>VZTE01001753.1:801911-1017023 GCA_013397775.1 Eulacestoma nigropectus
GGGCGGGCGGGCCGGGCCGCGGGGGCGGGAGGTGCGCGCCGGCCGCCGCCGCCGGCCCCGGCAGCCCCGAGCGCCTCGCTGGCCGTGACCTTCTCCCCGTGATCTCCCTCTGAGCGGAAAGTCAAACAAGTCCATGAGGAAATCGAGAACTTAAAAAAAAAAAAAAAAGCGCGCAACGCCAACCCCTGCCTGTGTGGATGATTTCAGGGCTGATCAGCATCACCTAAAGGAAAACTTTGGTGACGCCCGGGGAGCCGCCGTGCTGTTCCGCCGGGATGCGGGCGCTCCCCGTGTGAAGCGCATCCCGGCGGCGGGCGGGAGCGGCAGCGCTGCCCCCGAGCCCCCGGCCCTGCCCAGCGCCCGGCACGGACACGGGGGTGCCGGGCACGGGGCTGCTCGCCTGCCTCGGGCGGCTGAGGCTCCGCACCGACGTCTGAATCAGAACTGATTCCTTTTCATTTATTGCGAGGAGAGGGGTTTTCTTTCACAGCATCATCTGTTTTGAAGAAAGGAGGGAGGAAGGAGGAGGGTTAAAGCTCAAGAAGTTAAGTCTTCTCTCCGAAGGAAATGCCTTTTGCGCTTTCCAGATGACCTTTTCTGAAAATGTAGGCTCTCCAGCTGACCGATTTTTATTTTGACTACAAAGTGTGTGAAACTGAGCCCTAAGTGCTCCACAAACCCTAGGATGTGTGCTTCTGGGATGAGCAATATGGGGCATCTGTTGTCACCTCTCCTCTTGAGCCTGGCAGCAGTTTTTTCCAAAGGTAAGTCTCAATCTCTTCTGTTTCACTGCATCTTGTTTCTTATTTTGCATAGCCAGCCTTTGTCCTCTCTCTCTGTAATGCCTTGAGTGTTGATGCCCACAGTTCAAGACGGAAAGACTTGGGGGGAGTCATGTGCTAGTCAAAAACACAGATGATGTGATGGGAAATCCTGAGTGCAAGGATCTTTCCTTGGTCGACTACGACGAACAGTCTGCCAGTTACTGAGGCATTTGTTACCTCCTTACTGTACTTTTCATCAGGTAGTAGATGCTGCTGCTGAGCTTAGCTGGTAGCTCAGCTTTGGATTACAAAGGGTTTGTGATATGGAAATTTGAAACCCCCAGAGGTACAAGATGCTGGAGTTGCCTGCCCCACCGTTGTCTTCTGTGCAGTTTTTCAGATTAAAAATCCTGTATCTCAGACTGACTGGCAGTGTTTTACTGGGCCAGAGAAACAGGTACTTAGTGAAACATTTAACAGCTTTGATGAGGTGCTGTACCAGGAGTCTGATATCCTGCATGCTGAATGGAGTTTGAATGTCCTGATGGCATCACTTCAGACAACTCAGTGATTCCTTCTTGGAGCCCTCGAGCTTGTTTACAGTTGGAATCAGAAAACCAGCACACAGACAGTGCACATATTCTTGTGTGCATTTAAAGCTTCCTTGGAACTTAGAAGTTTTCATCCATGGCCTCAGCCAAAAGGTGAATGCATTTCTGCAATCCTTAATTTAGATGATTCTGAGCATTCCTGTGAAATACACATTAGGAGAAATATACATTTCTACCAAGAAGATACTGTGCATCAGCAGTTATATTTTGGCAGGAAAACAAAGTTCTCACGTGGTTTAGTCTTCAGAGGGGAATAAGAGCATATGCATTTAATCTCTGGTTTTGCAAATATACTGCTAAAGGGTCCTTCTTATAAATATCCCTATTAAAAAAAGGTAGTAGTTATTCTTAACACCCTTTTACACTTCCAGAGATCAGCACTTTTCTTATTTTATTAAGCAAGTTATTTTTACTAATTAGTTTGTATCCAGAACTGAACTTACTGTCAGAAGACAAAGTACAGAGCTGTGTATTTCTGTGGTGGTTCCCTGTATCAAATTCCCTTTTCCTCTTTTTTTCCTTAGAACAGGTAAAGAAAGGAACAAAATTACAAGTCTTCTCAAATGTTCCCTAAATGCAGTGCCTACATAAGTCCTGTTCTAAAGTTGTAATTGGAAATGCATTAGCAGCAGGGATTAGAAGTCGGAGTCTTTTCAAGAGATTGCTTCATTCACATTGCACACCAGTGGCTTGTGATTGCCCAGCTAGGTTGTAAATGATGTATTTTATTATTAGCAGTATCATCAGTGCTTTGGATAGGCTAACAGTGCAGTAAGAATTAACTTCTTCATTCCCTGGCTTTTGCTGTGTTTCAGTTTGCTGCCTTAACACTGCATTAACACAGTGTTGGACTGAGACCGCAGCTTATTCCAGGATTGGAATAAATGGCATTTCAGTTTTACAGAACACAGAGTTTCTTTTATTGCCAACTCAGCAGTTACAGTGTTCATATGTGATTTTGTTCTGAAGTGTTACTTACATCCCTTTTTAAAGATGTATTAGGAAAAATTGCTTCACCAAAAGGGTTCTCAAGCCCTGGCACAGCTGCCCAGGAAGTGGTGGAGTCCCCATCCCTGGAGGGATTTAAGAGAGGTGGAGATGTGGTGCCTGGGAACACGGTCGGGGTGAACGTGGCAGTGCTGGGTTAGCAGTGGCACTCGATGGTCTCGGGGTTCTTCCCAGCCCAGAGAATCCCGTGATTCCATGAAACCAGACACTCGAGATCCCAGCAGAGTTACTGGTGTTAGCTGTGCTATTGATCTTGCACTTCAGGTATCCAAGACACTGCTGCTGCGTGATTGCCAGGACTCTGCTGTTCAGCGATACAGATATCTATCTTTAATGCAATAGTTTCTTTTTCCTTTGGTAACAGACTCCATCTGCACTGCTATGCCTTAATACACTGAAAAGACCAGAGTGTTCCAGAGATATACGGTGTAAACTTGACAGTGTAAAACGTTGATTCCCACCCCCCTCCACGTAGTAAGATGAACAGACAAAAAATAAATCAGGCATGATTACTACTACAGGGCATGTTTCTTTGATGCTTTTCTGTTGCTAATAGAAAAACTCTCTCATTTACGACACGATGACAAAGTTTTCCTAAAGATATACAAAAGCTTTTAACATGCAACAGCAATCAGCTGTCTATTGTGTATAGGGTTGCTGCTGATTACTCAGAACCATGGCAACACACCTTGTACTGCACAGTTCCAAATCTTTCAGGTAATAATGTTGAAGACTTGAGAATACTATTGTGATTTTGCTTTGCTTTTATCTTGTAAAATGCAGAGCTCCAGCCTGAGAAATGAAATGTTGTTTTCAATAATGAGCTAAAGTTCCTACCAGGCCAGATTGTCAGTGATGATATAATCCACGTGTTAATGCACTGTCAGTCTAATTATGTGTCTGTGTGGAAGGGCTGAGGTGATTGTGCTCTGTAACTGTAGTTCTGGCACTTGTATTTCACAGCTTTGTCTTCAGCAGAGTTTTCTTAAGTCAGTCCTAAGAGGCCAATGCCCACCCTCGGTCAGTTCAGCATTTTGCTGTTTGTTATCGAAGGTGAAAAGAAGTTCTTGGGAAATCTTCAGTCAAAAAATAACCAGGTCCTGCTGATGTTAATGAAAACAGGCTGTAGACAACAGGCACAATAATGTGGATGTTTTGTTCCCTTGTTTAAATGGAAAGTCATCGGCTCCACTGGAGTAGAATAAAGACTTCAATACTTTATTTGAGCTCCAGGTTCCATGCCTGGCTTAAGTCCAGAATGAAATCAGCATCTCCCTTAAGATGCTAAATTCTTTTGAGATGTATACTGTGAGACTAAAGATTGAGGAGCCTTTTTCATTATGGATGTCATGAGATAAAACTGGATTTCATTGATTTCAAATTTCAAGTTTAGGTTGACAGTAAAAAACCAGGTAAATATTTTAGTGACTTCTGCTCGTGTTCTGCTGAGCATTTTGTGTTTGTCTCTGTCATCCTGGGCAGAAATCTTCCTGCAAGTTGCTCTCTAATGACATCTCAGGCCATAGAGCTGCTGGTTTGATTTTCTTTTTCTCTCAATTTTATTGAAGTGAAGGCTTGGCAAGCTATTAGGCAGGATTTCCTTGTATCCCCTCAGGGTGTTTCCCACAGCTAGAGATGTGCAGAGCACATGTGCAGTGATGCAAATCTATTGCAGCAAAGTGAGTGTGGGGAAACAGGGAAACCAAACCCCCCAATGTCTAGTTTTGGTTATGTTACAGGAGAGGAATATTTGCATATTTGGCTTGAAACTGCTCTTGCTCCTGTTTCCTTTGGAATTATCCATGTTGTAGTGTTCCTTGAACCCTCTTGATTTCCATTGGGCCTTACACTGTAGAATTTTTTGTCTCATTATGGACAAGCTCTGTCTTTGCCTTCTTCTGTGTGATTCTGCTGGTATCAGAACATGTCGTTTTGTCCACATTGCCCTTCACTTAGAATTTAGTGTATTCTGTCTTTGTGAGTTGCAGTTCTGTAGGAAATCACTTGTGCATTCACTGGCTTGGGGGGTAGTGGTGTACAAAGAACCCCTCAGCTGAGCTTGCTGGGTGTGCCCCAGCTGCCAGAAAGCTGTGGGCCATTCCCGGAGATCTTTATGTGCAGGTCTCTACTGACATTGAAGTGGACTTAGGAACATGGAAAATGAAAAGCTGAGGAGTGCAACAACTGTGTTTCAGCACTACTGGCTTTGGAGTTCATTCCTCTGGAACAGTGGTAGTATATCAGTAATGGGATATAATTCTGTATATGGGATTGAATCAAAGATTGTTCTCTTTGATTTAAGAGATGTGTTCTTTCCCCCCCTCCTTCTTGGTGATGGCTAGACAGGAGTTCAGGGTTGAACTGCAGTTCATGTTGACAGATTTTGATTGTGATGATGAGGGACACATTCTTTTTCTCAAAGTAACAGTGCTGGTGTTACTTGTGGACAGACTCATCACAGGCAGCTGTTGCCCCAGCTGTGCAGTTGATCTGTATGGAAAATGTGGTGCTTGCTGCTTTCACGTGAGCATAAAGTACAGATGTGGTCAGTAGAGTATTTCCTGTAAGCTCTGCCTACAGGAAAAAACTCCAAAAGTTTTCTATAAAACCCCAAAAATAAATGAAATCTTTCCAGCTTAAGGTTCAAGCAGTTCCCTTAAAACCAAAATTTTTGTGCTTTGTCCCAGCTGCATTGAACTTGAACTTATTTGAGACAAGGGAAGGGGAAAATAACTTCCAGTTTTTCACTCTTGTGTTTCTTGCCACAGAGTACTTGGGAAAAGCCCCCTTCTGATTCCTTTTCTTTCAGTAAAAAAAATAAATTCAGACTAAACAAAAAATTCAGCTAGACCCATGTTTTATTTGTCAGCTGCAATACTGGCTTAATGTGATTTGGTTTCTAATATTTCCCTGTAATGTTCTCATTTTTTACTTCTGTCTTTTCTTTTATTAGTTCCTTGGGACTGGCAGGCTCTGTGACACCAACCAATGTTTTAGATATTAATAAAAGCAGCTTTATTCAATAAAGATCAGTTTTATTTAATAAAGGAGAGAATCAAAAGATAATCTGATTTTTCATGCTGCATTCACATTAAATCAAGTTCCTGAGGTGGTTGTGGATGCCAAGTCTAGTGGCAGTCTGTCACGGGTCCTAGGATACATAAACATGACTCCAGACAGACTGATTGCAGGGAAGCTGAAGAGGCAGCTGAGATTCATCACAAGTTTGGTTTATAAAGTGGTACATTAAATTACTTGGTTTTCACCAGTCTTTGTAATATTGCCTGCTGCATTATTAATGGCAGCTCCAAGTGAAGTGGATTTTAAGTAGTTCCGAGACATGCAGATAACAGTAATTATCATGAGCGCTTTTAAAGTACATATTTGAGGATGTTAGGCTACTTCACCCTGGGGGTGAAATGTGGCCACAGTTAACTGTAGAATGAGGATTGGCTTCTTCACGTCCCTGATTTCTTCTTTTATTGAATAGAGTTAATTCCAGTGTAAGGTGTTGGTCTGATGGCCCCACAGGGCCAAGGGACTGAAACTCCTCATCTTCCAGAGTACAGCCTGTGTGGTATCTATGCAAACTTCCATTTTCTGCTTTAGTATTGTGACTTAAACTTGACCCAGAGGATGGTGTAACTTACAGCTCTGTGACAGAAGGAGTTACATCCCTCTATTGATCCGCAGTGGATGTGATCCGAGCCCATTGCAGTCAGTAGAGGGGATTTCATTGCCTTTAGTAGGCTTTAATTCTGAGTAGACAGTTTTCTGGAGTGGTATTTTTCAGCCTGTAGCCCACACACCAGTGGTGATTCATAGAACATCTGAGCAGTGTTGTGAAACCAGTGCCAGAAACCTTCTGCCTGCAAGCTAGAAAAAACAGAGGGGAGGAAATAGAAGTAACAAGGCTGCTTTCAGACTGCATCCCAGTTTGTGTTTGGTTGTAAACAAAGACCTTTGTGACAATACCAAAACCAGGGCTCTGTGTGAGATGGTCTGGATTTCTTTCAAAAGGTTAGATGGCTCTTTTCCTTACAAGGGCTGAGCAAAACCGCTGTAGTGAGACTAACTGTGGTAGCTGGAAGTGTTGCTGTGAGCTGTTTGGTGTTGCCTCGGTGCTTCAGACACAGGCACCGCTGGTGTGAGTGTTTCTAATCCACTGCAGCAGAGGTTGGCTTAAATCAGCCCTGAGCAGTGGCTCAGTGAAGCAGTGCAGGAGTAGCCTGCCAGTCACTTGATGGCATCTGCACTCTGGGGTGAGTTAACTGCCTCGGAGGCTTCTGCTCCACACACAGAGGGTGTTTGTTTGTTCTCACACCCTCACCACTGGGATTTTTTAATCAAGGTTTCCAGAAAGGTTTCTTGAGGGAGTTTTCTGTGCTGCTGACAATTGTGTCCCTGGAAGTGGCTCAGCAAAATGCACTTTTGTTTCTTGTACAAACAGCGTATAAAAGGTTGGTAGTGGATTCAATCAATGTTGCCACATTTCACCAGATTTACAAAATAGAAGGCTTCGTTCCTCCTCCTGTAGTCACTTCACCTTCTCACAGGCCCATGTGGCTCTGTTTTTAAAGTTGCTTTGAATTGCTTTGGTTTGTTTAGTTATTTGGGGTTTTATTTGCAAATAAAGACTTTTCCACAGTGCTGGTAAGATGTTTTGGCTAAGGTGTTTCAAAAATTTGCTGCGGTTCGTAAGCAAAACAGACCCACGTCTGAAAATGACAATGTGGATTCTATACTGTGAGAAGGGGGAAGGATATTGAATAATGTAGCTCCTATAAAAAGAACCAAAGAAATGAGTTAGCCAGGTACGTATGAAAAAGCAGCAGGGGGAATAATAACAAGCGCCACAAGCAGAGGTGTGGAAAGAGGTCAACACACTCCTTACCCTTGGGGGACACAGCTTTGAGATAGACGAAAGAGCAACGGGAGAAGTTCTCTCCAGCTGAACCAGGATGCTCCACATCTTGTCTTTTGATCTGTTTGCTTTCAAGGGAGGCAGACTGTGGAGCAGACAGTCTGCAGGTCTCTTGCTGAGGAGCAAGGCAGATGTCCAGATAATCACGCAGATGAGTCTGCATGTCCTGCATGCTAAAAAAAATCCTCTGAGTCAGAGAGTTTGTCTCATCTAATGCTGAATGGTCTCAGAACCTTGAATTTTGTGTCAACATCACTTGCTTTTTATTTCTGTTTTTTAAAGTGTAGTTTTATGTCTTCAGTATACATTATGTAAATCCGTTGTGCAAGAGGAGGAACCCAAAGGTGGCAGAGGTAGCTCGTCAGTGGTGTCTCTGAATATTGATCCAACCCACAACATAGGAAAGGAAACAATCCCACTTAGTCTTCAATCCAGTCACTTACCAGAGATGCTGGATTAGCACATAATTGTATCCTCCATTTTCTGCTGAGCCGTGGTGACTCATTCTACTTGTCTTCAAGAAAATAATGGTGATTTGCATCTGCTTATATTTGAAATATCTGTATTTATCCTTTAGTGTTGCATCTCTGTCCTAATGTAATCAGCCTTGCTTGGTTAATTTTAATTAGCTTGTGCACATGGGGTAGTTAGTTTTCTTGTCTGTGTATGTCAAATCCCTACATTTAACTTGCTACTTTGCTGCTAGCAGTGGGCTGTATTGTCAGGTTTTCCTGCTTTGAAGGAGGGCTTGATGTTGTTTCTGTGGGTTGTGTTTTGAGCTACTGCTGAAAGAACCGTCCGGCTCTGCAAAACTTTCCGGTGTGATAAACCTGTAACTGCACCAGGTACCTGCAGCTACACTCCTGTCATCCCTACCTTGTTCTCGGAAACAAAAGTAGGATCTGGTTTGCTCAGGTTCACGAGTCTGTAGCTCTGATGATGAGGAAGGATATCTTCATGTGGTCCACAATACAGGACTTGGGGCAGAACTGAGCAGCTGATTGTGCCCAGCAGAGGCAAGAGGTGCACACACATGGGAAGTTTATTGCCACAGGTGGTGCAGAGTACAGTGAATACTTTCACGCTCATGTTCCCCGTGTTTGTTCTGTTTAGGATCTGTTTAACCCAGAGTTAGAAGCTTTGTTAGGTGCAATCCTCACCTACAGAATTAGCCATTCATCTGAAAACACTGAAAATGCTTGCCCTACCTTCTCTAGAAGAGAGTGGAAAAGGAACAGCTGCAAAAGGAGTCTTAAATGTACTGCTGAGTTAGTGCACGTCTGCTACACGCCTTACCACGCTTTGTCATCTTCTGAGGCTGTGGTGGCAAGGCCATTTCCACATGTCTCTGATGAGGTTCTTTGTACCCACTCTTAGAAGTTCTGCTGAAATGCCAACTGCTCAGCAATCCTGTGAATCAGGGTGTGAAAGATGGGGGTCCAAAATGTAGTGGACACTTTTCAAAATCTTACTTTAGTCTTTGAGCTGTGCTACCCTCTTAATGACAAAGAGTCGTTACACCTTCGGGGAACAGAAGCAATGTGTTGCTTTTAAAGCTCGATCTGGTGCTCTGCATGGATCTGCCCTTGCTCATGTGGGGTTCCTCAGTTCGTGTTCCCTTGTTCCATATCATGTTCGGTATTTCTGGGCTGTGAGCCTATCCTGGCTTTACTGTGCTCTGCTCTCTCCTTGGTGGCTGACTGTGTCCCCTGCAGCACTGTCTGATAGGAGATGATTTCTTGCATACTGAACACTTGTGCACAGTGGGATTCTGTTCTGTACTTCTGACTCTTTGACACCATCTGCCCAGCAAAGTGGTTTTAATGGGTTTCCACTGAGCCAGGCTTTACTACAGCCCTGACAGCATGCTTTGTATTTTTAAAAATAAACAAAATCTCTTCAGACAAGGCACACACGAACATTGGCGTCTCCAGCAAAATTGAGGATTACAGACTGTTTGATATTTTGTGGAGCAGAAATACCTCTATTTGGTAGGCTCTGAAGTAGGAAAATGACTGATAGCTTGGAATTGTCTTCTAATAGTACTGGTTTATTTTTTTAAATGACCTTATAAAGCATTCTTTTCCATCCCATTTTTTAAGCCAGGTATTATTATCCTTTTACAAAAATGCAATCATTTTACCTTGTCAGAGTTCTCTTCTTTATGAGAGCAGGGGAATGTAGTGGTTCATGACGGTGATTTAGGAGTGAGGGTACCCACTGGCTTTCTGTAACCTTTGAAAAATCACTCCAGTTCCCTGCTTTCCCTTTTTTTAAGCTGTCTTGTCTGCTCGGAATACAAGGTGTTCAGAGCAGGATCTGTTTTACTTGCAGTTATACAGCATCTGCTGTACATTTCACCACATGAAAATAATTAACTTCTAGCATCTGTGTTAAAAATTGGAATGTTTGATTGCTGGACAACATGAACTGCTCAGAGGCCTGTAAGAATAGACAAGAGTAGGATAAGGAAAAAAATGAAGATATCGTGAAAGCATCTGTGTGATTAAAATATTCTGGGAGACTGGGTAGATGCCATCCCCTGATGGTACAATTAATAAGCTATCTAAGCCTTTTCAAACAACAGTATGATAAAGGGAACATAAAAAGCTTTTTATAAGAAGATGTCATAAAGATGTTTTTGTATTTATTTCTGTTGTAATCTGTGTTAATAAACTATTAAATAGTTTCAATGTCTGTATCAGCAATGCAACAAACCATTTGTGAAAAAATAGGGGGTTTTGGCAGATGGTACAGACTAGAAATATTTAATTCCTTCTTTGCCCCATCAAGTCTTTGGGGTTTATTTTAAGCTCCTTCAGTTTGGTAATTTGTGAACATAGTGGGCAGTGGTGGTAATGAGATGGTGGAAGAAAATGTTGGATGGTCCCTTATGTTATCGATGGGACATGAAAATTGAGAGTCAAAAGGATTCTTCTGAACTCCTGAGCTAACTTGCCATGAACACACAGAGAATCAGACCCCATCCTGTTCGGTAGCCTTTAGGTTCTTTTATTCTAAATTACGTGGAGTCTGACCTGGATCCAGTTTCAGGTTAGAATATGAAGCAAATATCACTGTGAATTCCCTTGACAATGAAAATGGCATTTCCCAAATGCTGTCCACCAGGCTGATGTTTTGGGTGGTATCTCAGTGTTCCTGACTCTTTGTTGTTGTTAATTACTCCTTTGTTTAAAGCTAACTAAGGTTAAGATCTGTGCTCTTTCCCAGGTGGTTGCTGCTGTTGGTGCCTTTTTTCCCCATTTGTCCTGTCATAACTTTGGATGTTGCTGAAGATGTTCCCTGCTGTTTCAGCTGCAGCAGTTTCCAATACATGTATCAGCATCAACTGGGGCTTCTCCTGCCTTTTCATTTAGCCTCTTTATCTGAGCAGCAGTACATCAGAGTAATGGTGCAATAATCACTGCTGAAGCATGTATTTGTTTGTTTTCCTTTTATTTCTATGCAGTCATATGCTCCTTTCATCCTTTCATCTATTCCTATCAGAATTATGAGTTTGGTTTGGATCAGACCCTGCAAAAAAAGAAATGCTTGTAAGTGGAGAATACTAAATATAGCAACCCTTTGTTCCTGTATTTATAGTCTTGGTGCTTAGAATGTCTGCGTGTGCATCATAGGTCCTCATCAAATAATCAAATTGCATCAATAATAATAAAAAGGATGGTTCATGAAGAGATTCTCTTTAACTATTCTCTTTTCAGCAGCTTCAGAAAACGATGAATTTGGCAGCATATCTGCAGTGCTGACAACTCTGGGCTTTGGCAGCCTAAGTGAGGAGCAGTGAGTTCAGGTTTAGGTGCGGAGGGGAGCATTCCCAGGCCCTGTAGGATTTTGCTGTTGCAGTAGGTCAGATGATAATTTCTCAGGTAGTTAACTCTCCCAACCCTTAGATATTTATGGCCTACAGCTTGCCTGGAAGGTTGTTGGGAGTCAGTGAAGACCAAAGGATGAAGAAAAATTCCCCCCAAAATGCTAGAAGAGTCTGGCAGGATGTTTTTTGGTGTAAGAGGGCTTTTCTGGTGTCTCAGTTCATACTGTGAAGTACTAAAGCCCCTCATTTTTTCATAACAAGCACATTCTCATTTGTGTTTTCCACCTGAGAAGAGCAGCCCTCCTAATCCTCACATCTGTGGTGACTCTGCACCATTCCCTCAGCCCCCTTCAGGCCCGTCTTTGACTTGTTGCAGACGTTTGCTGCCAGTCTGATCAATTTGTCACAGAAATTACACATTCTCCCACTTGTTATATCTTCTTCCTACAAACAGGCACTCTCAAAATCTCATCTGGAGCCTGTGGAATTGTTGTGGCAGTTTCAGTTATCTTTTGTCCTCCTTTGACATGTGTCTTAGGAAGAGCTGATCACTGTATTCCTTCCAGTCTGAATCTGACTGGGCCTTAGCAGATGTTGCTTCCAGTACCTCATCATTTTCTTCTCCAATTACTGAATGAATGTTTCTTTCAGGCACTCAGCAAGTGAATCTCTCCATAATTCCTGCACTTTCTCTTGCCCCCTTGTCTCTAGGTCAGTGCTGTTACTGTTCTCATTCCAACTCCAAGTCTTGTTTTCAGCAGTGGGATGAACGGAAGGAATCATGGAGGAAAACAGACTATATATAATCTTAGATTTAGAGATGACATTGAACTTTAGTACTGACCTATACGAGTTATCAGAAAATAATTGAAAATCCAGGCTGGGAGCCCAGAAAATCAGGATTGAGAGCAAGCAAGAAGAAATTTATGAAAGTTGGAAGACAAGAAGAAGAAATAAAGATCGAACTCTGTGTTGTGCTACGGCTCTGCAGAGTAAGAACTGATAGTGAAGATGGGATTGTGAAAGTTGCAGGATAAAAAAAGATGAGAACATCTGTGCTCTGTGGGCTGCTCCAGGCAGACAGGCTGTGCACAGCCCCTCACCAGAGCGATCCCAGCAGGTCTGATGTCTTCAGTCACACATATATTTGGTCTTATCCTGTGAAACTTGCATTCTACCAAACTGCAGAGTTGCCCTCACATTAATTAAAGCAATTTGAATTAAGAGGACACAATCCCTTCTTTACACTTCAGTTTCAGACTAAAACAGATATTAAACTACCATAAGTTTTCGTGGAATAAAGAAATCCTAATGTTGCTTATGCTAAATTCAAGTTGCAGCAGCCAAGATAGAGTTTTGCTTATTTTCGTAATAATCCCATGTGAAATGGTTTGTAATTTGTTTCACCCACCCGAAAGGAAAATCAGAACAACTGATGCTCAGGTACTTCTTTGCATTCAGTGGTTGAAAATAACTCCTTTTGTTTCTGCAGTAAAATATTCTCACATGCATGCAAGCTTCATAATTCTCACCTTGTTTTTCCAGTGGCAAAATGTCTCTCTGCACATTCTGTCCTTTGCATAATGGAAGCTCTCACGCTTTCCAAATACTCTCAGTGTCTTCCCTTGACCTGCTGGCCAAGGGTGATACTGGGAAGGTTTTTGTTTCGTTCTCAGCTGAGCAGATGGCCCAGCTCTCGCAATAGAACTTGCCTTCTGCCCTGCACGAGTAGCTGGGACCAGAGAAATGCTGCATTGTGTGCTCCTGGAGATGCCACGCAGCTCGAGAGAAAGAAATAATGAAACCACATAGCACTGCAGTAAAACTGTGCTAAGTGCTGTGAAAACACAGCTGGGAACAATAAGCCTTTAGGAGTCAAGGTCTAACTTCATGGGAGCAATGTTCAGAATTTTTGTAATTTGGCTGTGGAAAATGGTTGTGACAGACCTTCCCTGGAAATTAAAAAACCCACGTTACAGGGGTAGTGCAGGTGCAGTAGCTGACCAGTGGTGCTTTCCTGTATTTTGTGTGTTGAATTTTGGTCACTTACATCTAGACTGTAAGCTGTAAACAGAAAAAAAATTGTAATAATTCTTTACTGAGCTGAATCTGATCTGAAAATGAGCATGGGTGGTAGAGCTGCTCAGTAGCAAAGTCAGCCTCAGCTGGGGCTGCTGCAATCTCTCTTTCTTGTGTGGCATTGGCATTTCTGCAGTTGAGTAATGAGCCATGCAGAGAGCTCGCAGAGACAGCTGAAAACTAATATTTTTTCCTCATTTATGGAGGTTGGGGTTTTTCTTTGCAGGCGCCAGCTCCAGTAATACTGCAGTTGCCTATTGAGGTGGTTGAGCTCCTTGATCTGATGGAAAACTAACGGACCAAAAAGAAAAGCTTTCCAACGGAGATGGGACTGTGAATAATCTCACCCCGAGGCCACGCGCTCACCAGATCTGAGATGAAAAAGGGCTGAGTGCCTTCGTAGGCTGCAATTAATGCTTTCTTTTTGTAGCATCAAACTGTACATCCAGTAATCTGTTCCCAGGCCTCTTCATTCTCATTCCCTTGCAGAAAACACTGTGATTATAGAAACCAGGTGTTGTTCAAGCATAGAAACCAGGCAAAATGGAAAAAAGCTTGACAGAGTGATCACTTGGTATATTTATAATTGCCATTTTCAGCTGATAGGCCTCACCAAACTAACATCCCATTCCAGCTACAAAACAGACACATTTTTAAAATAAGAGTATGGTAATAATTTTAGTGATGAACCAGGTAAAGCCATGAAAGTTAGATAACTTCATATAACAAATGCTGTCAGTCTCTTCTCCCTCAGTAATTCCTTCTCATGGTATAGCTGAAATTTTTGAAGGGGAGGGAAAGCCTCCCTCTGGTGTTGATAATGTGCTGATCACTACACTTTATACTTTTGGATGCAGCTGCCATGTTCCAGCCCTGAGTGGGCACTACTTACCTGTATGCTGAGCATTTTGATGGGTGAGTTGAAAGATTTTGGAAATGATCTTTATACTCTTAATCCAGCCAGACTAATTCTGAGGAGCTGGAGTCTGCAGCAGCGGTGACAGAGGCTGCAGGATGGTGATGGAGATGGGAGATGCAGGAGTTGCCTTCAGGTTTTGCGTCCTTGCCCCAGCCATGGAGCTGTGGCCAGTGGTGCTGTGAAAGAACGGGTTAAATATGGCTCATCATATCCTGTGTGGGCTTCCTGCTTCTCTGCCACCACAGAATCACTCATGAGTAGATCAGTTCTGTGTGGGAACTGGAAATCTGTCCCAGGTAGCGCTGCTATTGGTGTGTGTGTAGTGAGATGCAAGGACTCTTACAAACGCTCACTAATCTGCACCAGAGTTACCTTTTTTGTCCATCTGGATTCTTCAGGCATTCAGCCTTTAGGTCAAACTCTGCGAGTTCACAGGAGGGTTTTATTCCATTACAGCGGAATGGCGAGACCAGCATGAGGGCAAGTGGCTGTTTGAGTCATGGCCCAATTCCTAATTACACCTGTGTGCTCCTTAATGGAATTCAAATATATGATTTTGTTGTGTGAAAGCAGTGATATTGTATTTATTTCTAAATTCATTTGAAGATGTCAGCATGGAGCCCTGAGGATGTGAAAGAAAGGTAGAGCTTGTCAGCCTCCCTGGCTGCTCTGAATTACCCCGAACCTATTGGAAATGAAAGGTTCAGAGAGCACAGATGGAATAGATTGAAGCTTTGAGTGAATTGAAAGGGCAAGTTTGCTGGCTAATCGTGATCTCTGTGGAGAGAGCGATAGCTAATAGATTGAAATTGTCAGACATTGTGAAGTCCTCCAAAGAACTGCTTAAGGCATTTAGCTTTCCAGTTCTAGCTTGTGTAGCTGCCTTCTTTTTAATTAAAATATCTTCTCTTTCCACATAATAAAATAAAACATGGAAGCATGTAATACATAGTGAATATGTGATGCAGAATTGTCCTTATCTTGGTTGATTATTTTCCTTCTTTTAAGATAAGAAAATTGCATTAATACCTCTGTTTAGTAATTGCATTTCTTCCCTCTGTAGATGAAGGCTAGATTTTTAGAAGCATCTGGTTTTAAATTTAAGAACCAAAATGCTCCCAGCTCAGTGGATGGAATCTTGTCTGGAGTTTAGGGATGCTGATGTGGCGTTAAGAACTGTTACTGTTACAACAGAAATTGATGAAATCGATGAATTCAGAATTTCTGTTCTTCTGTATATTTTCAGTCTCACTGTGTTATCTTCTGATGGCAGAACTTCTTTGTCTTGAAATTCAAAGTCACTTTCAGATCAGTCACAAATATCTGAAAGTTCATAATTCACTCCAAACCCATGTCCATAGTACAGAACTTAAGATTGCTTTAAAACTATCTTGAATTAGTTTTACAATTACCAGGTTCTTTCACGTTTTTGTATGTTAGAGCCAAGTCTGAATTTTGTTGAAAGAGCGAAGAAACCCCATAAAATCCTGGGCAATGTGGTGGCAGTCCTGTGTGCAGCAGGAGTTCTGTCTCAGAAGGCTCAGTTTGGATTAGAGCATCAGGAATTTCAGGGGTTTATGGAGAAGCAGCCAAATCAGCCCAGCCTTTCCCTGAGGCAAATGAACATCAGCACGTCCTGATGTCCTTTCCAGAGAGATTCACATTGATTGGATTGTTCTTAAGATTTTCATTGATCTCAGAACTGAGCTGCATTCTCCCTTCCCCAGGATTGCACAAAGGAGTGCTGTCTTGCAATACAGTTTTTTATCGTTCCCAAATAATGCTTTCATGCTTCCTGTATACACAGAACAATCCATATCTGCCTTCTAAAATTAAATTCCTCTTACGTTGTTTCAGAGCTGGATAATGTCACAACATTCACTCTCCAGCTGGTGGCCCCAGAAGATGATATGCAGGGCATTCTGTTAAATCAGACATGTTTCCAAGCAGACCAAACTTCCATTTTTTAGAAAACAATCCCTTTTCAAATATTAGGAAGTTTACCTGCAGCTGTTTTTCTCATGTGTTCTTACAAGCTTCAAGCAGGCGAGCTTATTATCTGTAATTTCAGACATTGGCTACTGAGACGTGAGTTAAAGCATCGGAGTAATTCAGTATTTATTTCCCCTGTGACTTTCCTTGGAATATTCTCCTTGGGAGGCTGCCTAAGGAGCTCCACAGTAACCATGACAAAGACCTTTTTTATTTATTTATCTGGGAGGGGGAAGGCAGGAGCAGCAAAAGAGTGGGAGAAGAAAGTAATCCTGAAGGAGATGAACTTGGCCACTGCTTTTGGAATATCGCAGGACACCCTCGCAGCCTCCTGGCAGGGTGTGGGTGGAGCTGGGTGTGGCTTTGCTGGTTCCTGGCTTGGTTCCCCTGCCCCGGCCACACACAGGGAGGTGACATTGTTGTCCAGAGCTCAGGCCCTAAAGCCACTAACCAAACTGACTGTTCTTACAGGCAGAGGAGTCTATAAGGCCCTCTGGTCCCTCCATTTATAGCGTCAAACATGCAATTGGACCTTTATTCATCATTTTCCCTTTGTACTGAGTCTAATATTGCACGTTTAAAAGGGAGCATTCTCCTTATTTTGATCACCTTTAAAAGGGCAAAGCTTGTTCCTGTTGATTATCACCTTGGTAATTAAAAGCTCTTGCCTTCCAGTTTGACTTTTTCTGGTTTCCAGTTAAGCAGGTCCTGTTTCACCTTGGTAAGGGACCCTCTCTGTTGGGTTAAAGGTATCTTTAGTGCCCAGTATCGGGGCCTTTTTAATGCACCAAAATCAGCTCATGTCAGAGCCCTTCTGTGGCACTGAGAAAAGGGCTTTATACAGACTGGAGCCCTTCTGTGGCACTGAGAAAAGGCTGTAGTGGAAACAGCTGTAATGTTGGTAGCATTCCAGTCAAATAAATCAGATTTCAACCCCTGTCTTTGGGGTTATACAGCCACAATCAAAGTCATAACTTGGCCCTCAGTTTGAGGGAACACAGAATGTCTATTTTTGCATGGTTCCTGGGATCCTTTGGGATGGTATCAGACCCATCCCTCGGGCCTGACAGCCTCAGCATCCTCCTGGTGCCCATCTGCTCTAAATGTTGTCTCTCTCAAGTAACAAATGAGAGATCTTGGCATAAAGGAGAATATTTAGAGGAATCAGGAATTAAGTGCTTCAATAAAGCGTAGGTGAGACACTGGGATACTATTAGATTTTTGTTATTATTAATTCAAGGGGGGGAAATACTGTAAAATTAACACAACCTCGGCTGAAGTTTATGGCTTTGAAGAAAATGATGCCTCAGAGGAGTAGTAGGACTCAGGCTTGATTAAACTGGGATTTCAGAAATTCTCTGCACTGAACAAAATAAAAAGGCATTCAATCTAATTAGATAGAATTGTGGAGGGAGAGGAGGAAGAGAGGTACTTCTGACCTGTTGGCTTTTTATGTAACCTTTAATCCATGGGATGTGTTTGTAGTTATTTTGGTAGATTTGTTTTTCTTCTCAAGGGAATTTGGCCTCAAATTGTAACCTTTTGATAGCTTTGCTTAGGAAAATCTGAGGAGAAAACCATCTCATGGTCCTGTTATTATACACAGACTTTCAGGGGGCCTGTTCTGTATCTTTTCCCGATGAAGGTTCATACTTTGGCCAGATCCTGTGCTTCCGTTTCATTTCTGCTGGGTTGAACGGCTTCCCTGCAGTTCTGATTTCTGGAATATGCATCCAGTTTAAGGCCTATTGATTCTTACATACTTTTGAGGAGCTAATTGGTTCTCATTTTGCAGTTGCCTGTTAAGGCATGAGTATAAAAAGATGCAGAGATATGTTTAGAGATAGCTAACATAATGCTTTTTAAAATATGTTATAGGCACAGTTTTAGAAATGCCAGATACATTTTTGGAAAATCTCTACTACATTGTGAATGTCCTCAAGAAACATAAGAGGGCTGTAATTATGTGTTTTGAAATGGAATTAATCCTTGACCCTTTGGAGAAGCAAAATGCTATTTCTGCTTAGAGAGTGGCATAGATTAATTTTGATCATTTACCGGTCATTCCAGGCTTTCCATCTTCTCTTTACTTCAAATTATCAGGCTTCAAAACTCCCCCTGAACTCTGCGATAAACAGACTTAAACCAGGGAAATACTGTTCCCAGGGGTAGGGTTTAGGGTGACCCCCTGACATTGCAGAACAGTTTCCAGTGCTGGTGTTCTTTGCCATTTTGCTGTAAATCTGTTTTCTTGGAATCCCCTCAAGGCCGAGCAGCCAAGTATGTGCTTTTACTATAAAATTTCTGTTTGTATTGACAGCTTGGCAATCAGTGAAAATACCAACTAAGGTGCTGGGCACATTTGAGTACAGCCTGCAGGGAAAGCATTCTATAAAACCTTGCTTAGGCAAGGAATCCCTGGGGCCATAGCGTGTCACAAGGTTAAACAAGTGTGAGTTATGTTTCCTTTTCACAGGATTTTATTTCTAATATTCTTAAATTAGGATGATTTCAGATCTGCAACTGACTACGAAGCCAAAGTTCAAAACAGAGTTTGATTTATGATGGTTGCAGCTTGTGTTAAAGCTCATTTGCTGGTCTCATGTTTGCTGTTGTTCCATTAATGCTCCCTTTGCTCGCTGCTCATGCTGAGCTGGGTTTTGGAGAACACATTACAGCTCTTTGTACTTCATTAGTTCGGTGTCTGGGAAAATTTTGAAGGAAGAGAAGGGAATGCTCAGCTCATGCAGAGTGACTCGTGCTCCAGATGTCATTCAGTCACTTTGGATTTACATTGTAGCACTGGGGGCAGCGTTTGCCTCTCTCTGAGGAAATTCACCATTCTTTTTGGTCCTGAGGAGCCTGACTAAAAGCCATTCAGTATGGATTGTTGTATTTCCAAAATTGTGAAGGTTTACTTGAAAGAATAGAAGTCATGGTCGAGACTGCTTCCTGTTCTATTTGTGATTGGTTTGTGTGTATTAAGGGTGGAAAACAATTAAAACAATTAAATAATTGTTACGCTGTTCAAAAGCTTTGTGATTAATATGGAAACATGATTTGATGCTTCCCAGAATGTAAAGCTACCAGTAGTTGAGGATTTGGCTGTAGCAATTTGTGTAGAGGAGAAAACACCTGGTACTGAGTGGTGGTGAATGACTGAATTTTACAGGTTCATAACAAAACTTGGAGGTTAATATCTTTGCTTTGTGAAACAGATGTTTAGTTCCGAGCCTGGGCAATTGGCTCTTTTCTGTCTGAAGAGGAAAAAACAATAGATCTGTTGGATTACTGTGGACTCTGTAACTGAGTGTGACAGATGTATTAAATTAGCCTTTCCCAAAGCTTTTGGTGTTTGCCTCTCTGAACTGTAAATTTCACTTGACTTTCTCCCTTACAGGTGGCAAGGGACCATTCGGTGCATGTTTCATGTTTCTCTGACAGGACAAAATATTCCAGGTTTGCTGTCCAGTCACAGCCACTTCCATGTGGGTAAAAGAAAAATTCTCTGGGATTTCTGCCTCAGACTGTAACGTGAGAGGATGAAGGGGAAGAGCCCTTAAAAATAAATTCTGCATATGCTTTTGATTTTGCCCAGTGCAGAAACTGAGCAGTGCCCAGTTTAGTGTCCCAGGGTGTGCCACAGCCCCTGAGGGCACCAGGGCACTCTGGGGGTGTTAATGAACCAGACACTTCTAATTTTCATTAACCATACACTGCCTTCATCTTACCCCGTCATCGTCCTCTGCTGATGAAAGCATGACGGGCCTGTGACACAAATGGGATGCTCTCTGTGTGTAGGTAGCACTTGCAGGGCTTAATTTTAATCTGATTTTCAAGAACCCTGACTAAATTCAGCTACTTGTTACCTTGATATTACGGTGGAGCAGTTTCTGGGGGATTACTCTGGATTTACTTTGCTTTAACAGGAAACAGAATTTATCCCTCTAGATTTCAGCAGGAGGAGAAACTTCCTAATTAGAGTCATTTCTGCTTTTCCAGCACATGTATTTGATACATGTGCTTTACCTGATCTTATTCCCTAATATGGCAAGCCTTTATGGGATCTTTAAAAACTGACATCTGTTTTGTTCCTGACTTTAAAAACTACCTTAGGAGAACTTTGCATTTGAGGTCCTTGTTTTATGATTTTACCTTTTTGGCGTATCAAAAAAGAAAAAGAATTTGAAATTCATATTTTGGGGAAAATAACTTTGTTGAGATAATGTATTTATGACTCATTAATAAAAGTGAATATTTTAAGAATTGATTTTCAGGGTATATATCTGAAGTCAATAACTGTACCCAGGTGATGAGCAGTTTAACTTGTACAGGTAGCTTCTAACAAGAAAATTAATTTTCTACTATTCACTCACCTGCCCTGCAAGCTGGCACAATATTCAAAGCAGATTTTCTCTTGTATGATCTTCTTACTCTTTAGAAAAGTTGAAATCAATTCGGATACATTTATTAATGGTTCCTTTAATTAGTTTGCTAATGGCTCTATTTACAAGACTGGCTGCTCAAGTCCTGTTACCTGCTGATGAGAGTGTAATACTCATTGATCTCTGTACAGTGTGCTGGGAAAGATGCCTTCAGATTCCCTGCTAACAAAAGAACCTTTGCAGATAACTCATTCCGGTTTTTGGAAGGCATTTGTCTACTCCTTGTGAGTTATTGGTACTAATGGGAGTCATAGGTACAGCGGGAGGCAGAAGGAGCTGTTGACCTGCATAGCAAGTGTGGAGTGTTTGAAATCCTTCCTGCCTGTGTCAGGATGAGGTCCTTCGGTGTGTCAGGCTGGGTGGAGATAAAGTCATCGTGTGTCTTTCAGAGACTGAGAGGTGGCCGAGAGAGAACAGACACAGCGGGGGCTCTGTGGTGATGGGAGTTCTGCCCTTCCCCTTCCTGTGAGCCGGAGAGGCTGGGCAAGGGTTGGACACACTCAGTCTGAGCCCGAGAGCACGGACTGTTGTGCAAGGGCACTAAATCCCTACTGAGATGTGTTTTACTCCGTCACATTGCATTTTCTCTGGTTTATGGGGCCCAGTGATCCAGCAGAGCTTCGTGTGAGCTGGGATAGTCTCAGAGAGCTCCAGTGTGTGTGTAAGCTACTTTGACGATGCCGTTTGTGTTCTGATGACACAGCCTCAAACGGGGCAGTGGTGATTTCCACAAGGCCTTTCACTGGCCTCTTATGTTTTGAATTACCTAGCACATGATTTTAGAATAAAGTCCTTTTTTTCATATAGACTGGAGCCAGCAGCTGAAAATTACTCCTGGCAACTATTTTGGAATCAGTTCCAGCAGAAGTTTCAGTGTTCCTTTCTTTTTTTTTTTCCATGGAGTCAAACCAGGTTTACAGGTGGCTGGGATTTCTCCCTAACTTTTATGAATTCTGTGTGTTACAGCACACCCACAGCCCTGAGACCATTACTGAGTCCCAGCTGGCTGTGGGGTCCTGGCTGTCCTTTGAAGAGATGCTTCAAATCAGTGTGTGAGTGGCTTTTCTGGCAGCAGCCTGGTGGCAGCTGAGCACAGGGCAGTGCCCTCTGGGGCAGAAATGGTGTTCAAAAGCCACGGTGGGATGCTGGAGGATAGACTTTGTGCTGTGTGTTCCTGTCAGGTAGTACAGAAATAACTCTGGAATTCTGAGAATACAACTTGTGGTAGACGGGAGAAAGGGGATCTCTGTCTTTGCTTATAGGAATGGTGTCCAACTGCTCTTTGGGAGATGAAGAGAAAACCTTCCCCAAAGACATTTGATTAATCTCTTGAGGCTTTAGGAGTATGCGATACTCCAGAGAGAGTGGAGGTGGCAGTTTGGCTGTGTACTCTGGACCTTCTGACAAAGCAGCATTTCCTAAATATTGGTGAATATTGCTGCTTTTAACTTTCTGATATGATGAACCTTCCTTAGCTGCATTTCCTTCTCAAGCACAAGATAAATGTAAATTCCTCCTAGAGCCCCTCTGTACTTGTAGTGAGTGTTGCTGTATTGATCACTTAGTCCAAGAACAATGAGAAATCGAGCTCGTGACTTTGATTAATACACAACACATCTTTTCTCTTCTCCAGATTAGCATAATCATTACAGGCTGGGAGTGTGTTTTCACTCACAGTATCCTTGTGCAGCGGTCAAGGAATTAATTACACAAAGAGAATTCTTTGCTAGGACTTTTGTAAGTTTGGTTGTTAAAGGAGCTCTCTCCTGCTGAGTCTTCACTAAAGCTTGGCCAAGTGGCAGGAGTAAATTTATGGATCAGTGATCTAAGCCCTGAAGAATGGTAGATGATGATCTTTCCCATTCAGATGTGGATTTCAGCTGTTTGGGGTGGAGGGGGCACAAGAAGTGCAGACAGGAACAGCCAGGCTTTGTCCTTGGTGCTGAAATTCTGGGGCGGTGCAGATTTGCTTCTGCTGCCAAAGCACACGAGGAAAAAGTGCCGTGTCAAATATGTGCGTTTTGCTGAATGAAATTCTGCATTTAAATTTTCCACCGAGTTTTGCTCTGTTCCATGCAGAGTCGTGTTGCTCCGTGCCTGGGAGTCTGGGTGACTGCATCAGTAGCAGTAGGTGAGATTCCGTGTATGGTTATATTCTGCGTTGGAGGGGTTGCTGTGGTAGATGAACCACTCTCGTGGCATTTGGTGCTTTTGAGAAGTTTTGAGGATTTAGCTATAAACCTCCATTTATTACAAAAACTTTACGTTTCTGTGGGTTTGCAGGAAACCCTGAACATATTTGAGTCTTGAAGGTTTATGTCTAAAGACAAATAAAAAGAAATCCGTAATATTTCTGTGCAGGTTATTGCAATTACTTCTCTGTGAGACACCAGAAAAACAGACTGAGACTACAGTTATGAGAAGTATTAACTCTTAATCCTGTAAGTGCAGGCTGAAAGATTAGAACTGCAATTGTTTTGTTTGTGTTATTTTTTCCTTTGGTGATTTGAGTGGAAGGAGAAATTCAAGCAGGGCAATGAAGATCTATGTTGTTTGCTTAACTCCTTGTTATTTATTTTTCTGCAAAGTTTGTTGGATTAATAATATTTATTATAATGCCTTCAGCATCCTTTAATAAGGGGTGTTGCAAGAATGCAAAGTCAGGTTATATTGTTTAGTTACTGACTTTATTTCTGGTCTGTGTGGACAAGAAAACAGGTGAAATATAGCTGCAAACTTGAAATTACAGACATGTATGTATTTCCTTCTCAGGCTTAACTAATAAAGCTTCCCAGTATTTTTAGAATGCTCTGCTGCTGGTAAAGTCAACAAAATCTCTGGAGTCATGCTGGGGGCTTGACCCTAATATCTTACCTTCTGCTGCTTCCCTGAATTGGGTCTTTAGCTGCATTTGGATCATTCTCCCATCTCTGCTGCAGATAAGAATAAAGCTGCATGACTCCCAGTGAGCTGTGGGAGAATCGAGACCTACAGATCACATCTTTCATACAGGTCTTGCATAAATATGGATATCTCCTTCCTCCACAAAGTTTCAGTGAGATGCAGTCTCTCTGGAAAACAGGCGATGGAATCCCCAAATCCCATTGTATAAATGGATTTTACATGCAGCCTCCAAGTGCAGTGGGTTGCAGTTGCTCAGTTTTCACTTCAGGCTCATTTCTTAATTCCAGTAGTATTTCTTAGCCTTTCTAACAATGCAAAAGCATTTTATGACAGAATGGGGAAAATTTATTCTCTTGGTGCCTGTTTCTTCCAAGGTTATGAAAAAATGATAAAACTGGAGTTTTGCTCTAACTCCAGCTCCAATGTTTCCTTCCTGAGAAAAGAACTCCTGCAGCAGGGCTGACGGATGGCTGGCTGGAGATGAGCTGTACAGCATTTTTGCAATGAACATATTCTACTTTTGAGTAACTTTGTCTGGAAGACATCTTTCTCCATAGCAAGGCATGGTTGGAGGAGTGATCTCTGAGACAGAAAAGCTGTTCCAGTGCCTGCCATGCTTTTTCTTACTTCATCTGAAGCATTGAGGCAATTTACCCAGCCTCCTTCCATGCATGTTGTTATAATCCATGGTTTCTGCGGAGTGAACCTCACCACAAATCTCTGTTCTCCTTTATAAGGCTGAGTCGAAAAATGCAGTATTGAAGAGGTCTGTAGAAGCCCAACACAAAAAGTAATTTTTCCATTTGTTTTCTTTGCTAGATACCTCTGACTACTGAAAAACTGTCTTTTTTCTTTTTCTTTCTTTTTTCCTTGAACAGTTAGAAATGATCCTCCACTCTTAATGGCAGTATGATCGCCTTTTGGGAGAAATAGGGGAGGCACAAGTTCATGATATTAACTTTGACTTAAAATGTTTCCCTTAGTCACCAAGATTGAGAACTCCAATATCCACCTGGATGGTGTGAGGAGTGATGAAGGGGAAAAGTAGAAACACAGAAACTTGGTTTTATGAACCAAGCTGTGACACTGTGCCTGGAAAACAGTGAGGGAGGGAAGGTGGTGTTTTAATTTTCTCTGTTTCTCACTGTCCAAATCTATTTTAATTGCCGAGAAATGAAATTATTTTCCCCCAACTCGAGTCTGTTTTGCTGGAGTTGTTAATGAGTAAATGACCTCCCTGTCTTTATCTGAATCCATGAGATTTTCGTCTTCTTTTCTCCCCCATCCTTTTGAGGAGGGGAAGTGAGAGAGTGGCTGAGTGGGTGTCTGGCAGCTGCTCATGGTCAGCCCACCACAGTCCTGCAAGGCTATTTTTGTGTCCTGCGGGGGATGTCCCTCATCCCAGAGCTGGGAGCAGTCTGGGATTTCGCCTTGACCAAAGCACTCGCTTGTGTTAAGATCCTGAGCTAATTTGCTGGCACAGGGACCCATGAGTCAACCCAGAGGGATTCTGGTAAAACAGCAGGACTTTTCTAGAACTGAAAGTTGTCCCTGAGCCCGTGCTCATCTGGGTAGATATTAACTGTTTTAGCTGTATATGTAACACTGTTGGTTCATGCTGTGCTTTGCAAACATAGACGAGGCACTTTCACGTCAGGAAGTTGCAGTTGGACTGAAACATGCACAGTTGAAAATGACTGCAGAAGTTACAGGAGTATTAGCAAAAGGAGAGGGAGATTTTGAGGAGGAATTAGAAGAAGAGTGGGAGTTCTGGCTAACGGGCTGTGAGCCCAGATCTGTGTGTCAGAGCTGGCAACAGCAGCATCGGCCCTCTGCATTCTCAGCGGGTACAGGGTTAGGGGAGGAGCTTTTGGAGAAAAATGAAGGAATTACAGGGGTGCAAAAGAGCTGTGGTGCTTTGAGTATCAGGGACAAACAGGGGGTTCGTTCTCCTTTAACTGATTGCTCAGTGTTTCATTTCAGCCTGTGCAGATGATCAGCTGGGGTTTGGGAAGAACACCTCAGGTATTTGGGTTTTGCTGTTGCTGTCTGTGTGAATACACCTGAAACTTCAGTGTCACTTTGCAGCCTGTTTTCCCTTGTGCTTTCTGGAGGCCATACCTTGGCCTTCCAGAACTTTTTCATTCAGTTTATTACTAACCCAGTTGCAACTTCAGCTCTTTAAGTGCTCTAAATAACTGCAAAAATATCATCCCTTATGGAGGGGGAGAATAAAAGGTTCTTTTCATTTACCTGCTTATTTTTCATTCATTTCCTGATATGTCTCTGTACTCTGGGTTTCTGGAGCACGGTGATTATGTACATGTCTGTGCTGAGGCTGAAATTACTGATTTCTTCTACAGCTTCTCTGCAGTAGGTCCTGCAGACAGCTGAACCTAATTTGATTGTGTCTTGCTGAGGGCTCTCTCCAACAGCAGACTGAAACGTACATGGATGTCATCTATATTAGGGGTGTAAAATATCCAGCTGTGAATGGGAAATGAGAAACCTGTTAGGAAACAGATGTACTAAAGATTTTTAAAATGTAATCTGTGGCCAGGAAGTGACAGCTAACACAGAATCACTCTTCCAGACACCTCTATGGAAAACTCTTCCATCGTCTAGGCTTGCCTCCAGGGCAGAGGGATTGATGGGCACAGAAAACTCTCTCTGGAATCAGTGTCAGGTCATGAAAGTCAAGTAAGATTTGACCCTTGCATTAGGCAGAGATCTGCTCTAAGCCCCAGAATTGCCACCCTATACTTGGTTTATAACACAGGTGCCTGCTTTGCCTCCTGAAATTAGAACTGGATCTAAAACTTGGTGGTTTCAGAGGAAACTGCTACTGCCACAGCCTTTCAAATGCTTGATGTTAAGTGTTGGAATTCTGCAGAGTAACACTGTTGTACCAGATCATTTTTATGTTCTTTGCTCCATCTGCTTCCTTAAGGCACTGAGTTTTCTTGTTAATAATCCTGGTCAGGTGAAATATGGGAGAAATGCTGGATGTGACCCTTAATATTCAGTTCTCCAACGTTTTTATTGGCAAACTGAATTTCTAAAGGCTTGGAGCTACAATATTTTCTATACCTGAAGCAGCAATTTCCCTTCTACTGTATGTTAACAGCCACATAGTAGCATTTTTATTCTGTGCTAGGGGATAAAATGACTTGGACATTTTAATAACATCTGGCAAATCATTTTCATTTTCCCTCTTATATGATTAATAATGGTCTAGATAGATATGTAGATACACTCTTTACTTACTGTGTGGGTTCATGCATATATAATGTAACATGGAGATGGGGTGATAAGCAACAGTGGAATGGGTTCTAGTCAAAAACTCTAATCTGGGCAGTTAAAAAGCTGTGAATGAAATATTCTGGGATTGGAATGTGGGATCGGTTCTGAATGTTACTGTTTCAGTTCATCACCACATCAGCTAAAGCACAGCTCCAAGGGCCATGTCCAGTGTTTTCCCCAGGGATGGGGACTCCATTTCAGAGCCTGACAACCCTTTCACTGAGGAAATTCCTCCTGATGTCCACCCTGAAGGAGTGTGAGCCTTTTGAAACACAGGGCTTGGACTTACAACGGGCCACTGAATACTCACTTGACCAAGGGGAACTGATTCTTTTGCTCAGTCAGGTCTCTCGTGGAAATTGACATCCATCAAATAAATACCCGTCAGCAGAGCTGTACAGCTGTAGTTATTCAAATTTGTGTAGTACTCAATAGTTCTGTCCAAAATGCAGCCTGTGTTATGATGGTGCTGATTTGTCTTGAAAATCTTGTTCAATAGATTTGCCTCACAGCCACATTTCAGCATGAAGTGATTTTCAGTGGTAATAATGGAATTATTACAGATTTGTATGTCTGGATTTGCACCTTTTGATTCATTCCTGCTCCCACCTTTGCTCCTGTTTTTCCTAATGGCAACAGAACCTGTTCCACTTAATAGGATTTTTGTTACTGCATGATTGCATGACTTAAACTTGTGTAGTAGTGGCTGATGGTTTGTCCCTGGATTGGAGTAGTTCAGCAATGAGTTTTCAGATGCTGTCTCTCCCACTGTCCTCTGCTGTTTGCATCCATTTTCCTCTCTTTCTTTGTGGTAGCTTTTCTCATAGTTCTTTGTCAACCTGCACCATTGTGATAAAATGGGGATCTCTTGCTTCCACGTGGGCAACAAGAGCAGCTCACAAAATGCTCCTCGCTCACCTGTGAAGGATTTTTCTTCCAGTGCCAGTCTGCAAGCACAGCATTACAAATGTACCGAGTCTCTATTCATCACAGGTCTGCCAAATCCAAGATTTAAGATCTAACTTGGTAAATATCAGTGCTTTGTTTTGATTCCTAACTGTGTTCCAAAGGCCAGCTGAGGAGTTCAAACTGCCTGCCTTCACAGCCAGCCGTTCTCCAGTATTTACTTAGTGAAAGCTGCAGCCTGTACAGAGTAATCCCAGTGCAATATCAACTCGCAAACAATTTTCTAAAGCATCTTTAATGTACAGTGTTACTGTACCCAGAGGTGCAGGAGAGCAGTATTAATGCAGGCGTGATAGTTCTGAGTGTTCATATGAGTCCTCCAGGAATAATAAACAGCTTGAAATAACAACCAGCAAATTCTCCAGATGCTTTTTATCCATGTGTTGGCAACTCTGTTGATTCCAGATCAATGCAGGGTATTAAGACATTTATATGATTGAGCTAAAAAGCTGCCAGGTTGTACAAGCATCGGGCTCGTAAAAAACAGGAGAGCTGAGTAAAGGCAGTGGTGTTCTGTTCATGAACTGCAGGAATGGAACGTCCTGACAGCAGAACAGAGAGTGGCAGCGGGAAGATGTGGGGTTTCATTCAGCAGCTGTACTGGGAAACTCGAGCTGTGTGTAAGTCACTTGGTTACCTGATCCCAGGATTGGAGTAATTTGCTTTTATAAAACGAGGCTCCTGGTAGTAAGGCACAAGTCATTCCTTAGACAAGGACACACAAAGCCTTTATTTCAGATGCAGTCCCGGCAGAGCTCAGAGCTGGGTTTGCCTCTCTTGTTCTGCATCAGCAGAGCTTTGGGATTCTGATGGACGCCACAGCTGGGCACCGTGGAACATCTCTGGAAAGCAGAGAATGCCCAGAGTACTCCTGTGACTGGCAGGTGGTGCCTGGGCTGGTGTTATGGCCCAAGATCTGGACAAATAAACTGATGTGAAGATGATGAAGGCCTTTGGAGCCCTGTGTAATTGGCTGCGTGGAGATTTGGATCAGACTGTATTTTTTTGGTTGCATGTGTCAAAACCATACGTGGTTGGATAAAATGAAGTTTCATCCAGTGTTTCTTTGAAATGATTTGATAATGGGAAGTTCCCATGGCAGTGTAAACCCAGGTAAGATAAGGATGCAAATGCCAGTGCAGTGAAATGGGTTCTGTTCAGGTCTCGTAGCCACACACTTCTAATGCAAGAAACATGACACAGAAAGCTCAAGGCTTTCAAACGTTTTTGAAATGGTTTCAGATACAAACTTCTCCTGCAGATGTGTATGTAGATATGGGTATTGAGAAGCTGAAAATCTTGGCTTCATACCATTTGTTTTGGAAAATGGCTTTATGTACATCTTGGGCAAAACATCACGAAAAATGGGAGGGTTTTTGTTTCTTTCTGTTTGTATTTAACCTTGCATGTATTGCAGAATATTCTGGAAGCTCACACAAGTGCTGTCAGCTGTCTGAATTTCATGTGTTTTGCTTCAAGGACTGTTTCATGTGAAAGCATGTTATTTGTTAGTTGTCTTCTATTCTACTTTTTTAAAAGTTTGTCAGCAAGTTAGGAGATCTGAAAGCATTTCTTTGATTTTATTGACCTAATTTCATTTTTAATTGCTTTTTAGTTGAAATCCAAATGAGGTAATATTCATCAAATAGAGAAAACAAGCAAAAGAATAGAGACTTTACTTTTTCGCTTTTATGTTCAAATCGTGATCAGTGTAAAATATTTTTAAAAGTGGATATTAACTTCTTCAGAACTCCCAGGCTTTCATGTCACGTCAAACCATTTCTTCACAGGAAAGCTTTGCACAGTTTTAGCTGGATACTGCACAAAGAAAAGCTTTCTAAACATCATCACCTTTACGTCCCAGGGCTTATTTCTGCAGCCTTATTCCTGTGACAAGATTTACTCACATGAGTGATCTCATTGGCTGGAACTGAATCCTGTCAGGACTAACACTCTGTGAGTAAACTGGTGATTATTTTTATCTCTTCTTTTGAAAACTGTTTTAGAACTCTTCCCTCTTAAATATCTTCCCAGTGTCTCTTGCATCATTCAAGTTACACAGCACTACATAGAATTCATTACAACTCAATTATAAGGCTCATTAGGTAGGTAGTGGCATTTTGGCTATCTCACCAAGTTGTGAAACATATTCATTTATTATCCATGGTATTGTTAGAATCAGAATGGTACAATGAAACCAAACATAACATAAAAGAGGGTTCAGAGCATAAAACCGTGGACCTTTGCCAAGAAAAGGTTTTATGTAACCTGCTTTGAAATCTCCCTGTGCTACGTTCATGGCTGGAGCACCAGGGAGCACTGTCCTTTGGAGGTGATAATGAACTCAGAGCACCTTTGAAAGTGCCACTGCATGCTGGCTTAGGCTGGGTTTTATCCTTTTCATCTCCTGAATCTCTCCAGCAGGTAGAAAGTATATTTATCCACCTGTACATCTTTAAATACGATCCAGCACTTGCTTTCTGTGTTAATTAGCCCTGGTTTCCACGGCAGAGTGCTGGCAACAGCAGAATATGTGACAGGGACTCATACTTCCCAAGCCCTGCACACAGCCAGCAGAGTAATTTGTCCTGTTGCAAGCAGCCAGGGGCGGTGTCCCCAGCCAGGCTGGCATTTACCAGCATTCAGGAGCTTCTTTACTCAGTGGATCCTTAAAGCCAGTGGCTGCTGATTGTTTTCAGCACTGAATCTACTGCAAGGATGCTTCCAAGTGGGAGGTTTGGAAGCCAGGTTAGCCTTTGGATGTGAGTATTCCTTCCTAGAGCTGGGTATTTCTCTTGGATCAGTGACTGCAGGTGCTTGTAAATGTTCTGTTTGCTGCCATTATGAGCAGATCTGTGCAGCTGACATGGACCATGGCTTACCCTGAGGCACCCATTCAGTTGTGGTGTCACAGAGTCATGGAATGGTTTGGGTTGGAGCGGACCTTAAAGATGATCCAGTTCCAGGCTGAGCTGCCCAGCCGGCTGCTCTCAGCAGTGCCTGTACCCCTGTGTGCTGATGGAGACCTGCAGGGAGCAGGGGAGGGAGGCAGGCAGGCACATGACAGAGTGCCAGCCTCAGCAGAGATAACCCTGAACTCTGTGCAGTGATTTCTGCTGTAAAGATGTTTCTTCTGCCTTTGTGGGCTACGTGCTATCAACACTTTGTTGTACACTGTGCATTTCATTTTAAATACTACAGCTATTGTTCAGCTCTTTCCTCATGAACTCTTCTTGTTCTGGTGATCTTGAGTGAAGACCCCAGATCTCTACAATCCCATTGCTCTGAATGCTTCCATATTCCATGCTGTATTTCCATTCCCATGGTGAGGTACATGGAGCTAACATTTCACTTTGGCCTGAATCCCACCCTTTAATCCAATGAAATTCAGATGTCCTGTGCCTTGCTGTTACTGACTGAGTCCCAACATCGTGAAGTTGGATCTCCCTTAGGTTGTACTTCCTTTACTCAGAGACTGCCTCTCAGTTTGTTGTGTTGTTTGTATCTTGATGAGTCTTCCCATCATAAAACAACAGATGGGAAGTGACAGCTTTGAGCTGTTTAGAAACAGGCACATCCCCAGTGATGACTGAAGGCCTCCTGAGAAACGTATCACAGAGAGCCCTGACTCATGCTCCTGTTCCGAAGGTGAAACCCACTGCTGAGCTTGTCATGGAGAATTTTGTGTTGATTGCCCATGACATGTGTGCTCCTGGGGTTAAGCGAGGGCTTGCGTCAGTCTGGCACACTTCATCCCCATGCTCAGAGCTGAAAGGTTCCCAGTGCCCCAAAGACAGCAAAATGCCACTGAGCTGTGAAGAAATCAGAAGAGACTGGTCCCGTACTTCTCAAACGGCGTCTCCTCACAAAGCAGGGGCTCTGGGAGTTCCCTCTCTCAGTACAGTGGTCACAGTCTGATTCCAATTCAAGCCTGCCCTCCCAGCCTGAGGGAGATGTGTGCTCACCTCTGAGCACAGCGACAGCCAGGCACTCCCAGGAGAGCACTGACCAGGTTTTACCCATTCCCTGCCACGCTGTCAGCGCCGGATGAAAAGCGTTGTGTTTGTTCTTTCCTCCCTCCTCAGTGGCCGAGGCAATGAATCTCCCGTGGTCTGTCAGTGTCTGTGTCCTCTCCATTACTCAGAGACACTGAGCAAGATGAATGGTGCTGTGTAATGAGTGTGTAAGAATTCCAGTCAGGGTTTGTCTAAGTGGGCAGGAGTTACACGCCATCATCTGCAGATCCTCTTGCGGTAGGACTTTGAACTTCGCTTTTGATGTTTAAACTGGAGCCCTACTCCCACAAATCTCAGATTAAGTGAAGTCTTTTATAACGTCTTTTCTTGCATGATCACTTCTTGTGCTTCCTATTTGAGAAGATAATGGACTCTGTAAATTCTCCTGTAAGAGCACCTGTGTCAGTGAGAAACCATGCCCCAGAAAATTAAATTCTTCTGCTGTATTAAGTGTTCGGATTCCAAGCTAAAGAAACCTTCTGAGTAAAAGCTACTCAGGGCATAGTTTCTCTATTAGCAAAGTGCTGTATACACTAAATTATATTGTGTGGCTGCCTCCAGTTTAGATAAGCACGTAAATGAGATGTGCTGAATCTGCTCTTTTCACAGGCAGCAGTTCAAACTGGGTGTTGCACTGCAGCTGAAACTTTAAAATGGGCATTATTCATAGGAATGGGAGTAGTTACCAGTTAATGCTCACACCTTGATCAGGAAAGCAGTGCTGATGAGAAAAGTCAAAATTCCAGCAGCCTCCTGAAATTTCTTGCTGAATTGAGTGATATAAAGTTTTGAGAAGAGTATTAAAATAATATAAGGAGGACATTTATTATTCTTTCACCTGATTGTAATCCATTTACCTCCTTTAGCTCTTCTCATTTCAGTTTTAGTGGCAGACAGAAAGGTGTGCTCTGCATTAATAAGTGCTGCTCTGCTTTTGGCAGGATCATTTCCACAGCTGTGTTGGGTAGGCACGGTGGTGGTGTTTGTGTAGGGTACACGTGACCCTGTACTGGCTCAGCCCTCATGCTGGCTGATGAACACAGGGTAACAGCTCTACTTACACCTCATCTCACCATAGAACCATCATGAGCTACTTGAGCTGCACTCTAAAGACTGAAAATCCTTGGTACTGGAAGCAATGATGTGGACTGAGCTGTATCTTGGTCGACACTCTCCATGAGACAGAGTCCGTGTGGTTTGTAGCTTTGATTTGGTTCCTGGTCTCCAGACATTGTTCATTGACTTCATATGAATGCAAAATACTGATGCCAAGAGACCATCCTAGTTAAGGCTGAAGCAGAGAGGGGTTGTTTGTTTCTGGATCTTGACTGTATTTGGCCACAGTTTAAGGTGTGAGACAAAAAAAATGTAGATTTGGTTTGAGATTAAATTTCTCAGATTCTCTTGAGATGCGAAGATCCTAGATGTGGGCAATCCTAGAAGAATTCCTTTGTTTGGAGCTGCACTTAGAACAAATTACAAAACTAGTTTAAGATGCAGAGAAATGGACTCACGGAGCCCTGTCAGCTCTAACGCTCTGCTTGTCTGATTTTGATCTTCCTTTATGCCAACTAAGCCTCAGTTTAGTGGATTCACTCTTGGCTTTCTTGGAATAAATTTAACCACAGCCAAGCTGCATGGCACTGAAATCTCTTGTTTCTGAAGTCACGGGCAGGACATGTACCCTCCCAAGCTGTATGATTAAAGGAATCTGCTCTACTTTCAACACTGTTCTAACAAAAAACAGATTTGCTGTTCATGTAGGTAAGACAGAATTATGGCAACAGGCTTGGGTTTCTTTTTCTGAGCAGAATTCTCTTGTGGTGTGGATGGAGATTTAATTCTGTGGATTGGCAGGTTTGTGGTGGGAGTGTCTGTGTGGATTTTTCTCTGCACACCCCAGGAACGGGTGCTCAGCAAAGCTGCAGCGCTCACTGCAGAGAGGAGCGTGGCTGATGTTTGCCTCGTTGGTCAACCTAGGATGTCAGTTTTAAAGGCAACAAAAATGCTTTTCCACTACTTCACCACAGCCTTTAATTTAATCCAGAATTAGCAGGCATTGGGCAGCATTAGAACTCCTGTGGCCCAATATCTAAGGCCACTACTGCTGGTCCTGGAAGGCAAACAGTGCCTACCATTGCAGCTCTTACATCCATCCTGATGGAGCTGAAAACGTTTGCAATTGATAGCAGAGCTTTAGCTGATACCAAATGGACCACATTCTCTTTCTATTTTCAGACTGATCTAATGAAATCATAGAGACAGCTGAAAATCGTAATTAGTTGAGCCTTAGCCCGGGATTTAGCGAGCTACAGCTGAAACCAATCTTCAAAGAGTTCATTCTCCTCAAATACTTGGAGAGTTGTTACTTCACCATGAGCTGCTGCTCATGAAGTCAAATACTTCTTCTGGTTGTCCTCCTCTTAGCGAGTTTATGAGAATTTTTGGTCTTTTTTTCTTTCTTCCCCTCACCTTAAGTAATAAGGAACCTTTCCTGCTCAGGTCTCAATCAGCCTGCACACCAATTAAGCTAATTGGCAACACATTTGAAACACTCCCTAATTACAGCTGCAGACATTTTCAGAGAACAACCTTTCTGCAATTTTTCCTTCAATCAAAATATAAAAAGCAGTAAACCCCCTGCAACTCTTAACTCTTCCCTGATAAGACTCTTAAAATACTTCCAGAAGAACTTGGTCAAGTGACTCCTGGACTTTGTGGCTGCTGGGGCTGTTGGAGGTGTCTGTGAGGAGGTGGGTGCTCCCAGTGAGTTTCCTCATAGGAAATTTCCCCATGAATAACTCTGGGCAGGCAGTGATGTCGGGAGAAGCACTGCTGGGGCCGTGGCATTCTGAGCACTGAAGAGCACAAAAGCTGGAGAAGGCTCTCACACACTAATTTAACTTAGAGCAGCCTTGGGGCTTTGCTCAGTCATGCAATCAGCCAAACCATCCCCAGGTGTGCCTTCTAATTAAATACAACGGTCCTCCCTCAGTCCTCCGTCATTTAGAGAGCAGCTCCTGTACCTGCTTCCCTCCCTGTGCTCTTGTAACAGCTTTGAAAGGACAATGTGTTATGTAAAACCTCCAGATCCTGTTTTTAAAGAAAGTAAGTGCTTTGCATTCTTCTGGTTTTTGTGGGGTTTTTTTTTGGTTTGGTTTTTTTTTTTCCCTTTGGTTATGTTTTAGTGGAGGAGAATTCCAACTGTCTAAGTTGAAATGTTATTGATAACTGATGGTATCTCACTTGCCATTCCAGCAAAGGGCTGAGCTACTTTGGTCTGTGAATGAGGCCGACTTCATCTTTTGTTTTATTTTTTGACCCAGGAGGAGGGAAAAAGGTGCATCTTCTCTTTTAGTTTCGTGTTTCCTGGGGGTTGTTTGGTTTATGCATTGCCCCTTTCTATCCAGCATTATTTCTGCTGGACTGCCTTGCCTTGTTTTCAGTCTCCAGAGCAGTTCCCAGATCTAGTCTGCTTACAAAGAAGTAATTTGTTGCCTTGAGCCCTGTGGCTGAAGGGAGTAATGCTTAAGCAGGGATGGCACATGGAGGGGAAGACAATGACTTCTAACACTTCTGAAATGTCAGACTGTGACCTTTAAAGAGACTGAAAGGAACCAGAGGGCACAAGCCCTAAAGGGTGTTCTGCACGAGCAGAGGCAGGTGTTGGCTGTTTTTGGCTCTGTGAGAGTGGTGATACGTGTCTGCCTTTGGTTATCCAGCCCATGGAATTACCTGTTCCTAAGCACAGATCCCGTTGTGCTCCACTGAGCAAACCCTTCATCCTTTTATGAAGCAGGAAAACAATAGCCCTTTCTCAGTACAAAAACTGTGCAGATAAACGGGCCTGAAACCTTCAGCTACCCTGGGAGAGAAGGGTTTTGTTTCACACCAGATCTGAGCTGCCCACACAGAGCAGCAAGGAGGCAGTGCTGCTGCTGGGGTCACAGGGTCCAGCTCTGCTCCGGAGTGGAGCTGTAGGGCCTGATGTGGTCGCAGGACAAGGTGGGAGCAGGTTTGCAGGTGACTCGGGGGAGCAGCAGGCAGGAGAACGCTGATCAGAGCACAGCAATAGTGCAGGTGTGAAACGCTCGCTCCTCAGCCTGTAGTGCAGTAACGAGACAGGATGGAGGGGCTGTGTGCGCAGGCAGCACAGACACAGCAGCCTCAAGCAGCACCTCTGTGACTTGGTGAGCACACAGGCTGCTGGCACTGTTAATTCTCACTCCCTGCACTTCGTGTGATGAACCCTTCCATTGAAAAGTCTCTCCTATTTCTGTACATTATGATGAGACTCTTCACCTGGTACAAGCACTTCCTCCCAAGATGCTGCCACTGAATCTGCTCTGTCTTCCTTCTTCAGGTGGAATAGTCGGGTACCAAAAGCCCTTCCAGTGTGTGGGGTTCCTCACTTTCAGTGGCTATGAGATCAGTAATGCTCCTTGCTGTTTGTACAATTTAAAGCGCTCAAGTCTTAAATTTTATATGTGGCACCTCTGTGAACCATATGTAATTTGGCAGAACACTTTAATATGTCGTTTTAATGCTTTTGCTTTCCTTCACTTTCAGTGGTTTGTCTTGGTTGATTTGTTCCTGGATATTTCCTAAAGTGCCAGGCAGTAAATGTCTGTACATTCTGTGATTTGTTCCATCAAGTCAAACCATTTTTCAGGGGCTGGGAAAGGGGTCTGAAGCACTTGTAGGCTGCATGCATGAGTATGTAAAGAAGCTTATCTTAATTTGTAAAACAAGAGATAGTAACATAAATTAGATTAAGTCATCAGTACTTTTCTGTTTGGTCTCAATTACGTATTTGTTGTCTTCCAAATACAGGTTTAATCCTTATCTTTGTTATGTAATAAAACAACAGTTGCTAGTGATTTGTGGATTATGATAACTAGGCGTAGAAATATTTGCTCAACTCTTTATTCCATTTATCCAGTGATTTGATTTTATCCAGCTAGGACAATGAGAGGTAGCTGGTATCTTCAGGAATAGCCATTCACAGGGAAGCAATGTCAAGCTTCAAAGGAACTGCTTTTATTATGAAGGTACTAAATTAAAAAAATAAAAAATTCCAGTAGCTCTTATACCTGTCAGTGCAGTAGAAAGGCTGTGGATTAAAATGGAGGTACAGAGTAGCTTTCCTGAGAAAGTAATTTTCAAAAAGTAAGCTGGAACTTGAGAAGAAAGGTTGGAGGCTTTAAATTTTTTCTTTTTAATTTTTAAAGGGTAACATCATCTTCTCCTATGGTTTTATTAGAGTTTTTGCCTTCTCTTTTGTAGTGCTGGGGTGCTGAAAGGTATTTCACTTTGGATTGACCTGAGAGAATTGTTTTTAGGTTTTGATTAGTTTAGCTTGGCAGCTGAACAATCAGTTCTTCACACAGAGCAGAATGTACAAACTGCAGCAGCAGTTCTGCAAATGGGCCCTGCTGAACAAGGTGCAGTGGCCAGTGCAGCTTCCAGCTGCAGCTGCAATGGGGTGATGCCTTTCTGCTGGGCTGCTGGGGCAGACATCCCACCATCTGTCTCGCTCCACCTGGCAGACACTGCTCTTTATTCTGGAGACATTCAATTAGAGAACTTCAGCTTTTAATCTGTTATTTACAAGCAGTGATGTGAAGCATCAGTCAATTACACAATTGTAGAATCAATTTGGTACAGACTTAATATATACGACTTAATACGTTTGCTTGCAGTAGGATTTGCACTTAACTGCACACAGACAGCGGCACTAAATACGAATTAAACTATTTCAAATGTGCACATGGATTCACACATGCAAATACTCACTGAGACAGTGGTGAGGATAATCGCTTGGAATGTGCAGAGAACCAGCTTTTAAGGGCTGGCTGTGACAGGGACTTCAGTTTGTGCTCTCTGTAAGTGTGAGGACCTGCTTGGCAGGAAGTGTATCTGTAATTTATTTTAATTGTACCGTAATTGTTTGAGTTTTTCACCAGCGCTTCTGGAACCTCCTGTTGAAAGCTGCTCAGTGGGACTAGAATGCAAAACTATTCCTGTCCAAGGAGCAGGGGTTTTTCAGTATCCAAGCTAATTGCAGGGTAGGGGAGAGTAATCTTGAGTTCCCAGTGGTTCTTGTGCAGTTCCTCTGCAGTTCCTATTGCTGCTGAATATCACACATCCTCCACAGTCTCCAGAGGGTACTGCCCTGAGATTAAATCACCAGAGCAGGCAGCTCCATGGGTAATTGCATCCTCCTGGGGGGATGCTGGCTGTGACACCCCGCTAAACATGCCAGTTCCTAGTCAGCCTTCAGGAAAACAAGGTATTTAGCTGAGGTGAATTTCGATATGACCTTTAGGATCTGTGGGGAGATGTGAAACTGGCTCAAAACTGACAGAACAAACTCCCAGAGAAGTGCCAAGGAAAACACTGGAGACTTGGTCAGGCAGAATCTCTTTTTTGGTGTTTATGGGGTGTTGAACTCTGCAGCAAATCCGTCAGTATCAGCTCATCTGGAGAGCACTTTAAAATAACTGAGAGAGAGAATGAGGCTGGTTTGAAAAGGTACGGTAATTTTCTGATGAGATTTTGCAGATTTGCGTGAGTGAAGAACTTTCCCTAGATTTAGTTAAATGAATACTGGGTAAGTTTGGGGGTTCTTGCCCTTTGGAGTTTGCTGGGATGGCGAAACAAAACCTTATGGGACTATAAAATGATAATGTCGATCCTCTTGACTCTCCTCGCTGTTGCACTTTGGAGAGGGCAGCACACTGGTTTATTTCCAGAGCAAGGAGGGAGATTTTAAAGATAGAGGAATATGCCAGGTACTGTAAAATCCATTTCCAAAGAGGCAACAGAAAAAGTACATTATTTCAGCCAGTCCAGATGAGCTGAGCCATCTCACCCGAGAGATGGCCACCCAGTTTGGCCAGTGGGGAGAGCAGGATTTTGGAACTGGGAAGAAAATGAGAAAAGAGGAGCTGTTTAGCAGCAAGTTTTAGACTGGACAGGCTCTTCTGCTCAGTCCTACGTGGGAGTGGATTGTCATGGGTACTCCTGGGGATGATGAAGCCCCCAAGACAGAGCCAAGTGCTGCCTCAGTTAGCTCTGCAAAACTTCCCCTAGGAAAAGGGCACATTCATTTTTCCTCTCTGGCATTTAGGGATGCACCAGATACCACGCCTGGTGGTGTCAGAGGTGCCAGAAGTTCGATGGCATGCAGGGTCAGAGTAAGACTGCTAAACTGCCTGATTAATTATTCTGGTGTTTGGGTGCCCTTTTTTTTCAGGCAAATTCTTTTTCTGAGAGACCTTAGCTCCTTCCTTAGTTGACAAGAAGATGAAAAAGCTTGGGAATGTGTCAGGTTACCCCATAGCAAAGGAAAACTGCATGGGAAGGATGGAGCCCCAGTGATTCAGAAGCTCATAAGAACATGTCAGGAAGGATCTTGCTCATCTCCATTAATGAGTGTAGCCTTTGTGTTTGGGGAGGGTGGTGAGACCTCTTAGTGGCTGCTGACAGATTTGGACTGTGCATGTTGTTATTTTAGAACAGCTTTGCAGGGCAGGAATTGAAGCTTTGTTTCCTCTAAGCAGGAGGACCCTGTGGATTGAGGACTTTGTGCATTCCCGGGTGTGTAGAGTGTGTCTGTCCCAGAGATCACAGTGAAAGACAGAAATACCCAAGCATTAATGAGCTCTGCCTGTGTCCCATGCTGCCAAAATCAGATGTGCCTTGTACCTGTTTGTGTGTGTATTTATCCTCTCTGGTGTCCTTCAATTTCCAGACTTCCAGGTCCAAAAGGTACCTGAACAGGTACCCACTACTATCTTCAGTTCCTTCTGAGAACACACTTGGGTATTTTTAAGCTGCACTTTCCTTACTGCATGCAAAGTGGGTATGTATTTAGTGAAATATTGCTGGGTTTATTGAAATGCCTGGAAATTTACTGCATATACCAGCACTGTGGTGTTATTTAAATAAGAGTTAAAAAGATTTTCCTGATTTTTTTTTTATCTTGTTAGAGAATGTAGCCATCGAAGATCAATATTGTAATTGGTGGTTGTACAAATTCAGTATTAGGCACAGAGCCTGCAGCGACATGTAGAGTCATGATATGGATTAATAAAATTAAAATTAATTTTAAAACCCCCCATACTCTGGAGGGGAAGAACGCTCAGCCAGCAGCCCCAGACACTCCTGTGCTGTGGTTCCCAAAGCAGGGGAATTGGGTTAGGGGGCACAGACGTGGGTGTCTCAGCCAAGGTCAGCAGCAGGAGCTGCTCTCTTCCTTTTGCTGACTCAGGTGTTCATTTAAGGCTGAGAATTCCTTTTTCCTCCCATCAATAATGGCCTGGTAGCAGAACTGCAGCCTCTGCACAGCCTTGGCATCCCTGCAGAAAATGAAGAGGGAATTTTGCAGACATGTGAGGCAGAATCTGATCAGCTTCTGATTGTCTGAACAATGTGTGTTTACCCAGTGTGAGGCTGTTCCCTGCACAGCCCTGTGTTTGTGTCCCTGACATCAGGAGTTTGACAGCTGATGCTGGCTCGTGTCACTCTCACTCCCCTGCCACTCAGCCTTACTTTTCTTTGTTGGTTCCCAAACGTAATCACATTAAGAAACTGTGTTTAAGTCAAGATATTCCTGGCAAGTATTTCAGCTTCTAATTTTGTGGAGTTTTTTTGCTTGTGTTTGATTTGTTTTGTTCTTTAAATCTTTGAGATGTTCATTTATTTCTTTCTCTGCAAGTAGAGCCATAAGTGAGGAGGGGGCAGGGCAGAAACGGAGACACACAGAGCGTTACTGTTGAAAACCTCAAACATTTCAGTCTGCTGGACACAGCAGCTCTGGTCTCTCGGCCCTTGTGGCGTTTGAGTGTCTGGAGCCTCAGGAGGGTGGCTCCTGTCCTGGTGCTGCTCTCGCTGCAGAGAGGCTCTCCCTTCATGGTTCATTAAATGAACACCCCAGGACTGCAGGAGAGGCCAGGCACTGTGTGTGTCAGGAGGGTGAGGGAGGGAGTGGGGAGAGCTCCCTGCTTGCTGGAGCAGGGGCACACCTGAATCACTCACAGCTGATGGACTGGGGACAGCCCTCTGTGGTTACTGATGTTCTCTGTCTGGACTGCCAGGAAAATTCTCCTCTGCCACTGTTTCCCTATCCCCCAGTAGTTAGTGTGACTGAGTTTGGTTTATTTTTTGTTTGCCCTTTTTTTTTTTTTTTTCCTTTTTCTGATTTTCTCACTGTAAACTTTGTGGTGCCCATCACTGCTTTGCCCTTTCATGTTCAGGCTGACATCATTTTGTGAAACAGTGTCATATCCTTTTATCTAAATATTTTTCTCTGTAATTATTACTGCTTCCTTTTCAGGTGGGAACTTGCCTTTGTTATATGATCTTTCTCTGATCATTTTTGTATCACTTGGTAATATAAAGGTGTATGTGTTCCTCTGAGGCCCTTTTATTTAAATGATTTCTTTATCTGTCTGTCAATGTGAATAATAAGACAACTTCAGGATTGTTCATCTCTCCCCTAATGAATGATGAGGTGTCATCTGTTCTAACATCAATGATTAATTTACAAAAGTTTCTTCAAACTTTAGTAAAATGGGATATTCAAAGAAAATATTGTGTCATCAGAGCTCAGTGCTGTTGTCAAAAAGACTTTATCTGCCTGTTAATCAGGCCCTCTAAGGCAGTTGGAGTTCCTGGGTTGCTGCATGAGCTGGGAGCTCTGTCTGTGCCTGGGAGTGTATCGGGGTGAGCCCTGCAAAGCCACGGGGTCAGGTACCAGGGTGAGGGGTGCAGGAGGAGTGTGTGACCTTTGCTGATCCTGGGAGTCCTGCACAGGGGGTTCCGCCTGTCAGGAGCAGCTGCCTGCTCTCACTCCAGACTTGATGGCGTGGAAATCCTTTGTTGAGATTAAACTTCCAGAATTATCATTTAGGGCAGCCCACAGGGAGTTCCTGATGGTCAGGCTTGTGAAAATGACACATTCATTTTGGTTTTGGTTTCTTGCCCTGCTTTTGAAGCAGCAGGTAGTGGCTCATGCTAAGACTGAGGATTGTTTCTGTGGTGCTGGTTGCTTCCTCTGGTGGAGCAAGAGCTGCCTTTGCAGAAAAGCTTTTTCTGAGTGTTTGTAACAGTGGTTCACATGTGCTTTGCTGGGCAGGCTGTGATGTTTCCCCTTGCAAAGGCTTCTGTTTAAACACAACAATAACTGACTTGTCTTTCTGATCAGGCACATCCTCATGAAGTTTAAGCATCTTGGCTCAGAGTCCTTCCTTCTTTGCCTCACTCAACACTTGCAAATGCTTTGTTTCTCACTGCAGTGGTGATGCTTGATAGTTTTTTTAAAAAGAGTGGATTGAAAATGTGCACTCCTCTTAGCAATTATGCTACAGGTGATTTGTCTGCATCTTTGTGAAGTTTAATTTACTTTATTCAGCATCTGCTGTTGTTAAGTGTATGCTGCACTCTTTAAAATACTCCAACTTGTTTAAAATTCTCTTACAAGAAATGAGGAGTCACCTTTCACCAAGAAGCTCTTCAGTGGGGTCTGCAGCCTTGATCCAGATGTCTTTCCCTGACTTTCTAACAAGCTCTGCAGAGAGATGCAGAACTGCAATGAGAGTTGTAATAACTGGGGGAAGAGGGAGAAGTTGGCAGGTTGGGAATGGCATTGCTCTTGGAGAAGAATGATAATTTCCCAAGGATGAAAGAGTCACAGAGAATGTTAAGTGAAGCAAGGCAGAGCAGTCTGAAATGCTAATGAGGGGAGGACTTTAAAAGAAATTGGTGACTTTGGGCCTTGAAGCCATTTTTCTTTTTAATTTGTTACAGATAAATGCATGACTCTTGGGTTGCAGGGTTCTATTTTTGCTTTCCTCTTTGTGACACATCGATTTGGCCTTATCGCTGCTCTGTGGGCACTTGCCCTTTAGAATGGTGTTGGTTACCAAAAGCAGGAGGTTTTTTTGGAGACTGTTCTTTAATGGTGTGACAGCACAGGGAGGAGAGATGAGGGTTCTTGCTGCAGATAGGCTGGACTCTTTAATTTCTGTACTGGTATGCTGATTTTCCTCCTCCAAGCAAGCAGGTGAAGGATAACGGGAGCTCAGTGGCCCAGTGTGAATAGTGACAGTTAATTGATAGTGATCAATTGCTGTTTCAGCCCTGTGCTGCACAGCTGTGTAGGGAACAGTGTGGTCACTGGAGACTTCTACCTATAATAATGCATTCATGAGGAAATGCTCAGTTGGAAGAACAAGTTCATCTGCAGGGTGGAAACACCCTTTGGACTGTTCTGTGCCGTGGAGGCAGGGGGTCACCAGCACCCTGTGTGTCCGTGCTAGAGAGGGGAGGGCTCAGCCTCTGTCATCCATTTGTGACTGAGGTGTTCAGTGAGAGGCTCTGGTGGTTTGGGCTTGGTTGGTTGGTTTTTGTTTATTTCCTGTGGATTTAGGGTTTTTTTACATAGCAAAACAGTGGAAGTCTACAGGAAAATCTGACTGGCTTAGTCCTCAGCCTCCCCTTACAGTTTGCCACTGTGTCATAAAGCTGCTGGCAATAAAGCAGTAAGCCCTTAATCCACAGTTTCAAAGCGCAGTGCCGATGGTTCTGAGGAAACTGAAGCTGGCAAAAGAAGGAGCATGGGAAGCCATCCTTATTTGTGCTTAAGGGCTGTGGAGGGTGCTGGAAGCTAACGAAGGAACATGACAAGCAGCCTACGAATCCTATGGGATGGGAATGATCCTACTCAGATCATGATGTAACAGAGTCTGAACCCTCTCTGTCCATGGGCAGTGACACCAAGTGGCAGAGCAGATCATCCCTCTGTTCAGGACTGGCTGAGTTACACCTGGGGAAGGGATTCACTCTGTTTGTAGCTTAGCTTTAAAATGCTCCCCTTTTGAGCATTAGCAGATTCAGCCACTTAACTAGGTTAAAACAGAAATAATGTAATTTTTCAAAAGTGAGCACGAAGTTTCATTGGAACAGACATCTCCTGTGGCATTACTTTCCAGAGCTGAAAATACATCACGCTAGCAGATTTTTTTTTTCCTCGATATTTTGGCTAAAATTATTTTGATTCATAGCAAACCAAGAAGAGCAGAAGTGTTCAGAAGATTCAAGGAGAGCAGCTGAAACTAACTAAAAAGGTAAAATTTCTGGCCTTACTGAAAAGAACCACTTATCTCAATCCTCAAGATACAGCAACAAATTCCATCTATTGCATTACCAGCCTGAGCCTGCAGCTGGGAAGGCAATTTTCCTAAGAAGTTGTTCCTTTCAATCTACAAGAAAAAGACAATTTACTTTTTTTTTTAATAGTAGCATTATATAATTGATTGGAAGAGTTTTATATCTCATGAATGCTGGATGATTGTGGATTGAACAGTTTTAAAGTAACTGTGAGGGCTGAAATCCCAAGGATCTGGCAATGCAGAATGAAGTTAGTGGTCTGGCAGATTCCTTCAATTTTCTGAAGCCAAGGTCAATAACTGTGCAATAAAACTGAGCCATGAGGAGTGTTTTTGTCACTGACTGAAAGCTGCTGTTCCATGACACTCGAGAAATAAAGGCTGAAGATTTTTAGCCAGGGTGCAGTACAAAATTAATGGCTTAATGAGGAAAGCAGTGTGACTCTGAAAGGGGAACGCAGCAAGTGTACAAATGTCACTCTGAGGGATTTATGCACAAGCTTGGGCTGTGCAGGAGCAAACTGAACACGCTGCCTTTTTCTCAGATGCTTTCACATTCACTGACCTACAAGTTGTTTGCTTCTTCCATCAATGGCAACTGTTTTTTAAACAGAATCAGCCAGAGGAAGATTTACCAAGGAGAAAGGAAAGAAAACCATCCTATGACCACATTTCAGGTGGCCACGGATTGAAATCCTCAACAAACTTCACAGCGTGAGGGGTCAGGCAGTCATTGGTGCAAGGGATTGAGGAATAATGCTCCTGGCATAAGCACGGCATCAAAGTCAGGTTTTACTGGTTTCCTTCGCAGTGCTGGGGATGATCTCCTGAAACCGGAATGCTGTGAGCAGCTCCCAGCTGAGGTGGGCTGTCTTCACCAGAGCCTGGTGGAGCAGCTCCTCCGTTGGGGGTCAGCCTCAGGATTCCGGTGCTGTGGGGCATCGCTGGCTCTGCTCCTCTGCAGGAATCTGGGTTTCCTCTGCAGTGATTCAGCTTAAGGTGAGCTGTTCTTGCAGCTTGCGCCGCTGATCAGCTCTGAGCTGAGTGGATCTCTCTGGATTATGCCTTAAACGCCTCAGAGTTTGTTTAATCCGGTCGCGCTCTGTGCTGTACACCCACACAGAACTGGCAGGGCTGGCTCGTGCCCTGCACTGCTGCACTTGGCTGTTCTGCTGCCCAGGTCTCCACGTAGAGAAGCTTTCAGACACAGTGGTGCAGTAAAGGTCAATTGCGGTTCTTGAATTTGTTTGTTTTTGTCTTGTTGCTGTTTCCTTAACAGCGCTTCAGTTCCTCATCCTTTGTTTTGTTTGACATACTTGAAGTGAGAGAGTCACTGTCTCATTCTTGTCTTAATTTTTCAGGTGGGTTATTCCAGTGGAATTTGGATTATGATGGTATAGATAGAAGGTAATATTTAGGACAGATTATGTAATTTAAATCTTTAAAACACCACTTTTCTTCTGGGTCTCACTCAATAACACACAAAATTGTAATCTTCTGCAATTCTGCCTTTGTAAAAACATGCATAATTTTTACAAAAATAGTCATAGTTGTAATTAAGGATGCTGATAGTTGTTTTTGTTTTTAATGTCCTGTCCTTCAGAATCCTTAATAAACTTTCACGGTCAAAATCCAGATGGTACTGCAGAGCTCAATGTTGGTTTAGAGACTTTTTTTTTTTTCTGTTTGTGCTGATTATAACTCTCCCCAGATAAAAGTTTAAAATTGTTTGAATTTTTGGCCTTTGGCTGTTTGGAGAGCTGCTGCCAGCTTCCTGCACAAGCCAGTTCATATTCAGTGCATGTTCACAGCCTGGTGGTGGGGGAAGGACACCACTGAGGGGCCAGTTTGCCACTGCCCAGAAATTTAAAACCAATGGACCCTACTCCAGCTGGGGAGGTTGTTTCCTATTTTCATAGGCAGTTCACCTTCTCTCTTTTTTTTTTTTTTTCCCCATTTGTGTTGCTCTCCTACCCTGAAGAGTCATTGATTTACAAAGTCTGAGAAACATTGTCCTGTGGAGATGGGGAATACAGAGGGAAGGGTTTTAATCCCTCAGATAATTAAGCACTAAAATAAATGATTAAAAAATTATGAGGCGAAACACTCTGTTAGTTTTCATATAAAAATAATGTACTCCTCCCTGTGGAATGCAAGGGAGGGAGCTGCAATCAAAATAAGGGGAATAAAAAATTGAACACTGAGGTTTTTTCCCCTCTCTCTAAGTTGCTTCTTTGATGCCTTGCTGTGCTTTGGCAAGATATTGGGAGGAGAATGAAATGAGTGTGGAATTTATAAATGGGGCGTTAGATGGGGAAGGATGCTGTGGGCTGGGTGAGCTGAGGAGTACAACAGCACCACAAGAGATGAGAGGAGAGCTCCAGCCCTGCAGCTCAGTACCAGCAGAGCCATCAGGGCTGGTAGAGGTCTTTGTTGGGGGATTATCCAGAACAAGGTCTCTAAAAACTTCATTTGCTCTCAGTGAGTATCTAAAGAAAGAGTGGGAGCTCAGTGCTCAGAAGACTAAGGCTAAAATGAAGGGTATTTTTGTGTATAAAAAAGCTCTGCAATTTACTCTTTATTAAAAACTATCTTTGTACAAGATCTAAGATGAGTTTGCCACCTCTGGGGGAATCACAGGATATCAGGCTTTTAGTGCTCATGCAGTTTACAGTCTTATATATTGATGTGTGCTGGGGCCATTTTCCTGATTCTTCAGCTAGACTTCATTTCCAGTTCTTTGGGGTTTGAGCAGAGATTATTTAAACTTTTTAAAGTAAGGTTTTATTGCAATTGTTTACTGGAAGAGGAATTCCACTTTTTCAAGACGGAAAGATTTTTAGGAAGCAGTGACACTCTTGTGCAATCCTTTCTTCCTGGCCTCTTTGATTGTGAGATTGGTTCCTTCCGAGTGATGCCCACCCTTACCTGGCGTTAGTTTGTTTTGGTTTGTTGCTGGTTTTTAGGTGGTTTTGCAAATTATCTTTTTTTAAGAAGCCAGATAGTTTTGCTCTTACATCTACAAAGTCTTTTTGCTCCTTTTTCTAAACTTCAGTTTGTTGTTTTGCACTCTGTTAGGGCCTGGACACTCTAACCATGATAACAGCCTTGGGATTTTAGGTGCTGCTCCTACATAAATAGTAAGATACATCTTTCATGTTTGCACTCTACACAGAGAAAGGGAAAGGGGAAAGAAATAGTAATCCCCTTTGTTTTTTGGACGTAGAACAGCAGCACAGGAAAAATGACTTGTCTGATGTTGGTCAGAGTGGATTGCAGTACCTAAATGAAGATTCATGGTTAGGAGTAACTGGCATCAGTTTAGGCCACCACAGCACTCATGAGCAAATAAATGTTTAGGTCAGATGCCAAACAAAAAAATAAAGACTACTAAAGCATTTGGGAATTAGAGCTTGAGAAACTGGGTTGTCTTTGAATGCCATCTGTGGTAAACCTTTGTCCCCTTTCTGAATTAAGAGTAAGGATTTGGATTTGCTGGGGGGGAAAAAAAGGCAATTTATTTCATAATTAGGGTGGAAAATGTGAGCACGAAGGTCAGCTGTTCAAACAGGAGAGGTGATACTGTATTTGCATCTGTATTTTTTAACAGTGTGTGTCTTTGCTCTTTGGGACTGACAGTTCCTAGAAAGGATGCAGAGCTCATTCTTCAGCAGATAGCCTGCCTCGGGTGATTGCTGGATGGCACAGCTAAAATCAGTGCCCTGCAGTGGGAGAGGCTCAGTGTCACTGGCGATGTTCTTTGTGTGCAGTGATGTACAGCCTCCAGATAATGCAGCTGTACTGGGGGACAGTGTAGGGTTAGGCAACAACAGCAGCACGAAGATGGTGATTTACAGAAAAAACTCTCTATTCATGAATAAAGTGAAATAGAAGGGGCTGTAAATTGGATGCAAATACAGCTCCTTTTGAAATCCTCGAGCACCAGAGTGATGTAAGGGAGCTGTTGTGTGAATTGTGTTATTGTACTAACTGCTTTTAAAGTGAAATTCAGCCTTGTGCAGGAAACCATTTAGAGTCCATGTATTGCCTGAGAGTGCTGGAAAGGCTGAAGTGAACTGTGAGTGGTCCATTTGCAGCATTTGGTGTAAAACCATTGCACTGGGTTCCTGTGCAGGTGGAGCCTGCTGTAATGACCAGATTGTTTTAGATGTGCCTGTGCAGTGATCTGGGGTTGCAGGTGCTGGCTGGGTAATTTTGTTCTCTGATGATAAATGTCTATTGCAAGGGAAGATGTGACCTTTGGCATGTGTAAACCTACACAAGCTACTTCTTTTAATCTGGCTGTCATGCAGAATGTGCCATAAACCATTGTTTTCCAAGCTGATTAGATAAATCATCATCTACCTAGGCCACCTCTGCATGGACTGATGAGGTTTATTGCCACTACTCCCAGCTGCAGCACTGTCGCTCCCCTCAGCAAAGTCGGCGAGGTTATAGCACAGTATGACTTGAAGATCTGATCTTTTAAACTTTCCTTTCCTTTCAACAGTGACTGAGAGCCGAGGGATCCTGGAGAGCATCCAGAGATTTTCCTTGCTGCCGACATACTTGCCTGTGAGCTATCGCATCCACAACGCGGATGTTTCCTTCTTTCTGAAGGAAGCCAACCAGGATATTATGAGGAACTCCAGCTTGCAGTCCCGAGTGGAATCCTTTCTCATCTACAAATCCAAGAGTCCACCCGTGTTAAATGCCAGCTACGGACCTTTTTCCATTGAACAAGTAGTGCCCCAGGACTTGATGTTGTCCTCAAATCCGTTTGGATCTACTAACAAGTTCTCCTTTAACTGGAAGCTTCAGGCCTACATCATGAGCACCAAGATCTACCTGAGCAAGCCCAGGGTGCAGGTGCTGTTCTACATCGTGGGCAGGGACTGGGATGAGTACAGCCCCTCGGAGCGGCTGCCCTGCCTGCGCGTGTTCGCCTTCCGCGAGACGCGCGAGGTGCGGGGCAGCTGCCGGCTCGGGGGGGACCTGGGGCTCTGCGTGGCACAGCTGGAGCTGCTGCCCAGCTGGTTCAACCCCCCCACTGTGGTTGCTGGCCGTAAGAAACAGATGGACAAGTCTGAAGGGAGCCCCGTGGAGCTTTACTACTCCATCCAAGCAGGAGATGAGAGAGGGGAATGCACCAAGGAGGATGTGAGGAAAAGTAACGGGATCCGATCGGGGCGCAACGACATCGATGAGTCAGGACCTCCCCTGCAGAGGATTGGAAGTGTTTTCCTTTACCAGACTCATGCTGCCCCTTCTTTAACTGAAATGAGATTGGATAATAACATTGTCATCCAGTATGAACCAAAGACTGCCAAGCAAGGGGACATTTTGACTTTTCTTGTCTCTGTTGCTAAGAACTCGACAGAAGATCAGTTCACACTGAGGTAAGGCTGTTTTGTGTTTCCTTGGTACCTTACTTTTCATTTCTCTGCTCTTGGAAGTCACTTGCTCTGTATAAATTGCCTAACAGTCCATCAGTTGCTGCTCTCCAGATGTTGTATTGCAGTTGGTTGACTCAACATTTCTCGTGTTGCTCAGTCTGATATTGTATGAATTGTCTGAGATGTGATCTGTTGGAGAGAGGCCTTTTCCTGAAGTTGTCCTTCGAGGAATGCTTACAAAAATTGAAATGGTAGAGCTGGGGCGTATCTATGTACTAAGAGGAGATAATGTCTAAAGTCTTGGGAGCTGCAGTTTGCAGTTCTCCTAATCTCTCACTGGACTCGTGTTGAGATTAATGAAGCTTAAATCCACAGAGTTACTGAGAGGAAATGAGCAAGAATTGGGCATCTGAGTAGGATTCACATGCTTCAGCATCTCTCCTCAGCTTGTTGTGAGCCTGGTTCTGTATTACGGGATGTTTGAAGTTCTTAAGAATTATTGATAGACCAAAACAATTGCTGAAAATGAGAAACTGCCCGAGGGGGTGGTGGTTGGTGTTTGAATGTGACATCAAGTGCCACATGGATTCACCCCGTTCTGCCCGAGCACTGAGGAGTTACAGGGGCAGCTCCCTGCAGCCACCACTGTAACACAAGCAAGACCAGCGAGGGCTGGGCTGGGGCACACAGAGCTGGTGTGTGGTGCCTGCAAGGGGGACTGTCCAGTTGTCTTCTTTCCAAGCTTGCCCTGTGCTCCAGCACTGTAAACGAGGGTTGTGTGGCTGGCGTGCGGAAAACCCGAGTGTGCAGAGATGGATCAGTTCTTCCATCCCTTACCAGTGACTCGTGCCACCTCTTCCTGGGCTGGAGGTAAATGTCACACTCTGGCTTCTGGGGATAAGACTGATCTGTCGTAGGTGTTTGTCCTAGAAATGGTGGGTGTTGCCAAAGCTCCCCAAACATTGCTCTGACAGAGCAGGTGCACCGTAGGAGGGAGCGGTGACCTCCCTGCTTGTACAAATACCACAGGTCTGGAACTGTGCTCGTAAACAGCCGTGCTGAGCACTAGAGGTGCTTGGAGCTGCTGCCTAAGAAATCACACCCGGCTGTGACTGGAGATGAAACTGCTTTCTCTGGTGGTTACACATCTCACATTTCAGGGCTTGAAATGGGACAAGGCCGTAAAGGCAGCACTGTTGAACTTGGATGTCTGCCTTGGCCTGCAGTAAGGAGTAACTCAGGTGTGACACCCCTCACCTAAGGAGTGAGAGCTCAACCCAGTAATTTTTTTCCCCTCCCCTTCCCCAGGAAGATTTGTGGGGGATTTCTAGGGGAAATGGTTTGCCCTAAAATCAGGACATTTTTCTTTGCAGATGTGTGATGTATAAACTGAATAACCACAGCATTTGTTACTGACTCAAGGGCAATTATTTCTTTTTCATCTGGTGGAGGACAAACACCTCTCCTCACCGCATCAGTTTCTCATTTTCTGAGTCAATCTAAGATTTAAATTGTTTCCTGAGTGCTGATTTCAAGCCAGACAATCCAAGTTCCTCATAGCAAGTGTTCAGGGATGTCTTTGTCTTTATTCTCTGTACTAATGACTTAGAAGGGATCACATCAGCAGACATGGAAACTTCTACTAGATTTGAAAATAGGTTTAAATATAAACAGTAAAACCAATTTTTTTAATCTAGAAGAGAATTAAGGTAAAAATGTTTATTGTTTTTACTCTGTAAATGTAGAGTCTTGGAAATCTCACTTCAAAGCATCTCTATTTCCATGAGCTGTAATCCATTAGAAGTGGAGCTAGTTACAACCGTGATAATTACGTTACATGTAGGTTTATAAAATTTTCAAAAGCCTTGCTTTGTTTAAATTAGGATGAAAACTCAGCACCTGAACTTTTAAAGGAAGGCTTCTAAAATGAATTTCCTGGAACAAAAAGGAAAAGATGTGTTTGAATTGTAGCTTTTTCTTTTGAGATCTAAGGGATCATAAAACAAAAAATAAGCTAAAAATAGGGAGCGAATTTCAGCTCAAAATGAAAAGTGTGGCATTCTTGTCTCAAAACCAGCACTTTGCTGGTACCTTTTAAAAACAAACTTTTGTAACAACTTGCTATTACTCGTGTTGCCTTCTTGAGTTTGGATTTCTCTTGACCTGCTTTTCTGAGCGAGCCTGGCTCTCAGACTCTAAGCTGCTGCAGTGTCAGAGCAGCTATGATATTGTTTAGCTGTGCTTCTAGGGAGCCACTCCTCTTGGATCTGCTTACAGCATCCCTAAGGTTTTTTTGTTGGGTTTTTTTGGTCAGAACTGTGCTTTCTGTCCATCCCTCCGTGATATGGTCTCCATCTCTCTGGTCTCTTCGCATTCAGATCTTCTCTCTGATAAAGGAAGAGGTCCCTTCCCCCCTGCCCCAACGTAACTCTTATGAGAAAAATAGTATTAATTTTTATTTTGAAACAATCCATTATTTTTCAAAGTTCTGCCTTGAGTGGCAGCAAGATTTGGAACTGCATTCATAAAGTGAGGCCAAGGGCTCCTGGCAAAATGCTTTTACCATTGCTTTTGCTCCAGTGGATTGGAAATTATGGCTTGAACAGATGGAAAATATAGTATATACAGGTCAAAAATTAAGAAACAGACATGCAAAACGGCCAAAAGTAAAAAATTACTCATCACTACTGAATATTTTTTGTTTCAGAACTGTTATGCTTAGAGTAAACCCCATCCCCTTTCTAACAGGAAATTGTCTTCAAGGGGAGCCTTCTAGAAACTGCTGAGTACGAAAAGATTTAGGGAAAGGTACCTTTGGCTTTTGTCTTGTGCTGTTCTGCACAAGGGAAGATTTAGAGGAGTGAACGTGAAACTGATGGACTGTTTTTAATTTTGTGAAAGAGTTGGACCATAAGAGCCAAGGTCTAGGTTTTGTTTTTTAATGAGCTAGGGAAATTAAAAGTATTTGTCTTGACTCTGTATGGGTGTGAGAGATAGAGGAAAGGAAGGAGACAAATACAGATGAAGGGTAAATATGGAATATTGCTGTAGGTTGAAAGCTTCAGCTGGAGCACTGGGCCTTAGGAAACTGAGTGATTCTCTCAGCTTCGTTCAACACTTGCTTCCCCTTTTCCACCTTCTTTTCACCTTTTCATGTGCTGCTGGCCAGGGAAGGCTGAAGGCTCTTCTTCCTTCCCATCATGGGTGCTGAAAGTTTCCTGAAGTTCATAGAAAATATTCCAGTCTGTCTTGTTTTGCTGTTTTTCTCCAGTTTCATAATACACGTATTGGAAACTGAGATCTTTATTTCAAGTGTTTTGCTGAGAAAGGAAAACGTGAAGTATAATTTCATGTCAGTCCTTCCAAATGCTTTCAGCAATTAAAGCCTCAAAGCTCTGCTGTTACACAATTCCAGTTCCTGTTTGCAGCAAGCCCCAGTTCCTGCTGGTTATTAACTCTGTGCTTACATACATTACAGTCAACATTGCAGGGGTGCCAGAGTTTCCCCAAGTTAGGAACAGGAGTTTTCTGAAGCCACACTGTAGATACAGTGCTTCTTTTATTAGCTTTTTCTTTTTGTTTTGCTGGGCCTAATAAACATAACCTTCCATTTTGTTTTAAAGTCAACAGGATTGATGCTTTCTGCTTGCAACCTTTTAAAATTGTTTTCCTATTTCTGGAGATGAATCAGCAAAGAAATTAGAGAGCTAGAATTGCCTTAAGCTACTGAGTGTCAGGCCTAGATATATTCATGAGTGAAAAAAGCAGCAGCTTTTTTTTTTTTTTTTACAGTTATTCAATTTATAGTTATACTTAGTGAATCCTGTGTGAGGAGGTGACTGAAGGTTGTAATAGAAACTTGTAAACCTCTAATACTGGGAGAAAAGTAAGGGTTTTTTATAAACTCTATGCTATTTCTGCATTTGTAAACCCAGGTTGGGGGTTGGACATCTGTAGGTACCAGTTTTATAAACTATTGAGAGGTTTTGTGGTTTCCCTCTGGTATTTTTAATGTCATCTTTCTGATAATTGTGGGAATACAGGGACTGGTGTGAAGTTGTGGCAGTGAATAAGCAGTGCTTATTGATAATTGGGAAAATTTTCCCCAAAAGGCCCCTAGAGTTTGTTACATGAACTTCTCTTATTTGCTGTTTTATGTAACAATCAATCGATAATAATGCAGCAAACATGAAAAGGGCTGCATAAATACATGAGGGGAGCAGAGTGGAGATCATTAGCACTCAATTTATACAGCAAGAAAATCTGAACAAGACTGGCATTTTATCAAATTGCTTGTGTGTTCTTGTGGTGCTGGGCTAAATCAAATCTTATTCTTAGCGCTGAACCAAATCATATTTAAGCAGCAGAAACAATCAGGGAGGAAGTGGTGATCAGGAAGGTTACCAGCCACATAAACTGTGAGATGGGCTTTTCTCTAGGCTGTTGATGATGTGGCTGTTCCATGGTACCCCAACCCTGAGTTTGCACCTCCTCTGCCAGCCTGAAAAGAATCCCATTGTACATTTTTTTACTCCTCCTTCCATAGCTCTGTTCTGTCAGTTAAACAGCCCCTTCCACATTCTGGTTTAAACAGCTTCTAAAATCTCATAACTGACTTCCCCCCCTCCTAAGTGATCTTGTGGCCTGCTTTGGCCAATTTAAAACCTGTGAGAGAAGAGGAATTAAAAAAAAAAAAAAAACCCTAAAACATCTCTGATTCTTTTGAAATACAGCCTGTACCTTTCAGCTGTTTCACTGCTCAGTCCTGATGTGCAACTGAGGTTGAGGTAAGCAGGAGTCAGACACTGTGACCTAAGAAGGTGAGAGTCCCGTGTCTTTATTGTTTCATCGTAATAAATGCTCTTTCCCCATATGAGCTGGCACAGAGTTGGCCTTTCTGAGCAGGGCTGAGGTGAAATCACCCCTCTGCTGCTGCCTGGGGAAAGGCTTCTCCAGCACAATCCTGGGTTTTCTGCTGCATTCAGCACACTGTATGAGGAGGAATTAACTTTCATAGCCTGTTTATGAGGTAGTCAAGCAAATATCATTTTCTCCATCTTATGGATGGCAAAATAGCTTTCCTGCTTTCCTAAGTGGCTTGCTAATGGCCTGGAATTGTCAGTGGCAGTGTGGAGACAAGTGCTTAGGAACCATTGACTTCTGGGGCACTCGATTGCCTCCTGTTGCACTTGCAGATTATATTAAGAAGAAAATAGTTCCTTCTGTTCAAATTATTCCAGTTAACATCCCCTGCCTTGAGAATCAACTCGCATTGCCTGAGCCGGTGTCAGAAAACCGAGAGACACATCCAGCAAACCATTACTCACATGAGTGGCCTTTGCAGCCGGCTGTTGTTTCTGGTTCATTGCCTTGCAGCGGGACCCAGGAGCTGCAGTTGCACTCCAAGGCCTCTTATCCTCCTCTCAAATCCATCCCAGAGCCTGACTCCAGCCTGGGCAAGGCATGGTTGGACCACCCATGGATTAAAGCTGTGTGAGCAGTGCATGGGTGCTCTGCTGGCAGACACTGGGGTGACTGGGATAACGGGGATGACTGCCTGCCCTCGGGGCTGCAGGGTCACTGTCCCCAGTCTCGCAGGCACAGACCGGGCAGGTTTATTTTGCTTGTCCTGCTGCAAGGGCTCTGTTTGCCTCCCTTCCTCTCCTGATCCCTTGGAAGCTACAAACATGAGGGAGATCTTTGACTCTGAAGCTGCCCTGTTTGGGATTGCACTATTGGCTTGCTGATCTAGCACTTCGGAATTACTGTTCTGCTGCATTCTGGAGACACTGTGAGATTTGGCTAGGGAAAACTGCTTTTTCAGTACAACTCATTAATATAGGGAGCCGGAGAACATTGGCAGAAGTCAACTTAACCTGTATTTCCCAGATGGAATCGAGTTTGGTTTGTTTTTGTTGGTGGTTTGTTTGGAAACGGGGAGGTTTGGGGTACTACAAATCCCCCAGTTCATGGAGTCGATGTCTGAGTGTTATTTTCTTGCCACAGAACTGCTTAGTTCTCAATGGAGAACACATTAGCGGCTCCTTTGCAGTAAGAAATGAAACAATACGAAGGAGGGCTGTCAGGGCCTGCTGGGTGAAGGCAAGACAGATGGTGAGGGTGATTGGCACTGACAGGGTGTGAGCTGCCGTGCTCGCAGGTGCTGCTCCTGCCATCCATCACACCTGGCCCCGACTGTGGGGAAGTCACCGGGATGCGCTCCAATCCCGGCTGGCCGGTGGAGGGGAGCCGCTGGCCGAGGGCAGTGGCTGGAGGTGTGTGAGCACAGATAACGAGATAACGCTGGGCTGAGATAACACGGAGCGCTCTGCTGTGCACGCGCTGCCCCAGTGCTGCTTGATCTGTGCGAGGATTTCTCATTGTTCTGCCGGCACCGGGGGATTACACGTCCAGTACACGATGAACATGTCCATTCCAGTTCCTTGCACTTTCCTAGTTACTGCTGACAAGCTCAGGAGCTTGCTTTTCATCTATATTTTGGTGCCTGAATATGTAGAACATTCTTGTAAAACTTTAGGTCAAAGAACTTCCTTTCTCTTCCTCTGATATTCTAGTAAAACATGAAATCTTATCCAGGTAAGGATCTTTCCTATTTCCAAAGTAGTTTTAAAAATAAAGGCTAAGTACATCGAGGAATAAGACATTTCATGGGAGGGAAAGTAATCTTTGATTTGAAATTATTTGAAATAGTTTGACTTTTCAGTGCTGCTTTCACATTTTTTAAGGGTAACATTTATCCCGGATGAGCACACTCTTATGAAATGCATCAGGCAGTCTCAAAGTGCATTTTTGATCACAAAAAAAAGGCACATTAGTTTCCCACTTCTAATGGCAAATCTGAGCACTTTTAGATTTTTAAGGTTATTACTTAAACAGATCTGACAGATCCTTGTAACATCTGTGTAAAACCACAGTAATAAATTGTCTTGGCACTTCATCAGATGCCAGTTTGCACAGCATCAGTCACTTTCCAGAACAGTTTTCTCTCTCCTGTCTGCTGGTCCCTCCTGCCCAGCGTGCACAGCCCTGAGCAGTGTTTCACCCCTCAGCAGCGTGTCCCGAAGCCTGCAGTGAGCCCTGGCTCCCTGATTAGCTGCTCCTCTGTCTCCTGGCTTTGCCCCCCTCAGTCGTGGTTCTGTTTCAGTGGCATTTCCCAGCTCACTGCTCTGCAGTGTGTTTGCCAGCTCTCTTTTTTCAGGCTGCTGCATCAACGCCCCCTTCCCATGGCATGGGATTCCTCTGGGCATGGAGGGAAGGGGAGCCGCTGTTACAGAATCAGTGTTGGTGCTGGTTGATCTCTTCACCCCATCACAGAGAATACCAATGGTAATAACCTAGGGTGGATAGTTCATTGCACAAAATAATCGATCTGTATGATAGTAGATAGAATCTGATCTGGATCTATAACAATGTAAAATGGTGAAACACAACCCTGGCTGTCAAGGCAGAAGTTTTGCCTTCAGGATATCAGAACTGCACAGCCTGAGATGCTGGGCATCATTGGCCAAACTGATGGGGCCCTTGAACTTAGTGCAGCATATAATCCACGCTGGATATCTTTAGGAGCTTCATTTCTGAAACCAGGCTTAGTGATACATTTGTGTGTAATATATTTAACAGCACTGAGTACGGGATAGGGGTTGTGTTCAGAGTTTGATAGAAGGTGACACAGTTAGAGCCTGTGTCCAAATCTGGGTATTACTTTGTTTGCATTAGTTATTTGTTGAGTGGTCTTGGAGTAAAGACTGTTACATTCTCCTGCTCTCAGGAACCAGAGGGCAATTCTTCCCTGTCCAGCAAGGAGAGCGCGGTGGGTTTGGTGCCACGCGAGCTGTGCTGGGCAGGAGCCTCAGCCTGTGCGAGTGGCTGTGTTTGGCTGCACTGTCAGAATCGAGCTCACAAAACCTGCTGTAGCCACTTGAGTGGCTCTCTGGCCTGTGCCTGTGCATCTGGCTGATGTGAGCAGGACAGACATCTGCTCTGAAGTGATGGAGGGACACTTTGTTCTCCTGCTTATTTTTAATTGTGGTCTGCCCGTTCCTTCCTCAGCTGTGCCTGGGGAACTCTGGTGCAATGTGCTTTGTAAAGGCTTATCAACAAAGATGTCTCTTCATAAACCTTTAGATCTAGTGCCTGAAAGCTCTGAAGGGTTTGGGTTTGAGGATTGTCATCTTTTTGAGGAACTGCCTATTGTAAGTATTCATTATTCAAGCTAACAGATACCGAAAATGGCTTTAAATCACCTGCTGGGTTTTTCCTTGCTTGTTCGCTTTATTTATTATTTTATATCAGGGACAGGATTTCTTGCATCTGGGTTCTGAACTTTGAGTTCATCTATGAAGGCTTTTTTTTCTCTGCAGCTAGAAATGCTAATTGACTTTGATTTATCAAATAAAAATAAATTAATTCTATGTTGAGAGACCCTTTCTAAATTGTGTCTGCGCTCTAGATTTAGCAGAGACAGTAATTGCTTTGCCAATCTGTAGGTTGGAGCAATCTGTAAACCCTGAAAGAAAAACATCAGTCATCAGCAGCTGAAGCCATTGTTTGTGGAAAAATTTGAACCCAGAAGGGGAAAGGCAATTTTGAGTGTTCCCACTGTAGTTCAGAGAGGTGTTTAAATAACCCTCAGCCCTTCAGTGTGAGGGGGAAGGAGGGGAGCTGTGGGTGTGCACGTTGCTGAGAGAGAAAGGAGCTGCAGCCAAGAGAATAAACACCAAAGCTGCTGCAAGGACCAATATAAACTTGTGACAGAGTTTCAGCAAAAGCAGCTATTGAATGGGCCTCTTTCATTTGTCCTGGCTGTCTTTGACTAAAACACCTCCTTGAGATGATGCTGTCTGTCCTCCAGGGCCGTTCCCAGCTCTGGCACAGGTGCTGGGGGAGCAGAAACAGCCCCTTTTTCTGAGCGTTGGGACCAGAGCCAGACTCGGCACTGCAGGGCGATGCTCTCAGGCCAGGGGAGGCACAGAGAGAAGGAGCAAAGCTGGGATCTCCCCCCCTGACAGACAGGGGGTGCCTGAAGGGGCTGGGCCGCAGCACTGGAACCAGTGCGAGTTCTGGCCGTTCTGATTAATTTTCAAAACATTCAAAAAGCTCTCAAAAAGCAGCTTGTTTGCGACCATACAGATGCTCAGCCCTCACTGGAACGTGAAAAAGCAACCAAGCTCTAGGACTCGACACCTCTGCAGTGCCTGGGAGCTTACTTTGGGTCCTGTGCCTGTTGGCAGGTTTCAGGAATTTACTGTAAGTTTCCCAATATCTCTTAATAAGGAAGGGTGGGAATTTCCTTTATTGTATTATTCTAGCTTCTTGACCCTTTTGTTAGAGGGAATATATCATTTCAGTTAAAAATTCCCGAAGTGAGATACCTGCAGAGAAAAGCTTTATGCATGGCTTTGAGATCTTGTAATAATTAGGTGGATAAAACAGTTTGGAATGCCCGAAAAATCTCATTATTTAGCTAGAGATGTTTAGGCTTTCTTAATCACCTAGAGTTGGTGATACTTTTCAGCCGTGAGGGAAGATAGGAAGTGCTTGGCTGTGCACTTTTTGGAAAATGGACTTCAAATCTCAGTTTGGGAAGTTTTTAAAATAGCTGTTCACCACGGGCTTGCAAATGGCTGAACTAGGACCTAACTGAATAAATAAGCTGGCTGCAGGGGAAGAATTGAAAGAGAAAAAGGAGGAGGGAAGAAAGAAGGGCATTCTCCAAGATAAATTAACATCTGTGAAATAAGACACTTCTAAATGTATGCTAATGGCCTAAATGTTTCCATATTCAATTAAGTAATAAGTCCCGAGTTGGCAATATCATCCCAAAACATTCATTTACCAAGCCAAGGCTCCGCTGGGAGAGCAGAGGCACCATAATGAACTGATGTGGGCAGTAAGACATGATAATGCCTACTTCAGAGGGAATTACCACTTTCATAGTGCAATTTACAACAAGAATTTAGTTGTTAGAAGAGTTTTTTCCCTCTTCATTATGACAGTGTAATTATGACTCCAGTGGCTCAGAATAATTTTGAGAGGAGTGAGTTACCAAAGCTTTTGTACTGAGTGTTCTCAGGCACTTTGAATTCAGGACCAAGGGCTATTCTCTGATAAATGATAATCAAATCACATAGGACAGCAGCCTACTTGCAGCTGATCTCATCCTCCTTCACTCTGTCCCACCTACAGTGGACTTTATGTGCCTTTTTTTCTTGCTGTGTATTATTATTTATCAGTTTGATTTAAAAATCAGCCCAGTTCAACACTAACTCTAAAGAGCTCTGACACAGGATTTCCAGGTGTTGCTTTCTGGATGTTGAGGCACCTGTAGAGAACAACCAGCGTCACCTGAAAATCTGGCACGAGTGTGTGGAACTGGCTGCGTGGCTGGTGGCTGCTTGTCACTGAGTGTAGGAGTACTGGCCACTGTGAACAGACTGAATATTCTGTAGCCACTTCCTCGGAACAAGTGGCTCAATCCCTCTGGAATGTCTTTCAGAGCTACATGTAGATGCAGGGAAGGATGCTTCCAGTGGCTACTCAAAGCCACGAGCAATTTATTAAGTCATTGTCTGGCTGACAGGCTTTCACTTCAGCCTCTAAACTTGAACGAGTGCATTTGAGCATGGAAATAATCCTTGATGTTCTGTGCCCCTCTGGTTGTGTTCAGGGTTTTGTCTGTGTTTTCAGGCCAGCCAGGTGCTGTTGGAATAACTGCTCTGAATACACTCAATGTTTGTTTTCTTCTTCCATTGTCTTAGGAAGAGCTTATGAGGATGGCACTTGGCAGAGATTGCTCTGGCCTTGTCAGACAGAAACTGACTGGGTGTAATGTGCTTTTTTTCATTTCTCTGAGAGCCACCGAGAGATTGACTGTACATGTGTTTCTTGAGACAGCATTGGCGAAATCTTTTTCAATTACGGCAAAGTTCTCATCTTCACAGTGTGGCAGATCTGGCTCTTTCTAGAAGCTCAGCTGGGTGTGCTGGAGCCTGCAAAGGTGGCTCAGGTGAAACAAAAGCTCTGTGCTCTGATGAGGCATTTTGTTCCAGCCTGAGATAAACAGCTCCAGTGGAGTGCGAGTCCTTCCGTGCACCACGGGCACTGTCAGTCTGGGGGTGACTGACATTTCCCTGGAGAGGGAGAGGATGCAGGCAGTCATCCAGATCACAGCTCGTCACTGATGGGTGTTTGTTTCCACAGGTGGCTGAAATGCCACAGGAATGTCAGGGACCAGTAATTCTGAAACCGTGCCAGGGATGTCTCCTGATGGCTCTGGATGTCACTTGAAAAAAAAACCAAACCCAAACCAAAACAAACTTGCATGTATGAAGTGTAGAATTCATCCCTAGAGGTGCTGACAAGAAACTTTATTGAGCAAAGCTGATGTACTTTGGAGGACTCTATGAATATGCTGCTAGATGTGCCAGGAGGCTTTGGAAAAACTAGAAATGATGAGTATGTGGTTATCTGATGACTTGTATTGCTTAAAACTGAGTAAATGCTAAGGCAGAAAAAAAATAGATAAAAAGGGCTTTTGCACTTATCAGATTGATTTTATCTTTAGGTTTCATAGTCTTTTACAAAAAATCTCTGACTGCATTTTGCAGTCAAGTGAGCTGAAGCAAGAAAGAAAATTGAGGCTGAATTGCCCAGTGGTGGTCTGCAAGAGAGTTGATCATTTCCCTCCAGTGGTACTGGGATGCCTCACAGCCCCGTTTGCTGTATTAAACACACGGGCAGGGTTTGGAGATAGGTCAGACAATACAGGGGAACAGCGAGGAATTCTCTCCTTTTGTGGTTTAATAGACTCTCTTGCTCTGTTTGCCCTCTGAGGGAGCCAATAGATTTAATATCCAATTTCTCTCATCTGCTATCAGAATGCAAATGTGATGGCAGATGAATATACTTTCAAGAATACTTAACCTAATGGGCATGTAAAGCCTGGTAATTATCAGTTGTTTGTCTCCTCCTGTATAATGGTTTTCAGTAATAGGCACGTACCACACACTGGGATCTTGGTGCGGGCCAGGGACAGATTCCAGTGCAGCTTCTCCTGCTCTGACAGCAGAAACAAACAAAGAAATGCAACACGCTCATTGCATTTGTGCCATTTTCAGATCTCTGAATACCAATTGGAATGCCAGGTTAATAACCAAAATGTAGCCTTTAATCCACCTTTGATCCAACAGGAGCAATGACAGGCTGTCCATGGTACGTGTGCCACGCAGGCAGGGATGTTGGCAGAGCAGACAGGGCTTTGTGGCTGATACAGAAAGGATACAGCCTTCAGTTTCTGACCCTCCCCAGCCCCATCTTGTATGGAATAGAAGCAAACAAGAAAAATAACTCGGGTTCATTAGTCTCGAATTTGATAACAATGATAGAAGATAAAAAAGATAATGGAACAGCAACAGGCAAAGTAGAAGCTGAGCCATCATCCTGCTCCCCAGCTGCGCCACGTTAAAGCTGTTTGGAACAATGAACTGTGGTGGCCTGAGCTGAGGCTGGGAATAAATGCAGCAGTTTGTTGTATTTTGTAATAGGTGTTTTCATTAAGACTGCCGCGGTTGTGCTGCCGTTTTTTGAGATGTTGTTTCTCTTCTGTGGGCTGAAATATTTCAGCAGAGCTCAGATGTGGGCTGATAATGCTGTTATCAATCGTATGTGTTCTTCCAAAGTGAGTGTGAATAATGAACTGCTTTCCCCCAGGGCTGAGGTCCCAGGAGCAGGGATAGAGTGGAGAGAGGGGGGCTCTGAGATGCTGTGCCAGTGAAGGCTTCTTCCAGAAGCAGCCCCATGCAGGGGTTGCGGTGCAGGTTTGGGGCCAGACTGAGTGGAGCTCACACTGGGCAGAGCTGGGTCCACTGCAGAGTCACAGGGTGGTCACCAACCCTCCTGCTCAGGCACATTCCTGGAGCACAGGATCGAGTCTGGCTGACAGGACTGCCTGCCCAAGCTCCCAGGGACAGGTGAGGTGGTGCTCCAACAGCAGAGCTGCTGCTTTCATGTCAGGTTTCCTCCCCTTGGAGCTCCAGCTATGAGGGGTTTATGAAAAGAGAGGCTGTATTTAATTTTTGTAGACATTTCTGGGGACTGCAGGGTTCTACCTGGGGCTGAGTGACAGTCTGAGAGGTGTGAAATTTCTCCCTGGCTTTGGAAATACAAAAGAAAAGTCACAGCCATCACTTCAATTTGAGCCTTGGCAATGAAGGGACGTCCCATGGAGAGTTGCCTGGGAGGGGCAGGCGTGTCAGCCTGAGCAGGGAATGGCTCTGGCAGCCACTCACTGATGCTTGTGCAAGAGCTGCTGCAGAGGAAGGCTGGGAGCTGTGTGGGCCTTTGTGTCAGGGTTTCTTTGCAATGCAAGAGGGATTCATTTTGTCTAAAAGGAGCTAGAAAGTCTAATTGAGCCCATAAATGTAACTCCCCCAGCACTCTCTTAAAAGTTAGGTGCAGTAATCATGGATTTTTCAACTGAGCAATGTAAAGTTGAAAATGAGTTTTTAAACACACTGCAAAATGTGTTTAAAAAGCTCTATTTTCTAAGTGATTAGCTCTCACTAAATCTGTGTGGCAGCATATGATCAGTAACAAGCCCAGCTCGATTAGAATCCTCTCTTATTTATGACTGACCAATATAGACTCAGCTGTCATCACTTCACTCTTACAATCTGTTTTCTAAATAAAATCACAACTTAACCATATGCGTGACAGAATTATGTAGCAGCTTTAGTGTGTTTATTTTTCACTCTGCTGTATACATCAGTCCACACTCAGTTTGAAAGTCTGTTCTTTATTGCTGTTGTAAACTCAGCTGGGCCATTCATACCCTGTGGGTATTCAGAGAACAGGCGTTTGGAGTCACATTTGTCCAATCATGCTGCAGAGGAGGCAGCATTCAAAATCCTTGAGAGATGCATTGCCCCTCCTACACAACAATTATAGTTTAAAGGTCTGAGCTTTAGAGAAAATTGTTTGATGTACCTGTTTCTTTTTTCCCCTCTTATTGGCAATCAATATTTCTTACAGGATGAAACAGGAGCAAGTTGTTCAGATGTTGGGCTTCTCTTTGGCTTGGCCAGCCTAAAAGCAGAGGCTGGGTGCCTGTGCCACAATCATTTAATCTGTGGAGAATGTTATCAGCTGATGGGGGGAATTAAAACCTGGCCAGCTGCCTTACAGAACTCAGCAAGTAACCACGAAATCTGTGTGGTTCCTCAGGAAAGGTTGGCTTGAAGTCAAAAAATAGACTTAAACAGAGAGAGAAGACAAACGTATGTATTTCAATTCCAATGAATTGGACTTCAGTACCTGTCAGAATTGCTCTGTATTCCCTTGGAGCTGAAAACTGAAGCTATTAAGCCAAAAGAACTGATTGCCTCAAATCCTAATATAGACTCAGGAAGAGGAAAATGGTGCAGCACCCAGGTGGAAAATGACACCTCTCCGTGTGCCAGGCACCCACGCACACCTCGCAAATGGAGCCATTAGGGGAGAGAGCTGAACCCAGAAAGGATCTGATGGGGGTTGGCACCTGAGTGCATTTCATTTGGATTATGGGGTTGGGAATTTTTTTTCTCTCTTTCAAATTCATGGATAATGCATTCAGAGTGTTTCCCAGCACCTCCCTGGCTTTGCAGCCAGATCCAGCTGCTTGTTTGTGGTGCTGTGTTCCCTTGGTGTTGAGGAGCTCCTGAAACTGGGTTATGGAAAAGGAACATCTCAGGGTGGAGACTGCAGAGTTGGGAGAGGGATTTGCGTGGGGACTTTCTGGTGCTGGATGTTACCAGTGAAGGGCTGAAAGAGCTGTGAGCTGATGGCTCTGCTTGGCAGGGCCAGCATTTGTAGGAAGTGAGGAACTGGGTACATGGGCTTTTCTTTCCAGTATGTCAGTACATCTTTTTAAATGAGAAACATTTTCAAATATTTCAAAAATCATTTAGAAAAAATGTATGAATGTGTACTCTACTGTTTGACAGAGGCAACTTGGAAAGTGTTTTCAACAATAGCACTCTTCTTCAGAATTACAGTCTGCAATATAAACCTCAACAACAAATCAGGCTAAGTTGATCAAATACATCACAGTAACACAAAGAAACACCATACCAGATACCCTTGGAATCCCAAAAACCTTCTACTTGGGTGTCAGAATGAAATTAGTCATGTAGATGCTGTTTGTATTCTAATATTAATACATGGTCTCTTCGAAGCAGAACTCAAGTCTAGAGTTGTTCTATTCAGTGATAGGGGATTTAAAAATAGGTTTATAAAGGGAAAGATGAATTTGGTGAAGTGACAGTAATTTCAGAATAATAAAATCTTATCCATAATAGATACAGTGCCATCTCCTCTGTTCCTTTGTGTACACTGAGTACGCCCTTCCTTTTCTCTCATGTAAATTGGCACTACCTCGCACTGTCAGAAGTTGTGCTTACCTTTACTAAGCACTAATTAGTAACTACATGGCAAAGTCCTATTTTTAATGATCTGGTGACAATGCGGGAGGGATTGGACAGTAGTGTTAGAACAGGTCCTTTTCTGAGCCGTGCCAGCTGCAGACAGCCCAGGGAATGTTTCAGTGGATACAAAGCCCTCAAGAACATCCTGTAGCTCAGGAGATCCAGATCTGCCTGGGAAAAGGGAACTGCAGCAGTGACAGGGAGAGATCTGTGTGTGCTGGCTGAGCTCAGGTGAAGCAAATCACAGAGCAGAATTTTTATTTAGTTGAGAGAATTTTGGGGAGCTTTAGTCCCTTAAGAAAGCTGATAGATGTGGTGCCTCTCAGGGTTTAAAAATAAAGGGTGTTTCCATGGGAAATTTATAAGATCGATTATACACATCTGGTTTTGAGAAGATTTATTAAATCGTTCAGAAGTTTTACAGAAATGAAGTACGTTCTGGAAGTAATATGGCTTATTTTGAGATCTATTATGGATGCTGAAAGCGTTCCCAACCTTGAATAAATCATTTCACATATTTTTAACTACCTGTCTAGGAATCCTGCAATGAGGAATAGACATAATAAATAATTTATTGTGCAGACCAGGAGCAAATATGTATATTACACCCTTTGATTTCCAAACACATCTTGCTGAGCAAAGCCACGTGGTTTAAAACAGCTTTGCAATATTCCCCCGTGTCTCAAAATCAACTTCTGTGCAATGAAGCTGAGCTATCCTGAGTGCCCAGTGAAATCCAGGGACAGTTCCTAGCAATAGCAGCGGCAGCTTTGCAATTCGGGGCTCCTGAGTAAAAGCCTTTTTCTCTTCTTCCAGTCCTGGAGCTGATTCTGGGAGGTGCTGCTTTCACATCAGCTCACAGACTTTTGAAGAAGCTCCCATCTGTGTCAATGGCAACAGCCAAAATCTCTGAGAGGAATTCTAAGTAAGCCAGAAAGAAATTAATGGACTGAGAAGTTCCTTGCTTATAAATAAATGTAGTGTTTTTATTGGGTGAATGCTGAAAGGAAGAGACCAGGCAGGAGAGACAAATGATGAGCAAGGACTGGAGATGGTATGGGGAGCTCTTCAGGGATAGAAATGAGAATGAGGCTTGCAGATTTCTGGGCAGGGAAGAACATGCAAAAGTGGGAGTTTTCTATGTTTAGGGAACTAGGATTTGGATACTCTCTGAAAAACTACGAAGGAATGCGTTACAGAACTTGAGGATTGGTATAAAACTGAATAAACTTCCTGGGAGGAGGGATTCCATCTAATCCATGGCCTCTGTGTGCCAGGACAAGAGACCTGTGGGTAGCTAATCTCCGTTCCTGTGTGTGGCCTCACCCAGACCTTTTTGGCATTGCTTTTCCAGGCTGGTACAGAGCATTTCTTCTTTCTGTAAACATTTCTTTCAAAGCCCTTTTCCTCAGAGCCTTGCTGGCACCCTGCTTTACGTCCCTGGAACTGTCACTTCCGTGGCATGGCGTGGGATAGGGCAAAGTGATCCCAGTTCCTCTTTCCCAGAAGGGAGTGATGGCATTGTTACAGGGGTGTGGCATATTGAGGACCGCAGAGCTCATTTTCTCTCCTGCTGCTGTTCCAGTTGAGGAGAAGTTCTCTGCTCTGATGCCATCAAAAAGACCAAGTGTCAGGAGAGCAGGGTGAGGGTTCCAGGGCAGAGCCAGGGTGTGCGAGTGCAGGAATTCCAGCAGCTCTCAAATACCCTCCCCAGGCTGATGAGTTCTCTCGGTGACTGTTGGCCTGATGAAACCTCATCTGTGACCTTTGGAAGTACAAGGTCCTGCTGGGACTTGCAGCGTCTTTGCTTTCAGAGTGACTTCACAGAACAGGGGACTCGTAAGAAGAACATTGAAAGTATCTTGCTGGAATTAATTCTGAGCTGACTTATACCCAGTTTCATTCAAATCAGACAGTGCAGATGAGAGCTGACAATTTGCATAGACACGGTAATTTGGAGAGGGCATGCAGAAGAGCTTTTTAAAATCCACATGGAGTTCGTGTCGTCAGTCTCTGAGCATGGGTAAAATCTAGGAAATTCTGAATTCTTAGTCCTTTTTTTTCCCTCTGACTCCCTTGTTTGCTCAAGTCCAATTATTCAGAACCAAAATATCTTATTATATCTTGGGCTAAATGGGCACACTTTGCAGCTGTGTTGGGAAAGAAATGAACATTTGAAAGTGTGGCTCCCATGTTGCTGTATTATCATTAGTTTGAGTATGTGCTGCAAATAGCATTTTGAAAACCAGGTTTCCTTCTAACTTTGAAAGAGACATATGAGTTATTGAAATAATGAGCTAAAGCCTTATTTCAAATTGCATTCTGTTTCTTTAAATGATATTTTGCTATAAATTTCTGTTTTGTCTGATGTTGCATTTATCCCTCTTTGGTTTTCAGCAGGTATAGTCTTTTCCTGCATCACCACTATCAGCAGCAGTTAGCTTCAGTTTTAATTAATTCCCTGTTCCGAGCAGAGCACATCTCAAGGCAGTGCCATGGCACCGATCAGTCAGTGCATAACCAAGTATGATAACGCCTCTGATAAGGAGTATCACACCCAGTGACCCAGATTTCAGTCTAACTTTGCTCTGCTTCAAGGACAAACTTAATGAACATTTGACATCAGGTAATTCATTCCAGCTGTACCTACCAGAGCTGCTGCCGAGCTGCTGATACAGGCAGGATTCCCACCAGCCCTGCCTGGTGTTTGGCTCTGCAGGGCTGTCCGTGGCTTCTCTCCCCCTCAGAGTGGTTTTCTCGGCCAGGTGGAATGAAAGATAATGAGTGAGTCCCTGTGCTGGTGCAGAACATCCATATGTATAGTGATAGCTCTGTCAGAAACTCGGCTTCCTAGAGGGAAGGTCTTCAAATTAGCCTTCAGGAGGGCCTGTCAGATTTCTTTTTTTTATTTTTCTTTTTTAATGTGTACCATTTTAGTAAATCTCCTCTAGCAGTCACTCCCAGGCGGATATTTTTGGAAGAGGAAAAACTTCTTTATTTAGCAGAAAACCTTGGGGCTGATTTATTGCCCCTCGTACCTTCAGCCCTGCTGCTGTTGCAGATAACCCTCGATGGCTCTGTCCTGTGCTGGGGACTGTGCTCTGCTCTGCTCTCAACACCGCAGCAAGGAGCTTCCAAAACAAAGAGTGAGGTGTCAGGAAAAGCCTCTCCAAAGGAAGCTGCTCCCAGACTGCCCATCCCCATGAACTGGACAAAGAAGAGGATGAGACTTCAGTGAGTGGTGGATTTAAGCTGTTTTTTCCCAAGCTAGCCCTGTTATAACAAGTGGCTCTCAAGGATCTTTTCAGTATTGGCAAATAGGGATTCCTAAAACACATTAGGAGGTTTTTGTCACCGAGATATGGCTGCATTACAAGCTTTGCCTTGGATTTTATACAATCCTAATGGACTGTAATCCTTGTAATACGACAGGTTTGTGACTGAGATTACTAAAATATTTATCCCTGGCATCTTTCCTTTTTAATACATTTGTTTTCTATCTCTTGAGTGAAAGCAATACATTGACAGAAAACTAGAGATATTTCAACAGTGTCTTATCAGCAGCCAGCACTAAAGCCAACGAGAGAGGTTAGGGGTTTTGAATAACATTTATTATGCTGTTTTTTCCATATTTCCTGACAAAGACAGCTCCAAGAGAACCTTTCTGGCCACACAGAGGAGACTGACGCTTGCTTTTTTCAATTTATAACAGCCTGTGCTGAAACATCTTTGTTCCCCCAGCCCCACACTGACCTTCTGCAACTCTGCGTTGTCACCTTGGGGTCCTCAGTCTCAGGGCTCTTTCCACCCACCCCAGCGCTGGTAACGAAGAGATTTAAACACTTCAATGAGCTGTCAGTCCCCCCAGCCCCTTGGCAGGGCTGGTTGTTTTTGTGGCTCTTTGCTCGGAGCACGTGTGTCGTGTCAGCAGCAGTTTGCTCCAGTGGGGCCGGTGGTGACAGGGCTGATGTTTAATTAGTGTCTCTGTGCAGCGCCTCGAGCCGAGGCCGCTGTTCAAAGCCCGTGTGACGCACGCAGAGCCACCTTTGGTGGGGGCTTGGAACGGGGCTTCAAAGGGAGCCTCCGTGTGAAGAATCGGCGTGCAAAATGCTCCCCAGTGCTAATTTCACTGGGAACCATGGGCTGAATTCTTCATTGCCCTGTTTGTTGATTCATCCTTTACCTCTCTGCGGTTTGGGAATAAAACCATGATTTTCAGAGTGATAGCACTGTGCACACATTTTGTGCAGGAGGAATTCCAGCTACAGCTGGGAAAATGTTCTTTATGAAGCACATGTCTGCCTTTTCCCTGTCTTAAACTCATTAAAAACCCCAAACCCACTAAAACAGTCTAGAAGGTGAGAGTGCTGTTGGTAGCCATGCCGGCATGGTGTTAGCTTCTGTCTGTTGTATTAGAAAGCTCAACTAGGCTTTGTAGGTTTTTCAGTATTGTGAGTTTTAACCCAGTTATGAAAATACCCACAGGGATTGTGTTCGGCCAGCCTGAAGTGCCTGTGGTGTGGCACTGGGTCACAGAGGTGGGCTGGGGCTTCTGCAGGGACTGGTGAGAACAGAACAGCCTGAATGTCTCAAAGCTGTTGCTTTGAGGACCAATCTTCAGGCAGACCATGGCTCAGGCAGGGGGATGTGGGTGTTCACAGAGGCCTCTGCTGCTACTGGCATCTTATCTGGGAAAGGGGGATTTTAATGGGTGATGCTCAGTCACATCCAGGGTTTGCTAGGGGAATTTTCTCTCTTAAGCATTCACAGCATCGCTGGAATGCAAACATCAGTGCTCAGTGTTCGAGCAGAGCTCCAGAGTGTCTCTGATTTGCCCTCACCTGCTGTGCTTCAGCTCATGGCACAGAGCAGCTGGGTAGTGCACGAGTGGGATTCCTTCCCAGTTAAGCTAAACCAGAAGCTGTGGTCCCCAAATGCACTCCACCGGCGAAAGGAGCAGAGCCAGGGATAGTGCAGGGCCCAGCCTTGCCTCAGTGCACAGCCAGGAGGGCACTGCTGGCTGCGGCTGCAGTGCAGGATCTTTTCTGAACGCAGATTTTGGCCATGAGCCTGTTAAGCCTACGAAACCCCCAGGAACAGGCTGGAGTTTGTGTGTGCACATCCACTGGGCAGGAGCACAGGGGTTAATTGATCAGAGGCAGCTCTGAGCCAACAGGTGCTGGGATTTTCTGAGTCTGAGTGATGCCTTAATCCCTGGGCAGCCTTAAATTCCTCCTTCCATAAGCATGCAGGTTTCCCACGCTGAGTGTGCTATGCTGAGCTGTAAAATCCTGACTGTCTAACGGGAGCACGGGGATTCCTGAAACTGTGGCTCACATTTCTTGGAGTTTAAAGAATGAGGGGAAAGTCAATGTTTGATAAGATTTAAGTTATTTTCCTGGGCTCCTTTTCTGCAGTTTTTCCCTCTCCATCGTGGTTTCTTCAGCCTCGTGTTCCATCACTCTCAGCCATTGTGTCGATGTTTCAGTTGCCTGCTAAAACAGCTTTTGTTCTGCGGTGGATTTTGTCCTACCAGCCGGCAGCCAGGGATACCTTTTTCCATTCAGAAACGGCTGTCTGGTGGTCACTTCTTCCTAGACAATTTTTAAAAGTAGCAAATGATTTAGCATGTTAATGTTTTTGGCTGATTGCTACTGGGCTTGTGCTGCAGAAGTAAAAAATGTCAGTCCTTGCCACAAGTAACATTCCTGCATGTCTGCTCATTAAAACTTTTTAAACCCTCTGTTTTCCAAAGAGCAAATTGGCACCTAAAATTTTGATGCATTAAACCTGGTGCCCAAGGCTACAAGGTTTTAATACAAAAGAGAAGAAAAATTCACGTGCACTTGAATTCTTGCTCAGTCCATGTTTTAAGTTCCCATATTCTGTTTCATGATGCTTAACTTTGACCACTGATGGAGGACAGTGGGGGCTCTCACCCGTTTGAATGCCCCAGTAGGGTTGTTAGAACAATTGTGTGCTGGGACAAGAAGTCTCTCACTCCTTCTCATCTTTCTTACAGTGAAATGCACCAATAGAATAAAGCAGCCCAAGGATATGCATGAAGTTTGAGGCTGAGAGGAGATGTAATTATTATTTTTTCAGGATTTATATGTGGAGAGGATTACCAGCTGCCTTTGTGCTCCTGCACAGTAGCTCTGTCTTGGAGAGCAATCAACAGGGAGGTTTCTGTGTTATTCCAAGTGATCTCTTCTGCTTGCTTGGATCAGCCAAGCCTTTTTCTGTGGCTTTCTATGGCTCTTCCAAGATTAAAATCCTAACCATAACTGTGCTCTGACATGCACTGGAGTTAACTGCTGCAGCTGGATCCTGACAACACTGCATGTACCCTACATTAAGGGCACAGAATAATTTTGAGCAGTGTCATTTTTGTATTAATTGAACTCCCTTCTGCATCAGTGGCTTCACTGAGCTGTTAGGCTTTGCCTGCAGCAGAACTCCTTGCTGCTATTTAGCAAATGTTGCTTTGGTAGCCACTCGTGCAGATGACAGGAAGGTGGTTAAATGTGTCACTACAGAGGTATAGTGTTCAGCCTGGATTTTATGTATAGAACAAAAATTCCCATTTGAATTGCTCAGTGAATATCTGTTTTATGCCAACAGCACCTCCTTGGAGCAATGCAGGCTTTTTTCTCCATTAAAGAATCTGCACCCTTTATTTATACACTTCCTTTCCATTGTCTTTACTGTAGACTTGATCCTGTAAACCTTAAGCAATGTCATCAGGAGTCAGTGGAATGGCTCCCAGGAGGGAGGAAGCGCCTTTGCAAAAAAGGCTTTGCAGGCTCAGGGGTTTTGCAGCAAAGACTGATCCCTGCTGGGTTCCTGTCTCTCGGATGCTGTTCTTTGAACAGCTGACATCCATGTCATTGAATGAAGGACAGGCACAGCACACATGGATCCGTGGGTCTTCACAGGTTTTGGCCAAGCGAATGTAATGGTCCCATTTCTGCCGGTGGCTCCTGTGTCACCTCCTGGAGGGAGCTGCTCACAGCAATGGATGAGAGAATTCCCATGAAAGAGAACTAAGTATTCACAATTTCTGTGATGTCCAGAAAATGATTTTATCTGCAGCTGTGAGAAGTTGCTAGGGAACAGAGCTAACTCATTTTTGCTGATGGCTCTTCGTTAGTGCTGTCGAGCAATGTTCTTCCGCTCTCAGTGCTGCTGCCGCCTCATTCTGCATTGGGATGTGACTTGGAAATGCCTCAGAACTGCCCTGCTGCTGGAGCTTGAAATAAACTTCTTAGTAAAGAACATTTTTCAGGTCACGTCCCAGCACCAGCCCATTCCCCAGGAGTGCTGGGAGTTCAGAGGTGTCACCGTGAAGGTCTGCAAGGGCAGATTGAGTGTGGAGCCCTGGAGCTGCAGGGGCTGAGCCTGCCCTGGGAGGAGCATTGGGCTCCCAGAGCATTTGCTGGGTGCAGTCCCTCCAGGAGAGGACAGGAACGTTTTTGGAGGTTCTTGATCTTATTTGTGGTTGCTGATACATTTAGCCAAAGCCTGGAAGCATTTGCTTTAAGATGCACTCTCCTTGTCACTGAGCATCAGGCAGCTGGGGGATTTTGGGTGTGGTGGCTGGTGGCTGCTTGATGAGTCAAAATTCCTGTAGTTTTGATTGCTAACGGCATCCCTCCATTCAAGTCTTGTAAAAAGGTCATTGGCCAGGTCGTGGCTCTGAAGGAGAATCTGCATCCCTCAAAAAATTCTTATTGTGTGACTTCAAAACAAGAGGCCCTGTACCAGGCACTGAATTGCAGAGAAAGCCAGAGGATTGGTTTTACCAACCCCAGTGCTTCTTGGTCTGTATAGAGAATATAAAGGTCTGTTCCTGTTTCTGCAACTGTTTGTGTTGGAAGACTCGTGCTGCACAATTCACCAGTTTTTTCTTCTTTGTTCTGTGCTCAATGTTCTCAGCTGGTTTAAGCGAATCAGAACTCCCCCACTTGTTGCTTTCCCACTCAGCAGAAATGTGTATATGTACACATAAACACAGGGAGAAATGTCCCTGCAGATCTTTGAAAATGTTTTGTTTTTCTCTTCTCTTTCCTACTCCATCTGCAACAGAGGACTGGGTAATCCATCCCTGCACTCACCTCGTGGGCTGCAGGGCTCTCCAGGGCTGTCCAACACCAGCTTCACTCCCATGCTGGTTGTGCTGTGGTGGCTGTTTCATGAGATGTTTGTCACCTGTGAATTGGGGCAGATGGCACTTTGTTTTCACTGCACAGAGTGCCCAGCACTGTGCTTTGTTTTTCCTGTCTTTTCTTAAATCTAAGTCTAATTTTAAAAAATTGCTGGTTGCACAAGCTGTGCTGTTAGCAACTTTGCTGCTGTTTGGCCAGGAATGAAAGGGATGTGCTGCATTGTTTGCTTTCTTACAAGCAATTTAGAAAGATTTCAGACCCTACATAATATTTTTTGCATTTATTTTGGAAACAGTAGTTTGAAGCAGTCCACGGGGCTCCCAACCACTTTAAATCAGCAGGCAGCACTATTTATCTTTGCCTTTCATTTTTGTAAGCAAACACCTTCCTGCACACCCTTGAATACAGAAATGCTTTGTCCTACTCAGGCTGGTTGCTCCTTGGTGCGCAGGGGAAGGGGCTGGGGAGGAGATCTCCTCCTCCTCCTCACTGCCTCGAGCATCCTGAACAGCCCAGAGGTGAAGGGAGCAGGAGGGGGCACCAGCCAGGCTGTGGGCACGGGGCAGCCGTGGCGTTTGTCAGAAACCTGTTCCCGACCTTTCTGTCACGTTGGGAGTCCCAAGGTGACTCCTGCTGGGTCCCTGGGGGGCACAGTGTGCTATTCTTAGCTTGGATAGCTCTGGAGGTCTGCTTCCTGAGCTCCATCTAATTCAGGGTCTTTCTGAAAAAAATACCTAATTCTGCTTCCCACCGAGGATGTGGCCCTCTGATGCCTTGTTTGGCCAGTAAATAGAGGTCAGAGCTGCAGACTCTGTATTTGTTTCTGCTTTAAATCAATTTGTATGCATCCTTTCCTTTTGGCTCTCCAGGGACCTTGTGTGTTTTACATCTTGCAAAACATGTTTTTAACAAGGACTTTGTGTTTGAAAGGCACAGGAATAAAATCTGGATGTGTGTCATGCGTGCACGTATGCAGATACCCGCACCTGTGTGCGTGCACACCAGCTCCAAGCACAACAGGCAGGTCTGGCAGCCCATGAGACACATATTACAGAAAAATCCATTTTTATTTAACTCCCACTATGCACAATTCAACTTCTGAAGCCTAAATAGGTCTTGTGCCCTTTCACTAATTAAATTTTGTTATAAATCCACCTGGGCTATGTTTTTGTAATATCTCCATTTGGATGAGGGTGGCTTAGTGTCTGTGTGGAATGGGTTTTCCTCCTGAAATGTTAATTAGATGGAGAATGTGTTATGCTTTGGAAAAGCTGCATTGCAAACCCATAGATAAACAGATTGATTTAATTTTAATCTGCTTTCATGGTGATGCATAATGATAACCGGTTTCTGTCTCACAGGGCTGAAAACCACAGACCTTAATAAGAGTTTGTGGGTATATCATACAGCTTTAAATAGCTTCTGTTGTGCTAGACCGCTCTCCATAAATTATTCTAACTCCATCAGTATCTCAGGGACTCCCGATTCTCTTCTGCTGTGGATTTTCAATCAGTGGAACTATTAGTGTAATCTGAAGAAACTTCGAGACATCTTCTCTGAAAACAACTGACAACACTGGTTTGTACATCGAATATTCAATGGGGAGAACAGAACAAAAAAAAAGCCTTGCAGAAGCCAGCTCTGCACATTAAATCACAACATCCAAATCCTACCTTTTATAAGCCATGCCAAGATTAATTATGGAATTAAACCCAGACGTTCAGCTGGTTGGTATGAAGTGTCATACTGCATGACCTGTTTGTTGTGATCTGCCTTTCCTGAGGAAGGTGCAATTCACCTCAGCCAGTTCTAGAACAGTTGGTTTAAACGGGCCCTTCTCAAACACAGTTGCTTCCATTGAAAGAGTTTCAACTAGAAAGGCTTGTTCCTGATGGGGAACTGATTTTTGGGTTTATGGTCTAATTTCTTCACTTTCTCCAGAAAGTCTTTGTACGTTTGGTTTTCATCTGCTCACAGCAAATATGCCTTGAGTCTGACAAAAACGGGCTGAGTTGTGCCTGTTTTCTCAATGACAGACACGTTTTATTTCTGACTGATGTTCAAAGAGCCTCTTTCAGGCTCAAATGCTGTCCTGTGTTAGCTTCAGCCACAAAAAGCAATGAAACTGCAGAGGGAGGCAGAAGAAGAGTATGGCCTCAAAGTGTATAAATTCAGCATCACCCTAATGCTGTACATAAAACTGGAAATGGAAATGCTGGGAACACAAATTCCAGCCAGCCCTCCCTGTGCTGTGGAATGGTTAATTCGGTCTAATCTGCTGGGGGCTCCTCAGATGGGTATGGATCTTGGCCCAAGGATGGTTTTTCAGGGACAGTGGAAAGACAAAGTGCTGGCTTGTGCATTGGATTACCTCTGGGTTTTGTTTCCACTGGGAACCTTGGCTTCATGCTTCACCCTCTGACTGTTGTTGAGTCTGGTGAGCTCTCTAGCATTCTTCATTCCCATTCCAGTGTTGTTCATGAGCTTACCAGCTTTTCTGGCTTTCATAAACATACGTTATCTTCAATTTTGGTACTCCAGAATTTAAAAGAAATTCCATCCTGAAGTAAAGCCAGAAAATTTGTTGCTGTTTTCCGTTGTTTTCTGGTATTTTTGTGCATTTGAATATGATTCTTTGAGCACGGAGGCCTCAGGGAGGGGAGGAGGTTGTGTGCAGGCAGTGAAACGTCAGGATGTAAATGTCAGACCGAAGTGTTCTGGTATCAAAACGGCCTCATTTAAGCAACAGAGAGCTCCAGAATGACCTCAGATGCTGCAGAGGGTGTCTGCATTTACTGTACTCAGAGTGTTAACAGGGGGGATCATTCTGCACTTGCCAGCAAGAGACAGCTCCCAGGGAATTCTGTGAATACATCTACAGCTTAGGCATGCCACCGTTACTGTCTTGCTTTTAGATCCCATGGTAGCATCTGGCCCCACACTACCTGATTTTCAAGCGTGACATTTAATTCTGGTCTTCAGGAAGACCCTGAGGAGGTCTGTCAGCTCCTGCCTGGTGTCTGCGGGGTGGCTGCTTTTGCTCTTCAGCCCTCCCAGGCTTGGGGAGTACAGACGAGATGATTCCAGCTCCAGGAGCAGCAACTTGGATCAAGAGGGGTTGTCACTGGAAAGAGCCTGTGTGAGGAGCAACCCATGGCATTGTCCTCAGCAAAAATGGGCTCTGGGCAGTGAGATGTTGGGCAGGACTGTGGATGCTTGCAGGGTTTTGTGCAGGGAGTATTTTGCTGCTGACTTACATCCCTGCATTTGACTTGCCAGTGAGTAAAAACTGACCTGATTTCTTTGTTTCATGCCATGAAAAGCTCTGGTTGGGTCCGTTTCTGCTCCCATTTTGCTTGTCTGTGGTTTGAAATGGGCTGGTAGGGGAAAAGCCTCTCCCCACCCCTCCTACTCCTGTCCCTGCTGCCCTAAGGAGGTGGATGTTGGCAAAGGGAAGCTGCCATCCTGCACTGCTCCGGTCTCTGGCCATTGCTGGGTTAAGGTCAGGCTCTGGGCAGGAAAGAACACTAAAGATAAACATAAATAGAAGCCCCTTCTAGTTATTTCTGAAATGCTCTGGGGAGGTGCAGTGACAAGGCAATTCAGAGGCCAGTGTCTGGTAGGTGCCTGGGAGCTCTCAAAAATGTCCCCCTCTGCACACGATTCATCTGCCACCTTCTCGTCGCCACTGGTGACAAGATGACAACCAGTGGTAGCAGGGTGTTAACAGCCTCCCTTTTCTTGTTCTCCTTTGATGTTGAAAGTAGCTCGCTTTCTCAGAAGGACCATGAAAGGTTCCCACAGATCTTTGCCCTGAGCACTTACAGTAATGAAAAACTAACTTCAGTGTCACGGGTCTAAAGCATCTTTATTTCGAGCTGTTTAGGGGTTGGATTCCCTGTTTATTTGCGCTGTGTGTTGGGAAGGGGGATGCGTGGTGTTTGTGTGCTGCACGCAGGACACTGTCCGAGTGAGATGTGGAGGGGTCTCCGTGCCCGGGGCAGGGTGTCCAGCCTGGGCAGGGTCTCTGTGCCCGGGGCAGGGTCTCTGTGCCCGGGGCAGGGTGTCCAGCCTGGGCAGGGTCTCTGTGCCCGGGGCAGGGTCTCTGTGCCCGGGGCAGGGTCTCCGTGCCCTGCACACCCCTGGCTCTGATGTGCTGCCCGTCCCGAGGGCAGGGCTCTGTGTGTGTGATCCCTGCCTGTCCCCGCGGCTCCTCAGAGCACTCTGTGGCACTGTGCCGTGGCACTCAGCAGCACGCGTGTGGAACGCTGTGATTTTTCACCAGCCAGCTGTTCCACTTTATCCAACACTTAAGTAACAATTTCACAGCCATTACCAGCCCGCAGTAATGACAAGGGCTGAAAGCTAAGCGCTAACTGGTTGTAAACTGCAGAGACTGGGAGATGCTAAACCAGACACTTTGATAAATGAGAGAGAACAGTGCCTGCATTTTAATTGGAGTTGCAGCCTCTTCCATCACCAGAGTAAACACAGTGTTTAGTGGGTCATGGGATAGAATTGGGAATCACTATCTTTATGCACTTAGGTAATGTATTTCCTTGATTTCAGTTGTGATGTATTGATTCTGGGAGTTCCTTCTGTGGTTTTTTTTTTTTTTTGCTTCTCCCTTCCCTTGATTTGTACCCTGTCAGCATTGACGAGTTTTCAGGGACTGTGGACTCCCAAGGGCTTTGTTTGCCTTGATTGATTTGGTGCGAGGGGTGAGCTGCTCAGGAGCCTTGATAACTGATGTGCTGTGCTGTGAGCAGTGATCCAGAGGTAAATAACAGCCAGGAAGGTGTTTAGCTGGATGGGCTCCTTGTTGGAAGAGAAACAACCCCAAACCAGCCACGACTGAAATGTTTATGGCCTTTCTTTCCTCCTCTCTACAAAACAGACTGGCCCAAAGGGAAGTGATGGGCACAGAACACTCCAAGAGCTCCACTTGCTGCAGCCCAGCCTCGGTGTTCTGAGCAAATGTACAACCTGTTGTACTTGGGCTGTTAACTGAGAGCAAACATGTGGAAGAGTATTTCCCGCTTTGCCGTGTGGGTTTTTGGTGTATTGCAGTTGAGAAATCTTAGGCTGAGCTGTGGCTGAACCAAGGCTGCCTCAGGAGCCCTGGAGAGCAGCTGAGGGGTCAAACCTGGTGTGCCCTGGGGCAGCCAGGCCATTCCATACAGCAGATCTGCAAGAAAGTCACGGAGCTCTGGCAGCAGGCACGGTGCTGTCACCTCAGGTGGTTCCAGTTTTATCTGGTGACAAAAACCACACCTTCAGTTATTATTAACCCTGTTTCATCCAGGTCACTCTTCAGTAATTGCAAAGTGCTGCTGCCATTGTGAATGGGGTGAATAAAATTCTGCAATTGCCCAGCAGTGGAAAACACAGCACTGAGACTGGAGGAAAAACCATGTCCTGAGATCGAGGAATTGAAGCTCCTGTGCTAATTATAGAAGCATATTGATCTGATTCCTCAGAAGGAGTTCCTAACCTCTAATTCTGTAGAGAACAACAAACTTGTGTTACTGTTTTCAGTAAAATCAGGGGATTGGAGCTTTTCATGGATGACTAAATGAGACCTTATCTCTTCTAAGAAATCTTGATCCATAGACTGCATTTACCCCAAGGATCTGCATTTGTTTTGAAGCATTAGAAATCAGTACAGGATGGCAGTTTGTCACTGGGTAAAGTGAATGTCAGGATAAACAAACTCAGCTTGTCCTACTGGTTCTGTGTCCATTTCCCTGCCTTACCTCCTCACCCTGGCATTTAAAGGAATCCAGCTAGAAGATAAGAGGATGGTATCAGTTATGTGGCTGTGCTTGTACACTTACGGTTTTAAAGCTTTTTAACATACAAGTGAGAACTTCCTTCGGTTTTCAGTGTGTCTCAGTTTGCTGAGCAGTACTGAGACCCTGCACAGCTTTTCAGCTGCATTACAGCCATTGCAGGTGGGCCCAGCTGAGCAAGGTAGACCCTGCTGTGGTCTAAGGCTGCTTTTTTCTTGATTCCATGCCAGTTTTGTTAATAAAATATATAAAAGCATAGCTTCTGTATAGTCAACACAATTCATTTTTACAAACCTGGGGGGCCAAGCTGGCAGCAGGAGCTCCAGGCTGTGGGAAAGGAAAGCAGCCCCTCGCTCACAGCTGGCAGCAGCCTCTGGCTGAGGGTGCTGGAGATCAGCTCAGCTCCATCCAGGCTGGGGCTTTCAGTCCCTCAGCTCAGCTCAGTCACTGAAATCCCACAGTGACACCTTCAACTACAGCAGCGGTGTTAGAGCTCCAGGCGTGGGTGAGTTTCTTAACCACAGGCAGATTAATGCACCTGAGCCACCCAAATCTCCCTGGGGAGCGGGGATACTTTTTCTGTCACTGGCCTTTGCTGATGCCCAGCAGTTTTCCTTCCTTGAGGTGGAGCAGGGCGGCAGGACCAGATGCCAGTCACTAGGAACAGCTCAAGACACGTGCTGAGAAATGTTTCCTCCAGATTGTGTGGCCTTTTGTACCTCCCTCTCTGAGACATCAGGAATGTAGTTTAATTTCCACTCTTCTTTGACCACTGATCTCTTGTCCTGAGGGATGTCTGCTCTAGCAGCAGTAACTGCACCTGCTTAAAATTCGCTCTGTGAAATTAGCATAGGAGAACTTGCACAAAAATTGGCAGTCTCCGTGTATTTATTCTTCCAGGTGTGCCAAGGAAATTGCAGCTACTGCTATTGAGTTAGTGGTAGAAGAAATGAGATATAATCCTTTTTGTTCAAGACAGTTGGAGGAATCCTTTGGCTCTTTGTTCTGAAAACATCTGTGTGGATCTTGTCCTTCAAAGATTTCCTGAGCAATTTCATGCGGGGGCAGAGCTGACGGTGCTGGTTTCGCTGCTGTTTGCATCTCTGCGTGGCAGCAGCTGTTCAGACAAAAAGCTCACGTACCTTTTTGGGGTTTCTGCCCGGAATTGAGAACTTGCCATAGCACTGAACGGGTTTGGTGTATGAGATTTTAAGCAAATATAATTAAACTGTCATTTCCTGACGCCTCATAGACGAGGCTTGACCACAATGGATTTCTTGTAAATGCATTCAGGAACCAGAAGTTAACACCAGCAGGGACTCCTAGTTCAGTACTTTGGCCTATTTTATATTTTATACCTGTGGGGTCATTCAGTAGTGTCCTGAGGTACATATTTGGTTAGAGAGAGACACAGTTAAAGAATGCAACACCTGATAAGAGGAATTGAACAGATATTTGAAAGTGTCTCTCTCTCCATATAAAGTTCCTCTTCTTCACTTCTGGTTAATAACTTCTGGTTTTTATTCTGGTTATTCTTTTAGCATGCAAACCCACAAGTATTATGCTGGCACATGAGAACTAGAACGTTCCTCTCAGTAGGAGCCAGTCCAGTTTGCCATATGGCTTTTCCTGTTGTTTAACCTCACACATGGAAACAGAGCTCCAGGGAAATCAGTTGCTTTAGGAAAAATAAGAAATTTTAAAAATAAGTATTTTTAAGTTCAGAGCTGACAGGACAGTTAAACCCAACAGTATTAAAAGAAAATGTTGTGGACTCAGATGATGAAAATTGGAGCAAAGACAAGGAATGTCATCTTTGTGTAACCCAAAGATGGGGGAGAAAAAGAGTCAATTTTTCTTGTAATGAGGCCTAGCAATGGCGTCTCACTCCAGATATAAGCCCCAGCACCAACCTGACTTCTTTTTCAACAAAAATGGTACTTTCTGCTCCAATAACTTGTAGCCAGGAGAGAGCCTTAACATGCCCAGTGGTGCCCCCAGTGTGGGTAATGGAAGAGCAGGAGTGAGGAGCCTGCTCCAGTACTACCCACCCTGCAGTTTAGCCTTGGCTAAAGCTGTAATTACCACTAGTTCAATCAGATTTCTATCTCGATAGAATTTCTTCAAAATATGGCAGTATTAATTAAGTCTCTCATCTCCTTTCCTTGTCCTGCCGTTGAACTCTTAATGAGCGGTGGCATTTTCTGTGGGGCATGATGAGAACATGATGAAGAAATAAGGAACAGATTGAGCTGACATTTCCTATCTCATTGGTGAAATATCTTCTTGTTCTCCCAGGGCGAAGGTGAAGAAAGGTGTGAACGTTTTCAGTGTAAGGGCCAGCAGCCCCTACTCGTGGGACATCAGAGAGAGCGTGGATTATACTGGGAAATACGCACCAGCTGTCGTTGTTTGCCAGAGGAAATCTGCTGCCTCTGAGAACAGGTAGGTCATGTCCAGCAGCCTTGCTTTTAATGACTGATGGGACCTTTTCAAATATTTTGCCATGATTTTAATACATTTTCCCAGAGAGCACGAGGAAATGCTTTTGGAAGAGCTGTGGCTTTGTTTTGTACTGCATTGCTCAGTCCACCACACAAATGCTACTCAGTCCTAGTACTCAAAGGAAGTAAAAACTAGCAGGAAATACTGTCGTCACAAATTATTTAGAAGAACTTGTTTCGTATCTTAGAATTTAATTGTGGCTAGTTTAATTTTTTTTCAAATTATTTGATGCCAGACATTGTAGCAGGGGGTCATGATAGGGCTGTTTGTGGTGGGGCTTTTTTGGTTCGGTTTATTAGTTTTACTTGGGCTTTTCTCGGTGGATTGGTTCTTTTCCTTTATTTGTTTGGGGTTTTTTTCTTGTTTTTGTTTTGGTCTTTGTGACTTGTTGTTGGTGAGATTTATATGAATTTTTTATCTGCAGAAGGAAATAGATTTTTTTATTTTCCATTCCCATTCTGCAACATTGAGTTGTCTTAAAATGCCTTCATCTAGCAGGTGGATGTTCCTTTTTTAATCACAACTCTTTGGTTTAATGAATACATTTTTATATCAATTGCTGCTTCTTGTTCATTGCCTGTGGAACTGCAAGTCAAGTGCACCTTTATAAGGCTACGTTTGCTCTGTGGTTGGCATTGCTGTTAGAAAACTTCCCATGTTACATGTGTGATTCACTTGTGAGATTTTACAAAATCTGACAGGTTTTTCGGGATTTATTATGTGGTTTATAATTTTTAAGTAAATACCCTCTGAACCTAATAATTAGGGAGTTTCATCTCCTTGCAATCTGCATGTATGGAAGAAAGGAGGAAGGGAAGAACTTCCCTTCGTAATCATGGCAGGAATCCCTTTCTCCTTATAATAACTCACATTCTACACAATTCCTTTGCTGTAGTATCCTGAATTTTCCTGATCTAAAGCATGAATTGTCATATACCTGACTGAATGTCATTGGTCAAAGAAGAAATGTGTGCGTACGCCAAGGTGGGAGCTTCCTACTGCCGAGCACAGTCTGTCAGGTTCCTTAAAACCCCCGTCCAAAGCTACTGGAAGAGTGTATGAATATTTTCATTGACTGGAATGGGCATGGGATCAAAATCAAAGATTATTTCAGCGATGAATTTTCCATCACACTTTATCTTGTTGGGCCCATGGAGTGCATTTGCCTGATTTCTCTTCCTCAGTAGGAAAATACAAAGCAGCCTCGTGGGGGAATTGAATCTTGGCAACTTAACTCCCCTTCACTATTCATCATTCAGTAGCAAGCCTTTAAAATGACCCCTGGAACACAAAAAATAAATTACTGTGTCATCGTTCATGCAGTGGTTATGGATTCTCTGTACTTGCACGTGCTGAGTATAAACATTGCTTGATGTTTATTAAAAGAAATATGAGCTCATACACAGATTGTACTGGAAAGGAAATGCAGTGAGGACAAGGTGTGTGTGCACCTCTCCTGTAACTTCTGGTTTCATTTGTTCCATCGAGTTCTCAGCTGAGATTTTGTGGTTTTCTCACTTTTGAGAACTTCTTCCTCACTCTTTGTAAACAGGAGCAAAATATTTGCAGTGCATTACCCAGTATATTGTTTTCCTCATTAAATTTAGTCCCATCTGTTTAGCTGTGCATTTTAAGAAGCAAGATCAAGCATTATATGGGGAGAGAGAGTGTGGTGTGCTCTGCAGTTTTTGGGAAATAATTTTATCCTTATCTAGACATGTTTGATGTCACGAAATAGGCACAATGGGTAATGGTTAAATATTGATGTCCCTTACAAAATTTTTGGCCTCCATAGTTCATTTAGGAATTATAGAAACTCTGTTTGCATATTCTTTAATTTCTCCTAAAAACCAGAGGTCTGATCACATGGATGCAAAGGTGGCAATGTTTATTAACTGCAGATTCAGTACCTTTGTGTTCCTGATAGTTTTACATGGATCAGAAAATAGTGTTAATAAAGCTAACTCAGTGTGACAAGTGTAATTTCACGGATTAAGGAGGCACTTGTGCAAGTGACAAACCGGAGCAGAATGCCAGAGCATTTCCTTATCGGGGTTTGAAATATATCCGTCATTTTGTTTGGAGAGGTTCTGGCACCGGGAGCTTATCGTAACAGGATTAACATATAAATATTATCACAGCCAGCAGGGTGTTTTCAGATGAATATTAACAGCAAATATTATGATTCTGTCTGAGAATAACTAATTAAGCCCATCTGTCAAATACGATTTGAAGTTCTTGTGCCTTGCCTATTACGGGCTTGTGACAGTGTTCCAGATTAATGGTGAAGCAATTAGAAAGTTCTCCCCAATTCTTCTGATTTCATTCTCAGGCAGTAATAATTCCGTAACACTCTAAATCCTGACCCAGGAGATTATTAGATGGGTTTACTGCTTGTAGCATCTGCACAGCACTGCCGTTCCTCCCCGTGAAGCATCGATCTTCACCCCTCTCCTGTCAAGCAGGTGACCAAACAAGCAAAGAGAAAACGGTGTGGTGGGAATGAAACAGTGATCAGAAATGTGACTTGGGAAACCTTCAAACACTGAGTCAGGGGATGCCTCCTAATCTGTGCCATCCTTTACTTCTGTCCTTCGGAAGTTGGCTGATTTTATTTTTCCTAATTCCTCGTGTGACGAGGTGAATGGAATAGGAAGGGGAGATGAAGGAGTGCTGCATTTCCAGAGTATTTCCTTGGGATAGTGCTGTTTCTCACTGTACCTGAAATGGGGCATCTCTGCTGTGCTAGTGATGACTGAGGAGAGGAAGAGCCAAAAGTTAAAGGTCAGGATTCCTGACTGTTCTTCCCCTGTGATTGCTGTTGGACTGGAAGGGGGGCCAGGCGGGATGGGCCTGGAAAATTGTTGGGGTGGCTGAAGATGAAGCTTTATTGGATATTCCTCATCTGCAGCACATGGTTGATAGCACTTCCCTCTATCCATAGCTGCTGTGCAGACATTAGGCAAGATGTTCTGATGTGACACTAATGGGTGTCATGATCCTCTTAAAATATTTTATTCATGTTTATACTTTTGGGTATAAATGTTTGTTATTCCCAGTCCTTTACTGCTTTCTGTGCCTGTGGCAGGAATGAAGCCATTGATTCAATCAAATACAAAATAATTATAGACAAAGCCTGGCCATCTCTGAGCAGAACCTTAGTGACCATTTCCTGTCTTATCTCCAAATCTGTTTCAATTATATAACGGATAAGCTTTGCTCAGCAATTTCCTTTCCCTTTTCCTGGAAATGTAACAAGGCCAGCATTTGTTTTGGTACTTTTCCTCTTCAGTTCCGTAGCACTGAAGGAGTTGCTGGTTTGTGCTGCCTAAAACCAGATGCTGCTATCAGAGAAAGTGATTTTGAGTCTGAACTGCAAGTGACTAAATCAGTCTGTGAGAATGTGGACACAGTGAGAGACAGTAACAGGATTTTCTAGGCTATATCCTTCATTTATTCCTGCAGGTCCCATTTGTTCGTGGTACTGTATTTCAGTGCTCAATTTTCTTAAAACTTTTATAACTGAAGAAATTACCTTGATATTAAATAATAACAGGGGATAGGAAAATGTATGGCAACATCGCCTTTGATTTTCCTACACAATATTTTCTTTCTATTGCATTTATGCCATTGTCCTTAGTGCCCTGCTTCTCTCATTTTCACATGCAGTTATTTAACATTTCATTTCCATGTTGTAAATGCAGTGAGCTATTGCCTCAGTCTCTTACTTGTTGCACATTCCAGTACGTTTGATGGACTCTCAGGAGTGCTCTAGCCCTAAAACACTTCTGAAGCCAACAAGAGCAACAAATTTAACATAAATAACAGCCTAATGGCCACAATAATTACACTCTGTCTCTTGCTGGAGTTCATCAAAACGCTTCAGAAAAGCAGTTTAATGTTTAGATCACCATTAATTTTTTTTCCTTGCTCCCATGTGCTCACATGAATTTACCACCTAGAAATGTGTTATTGCTTGGAAAGAAAAAATTCTACTCAATTAGAGAAAAGAATGCATGATGTAGCAAAAAAAATTCCCGTGTATTTTGCCACATGACATCCTGTGGGAATCATGTGAACTTCACCTTGTCATGATGAAATAAAAGCAAGAAAGAGATTGCAGGAGTCAGACTTTCAGGTGGGTTATACTCAAGAGGGATGTTTGCAGAGCTGGACAGGCCCAGTGGGTGAAGGGCTGGGCTGGGCTGGATGTTTGGGGATTTTGGTGGCAACCTAATACATTATTTGAATATGTGAATTCTCAGCAAAAAAGATTTCTCCTGTTTGTTTTTTAATCCTGGTTTTATTTTTGAGGGAAACAGGAAGGAAGGGAGAAAGGGCACACTTCTGTGTGGTTCCAAAATTGCTTTCTGAGAATAATTATTCAGCCCTAAAACATTGTCTGTTCACTCAGTCGGTGCTGATGTAATTTGTTAAGGTATCTATTGTAGGGCAGATAAAATATGTTAATTTAAATCTGAAATAGCAGAGTTTAACTCCACTTGTACTTCTGAGGCATGTGGGCAATGATCAGCTGTAAACATATTTACCCTGGTACTTCTGGAGTTTCATACTGTGTACAGTTTGGGTTTTTCTGTTTCCTTTCCGAGTTACTTGAAAGCTCCAGGCTTCCAAGAGTTTGTGTGTTGTGATGATGTGAAAGTACTGAACATCTCAGAAGTCATGTGTGCATTCCTCTGTTTGAAGGCAATTAGTCACAAACTTCTATTTCTCATTTTAAATGTGCCCTCAGAGAGAGAACCCCTTGAGATGTTAAGGCAAAACAAATTTGTATTAACCAAGCCTCAGTGCATTATTATTTTACACACTGACCCACTTTTTCCATTTTTTTGAAAGGAAAGTTATTTTATTTAGCAGGAAATGCAGAATCTTTCTTGAAATCATTCTGTTCAGTGCTGAAAAAATATTTATGGTTATCATCTTGAATCAAATCAAAAGGAAAGAGATGAAATAATAACCAATTATTAGATAAAGGCATCATTAGCCAACTTTTTTACCTGTTTCTTTGAGACCCATTCATTGAAAAACAAAAATTGCAGAAAGCACTTCAAAGGCACAGAGATGGCCTTTGGCATCTTAGAGGGGGCCTCCTGCTGTCTCTGACATTCCTATGAAGGAGGCAACACAGGGAATTTCAGTTGCCATTGCAAAGATGATTCCCTTTCATCTCAGCTGAATTTTGGGTTCTCCTTACAGAGCAAGGCTGTTCCTGTTCCTTTGGTTTTGAGCAAGAGGCTTCTGAAAGTGGGAAAGGTGACAATTAGCACTGTCTTTTGAAGCAGTTAAAAAAAATAAATTCCCTCATTCAGGGATTATCCTTTTGAAATACGAATGTATCGCTTCCGTGGTGCCCCAAAGTCTGCACATTTCCTGGGACTGGAATTCGTGGAGCAGGGTTGGGATCACTGTCGGAGTCCTGCTGGCTCACCACACACCCCAGGGAGAGCTGGAGCTGCCAACTGCCAGCTCGCATTGCGTGTGTGGGAATAACGATACCATTTATGAGGAAATACAATAAACTGATGAAGATGTGTTCATTTCAGAGGGGTTTGCAGTCGGTCTCATTTATCTTGGTCATTATTGTGCTTGGCTCTGCTTTTGTGACAGTCTGTTCCAGGTGGGCAGTGAGCCCAGGGAATAATGACAGACAGTGGGGACTGGTGTCCTCAGGGCCTAACTGGTCTCAGGCCAGTGGCCATTCCCTGGCTGTCCACCATCTCCAGCACAGCTCTAGGTCCTCCTCTGTATATCCAGAAACCCTGGGAGGAAATTCTGTATTCTGTGCAATGCCACAGCTGAAGACAACCTGGAGAAGTGTTTCTTAATGTGAGTTGGACCAGTTCCATGTTCCCACATGGCAGCATCAGGGTAACCTCTCCCTGCCAGCCAGCTGTGGCCTGAGGGCACAGCTTTGAACAGGAGCAATTCTGGCTGCAGGAAGTGTGCTTGTAAGGAGGGATGGATTTCATTTCCTGGCCTAGTTCATCTGACAGCATGTTATCCCCTTTGTGTTTTTGGATTAAATCTTACTGGTTTTTATTTTACATATAAACATGATCATGGAAAGCAGGGATCCGTGGGTGCTTCATCTGTGGGGTTCCCAAACGATACAAGAATTGCACATGTAACAGGGACTCAATCCTGCCTTGTTCATGAGCTCAGCCAGGAATTCAAGGAAAGGTGTGCTGGCTTCAGCAGCAGTTACTGTGGTAGCTCAGAGGTGGAGGTTCTCTGGGTAAACTTGAGAAGTCCTGGGAGGAATTCTGATGATTCCTGTGCTCACATAACAAGGGACCATTTCCTAATGCTCACATGGGAGCAGTCAGAGTTTCATTTTTGGCACTCCAAGGGGTTCTCAAGACACAAAGCTGGCTGTGGTGTGCTGGTAATGAGGCTGGTTCTCTTTGAGTCATCCACACAGTACAGCAGATAAAATGGGGTTCTGTAGCACAGTGTTCAGCATGACTTTGCTAAAAGGAGTTGTCGAGGGAGTCTTCTGAAGGTACTGCAGCTCTTCAATTAATTGATCTGCAAACAATAAATAATGTTAGGGCTGAATCCCCTTCCATTGAGAGTTCTTGGCATGAAGAACTGGGAATCACATAATTTGAGGGAAACAATCTGAGGCGAAGTAGTCTGCTGACAAAAGTCACTCACAGAAAAGGCAGATAATTCATGGACATGCTGGGAATTTTGTCCTCTCTCCTTGGGTGATGTGCAGGTGTTCTGGGGGAATTTCTGTCACCTCCCTTGTACAGCAGAGACCCTTCTTTCTGTCTGGTGTTGAAGTGGCTAAAGGATATTTCCAATAGTCTGGATAACCTCATTCATATTTAGTGTCTGTATTTTTACCCTGGTGTTACCCAGTGTAATAAATACAATTTTAGATTGAGAAGAAATTATTTCCCTTAAGAACCTTCAGGATTCATCATTGTTATGCTTGCTCTGTGTTTGTGGTACTTAGCACTGTAGTTCTTAAACCTTTAGTAGCCCAGAGGCTCAAAATAACAATTCCAGTGGGACAAAACCAGTTTGCTTTCTATTAGAAAGGAGACAGCAAGTGAGTAATCTCCTGTCTATTAAAAATCTAATATTAAATGCAAAAGTGTGTCTTGTGAAAATATCTCTAATGGTGCTGTTGATTTTGGTTTTTTTTCCCCTTGGAGGAAATCTTGTAAGAAGTAATACTAATTACTGAGAGAGTTGGAAAGTTGAGTGGATGACTTAAAATATGAGCGGAGGCTAAAAATAGGCCTGTTGCTGTTGAGACATGGGAATTCCCATGTTTTGGATGAAAAAATCATTAAATCTGTCACATCTAAATCAACACACAACAAAGTGTGGGCCAGAAGGTTAATGGCATTATGTAACACAGTCTGTAAATCGTAAAACCAATCCTAAATAAATTCCAACTCAAGTACAAGGCTGAAGTTCGCTGGGCATTTGCATTATTTTATGGCTTCAACTCTTATTGTATAGATACATCAGTGACACAGTTCTCTGGAACTGCTGGCGTGTCTTAGATCTCTTTTTGAAGTTTCTCTTGGCTTCCGTGCCAAGAAAAGATTTGGGTGTTGGGAAAATAAGATGCCTTAACTTTGTGGGTGTCACTGATTCTGACACAGGCACGTCTGTATGTAAAAATTGGGAACAGGACAGAGATCTGAGCTGCAGGATTCCATGCGGAGCTGTCTGTGTTCCCTGGATATTCTGGGTTCCATGAAAGGAGTGTGTAATGTGATTCATTCCTCCCCCCGAGGGGAATCTGCAGCACCAAGCGGTGCCTCCACCTCTACCAACACACTCCAGCTTGGCAAATGCCTTCCAGCCCAAGGTATAGTCTGGAGTATAAATCTGTAGTGTTATCTGGGGCTGATGTAATGTGCAATACACTTTGCATTTGCATCTCTGTTGGAGTTTGGAGCTCTCCGTTTGAAATCCATCCTCATTGTGTAAATTATGAATCATGTGTGCTGTGTACGATAGCGTGACAGCAATTCTGAGCAGGGGAATGCACAGGAAAAACGTTACATAAGAAGTTAGACAAAAGTACATTTTAGAGTGTGTAGGAGTGGGGATCCAGGCTGTATCATCTATGGATCCATAGAGCCAGGAAGGGAAGAGTGGCTTGTTGGAGGATTCTCTGGAAAAGCACAGGAGCCATTACAGTGCGTGTTCCCTTTTATTACTCGGGAACCCTGGGAGTTCTTTGTGTCAGAAGTATAAATATGGTTTTGTATGAGGTATACCGGGAAATCTGAGTATCAGCCAGCTCTGCTGTTGTGCCTGTGATGGGAGCCTGGCCTGGGCTGGGCAGGATGTGAACTCAGAATCCAGGGGAACGTGGCCCCCTGGCATGGTCGTGTATCCACTGCTGGCTCCGTATCCAGGACGATCCAAACCAGAGCCCGTGGCTGCGGTGTCTCTGTGGCTGGAATTCGCTGTCAGGGTGGGAGTTGAGGGATCACCTGCACTTAGGCAAATGTGCTAATGTTATTCTTAGTTCCAGGGATTACCTGAAGCTACTGTTCAAATGTGCAATTAGCTGAATGGATGGCTACTGTCTCCAGCCATTCTTGAGATAAATTTTCCTTGGCATATTGCAGGAATGCCTGCCTGCCTTTTTCTCAGCTTTAGCTGAAATACTTGAAAATACCTTCAATGTTGACAAGATACTATCTTTTCTAAAAGTCTTTGTTTACTGGAAGCTTTCTTAAATCCCAGTTTTGTGAGCTTCAGCATGGAGGATGTGGAACAGGACAGCTCTGCAATGCCTGCTGCTGAAACCAACTGCAGAATCAATCCCAAGGCACCTGTTCCTGATACTTCTGTAACTCCTGTTTCAGCTGCACCTTAATGCACCAGCACCTCCATAGGCTGCTTTGTAGCAGCAGTGGCAAGGTGTGCTCTCAGCCCTTGCTGAAGGCTGTCACACAAGAACAACCTGCGTGGCACAGAGTGGTGCCGCGTGGAGGTGAACGTAACTGTGCCACAGAGCCACACGCTCCTTCAGCGAGCCCTGGGCCACAGGATGAGCACAACCCTTGAAATTAGGACTGTCCGGTACAGGGCCTTTCACTGTGAGCTCGTGAAGTGCTGAGTGGAACTTCTTCATTTTCGGTTTATTAGACTCTTCCATTTAATCTCATACTAGAGGGAAAATAATTAGCTTGAATAATTTTCAATCCAATTAATCTATTCCTGAGTGGCAAATATTGTACCTGGAAACAGATCGATTATGAAGTGTTTCCTCTGAGATGCATTTTCCTGTTAATTGTTGAAGCAATTAATTTTCTTACAGACACATGCAGGTCTTTGTGTGAGGTAGTGAAGGCAAGGAAAACAAAAGGCCTGGAAGAGAACCAAAGATGACTGTAAATTAACACAGAATTGATAAATATAACGTATGTGCAGTGCATTATCTGTGTTGTCCATACATCCTGCACTTGTCGGCATCCGTAGCGGAGAAGCTTTCAGAAGTTGCAGAAATCAGGACATGCTGGAATTAATCTTTGATGCATATTCATTAGGAACAGCCTTACACGAACACATGGCACGTATTGCACAGGACATGGGCACAGAGGAGTTTGGCAGACAAGCTCTGACAAGTCTGGATGTGACGTGTGTTTCAAAATAACGGCTCCCTCCTGTCCCGAGATCCACGCTTTCGAAAAATTTGGGTAGATTTTTATGGGGAAAACAAAGTTCTGTTTTGCATTTTGGATGCAAAATCCAAAATTTATCCAAACTGTGTCCCTTGCCAGTCTTTGAGTTCTTGCTTGGAAGCATCAGAAACTTCATAATGTCCTTCTATTTTTGAATGTTGATTTCCAATTCTAAACATCTTTTAATATAAACAGACACTGCTGTTCTCCTAAATTCTACTGCACACCGCAAAATGGCTGCAATTTAACTTGGTTTTCCCAAAAGCCAGATACACCTCTGACATGAAAATTTATCTCTTTATTTTACAGCTTCATTTTTTTGTCAAGTTGTCAACTACTGAACGGAGGATGGTGCAACAAATAATTTGGAATGGTCTTAATTATTTTTGTAGCTTTCAAACCCCCATGTTACACTCCCATGCTCTCACCAATATCTCTGTTTTATGTTAGAGATGCATTTACACATCCAGTGCATAGCTGTTGTCTGTACTGCAATTCTTTCTGAGTTCTGATCGAATGAATCAGGTTTGGTTTTATGCACATTCAATACCAAGACCGCTGAGGAAGAGAGGGGGGTTGTGGGTGTACTCTATATTTGTTTTCTGTATTTTAGTAAGATAAACCTCTGACTAAGTCCTTAAGAGTCTCAAAGAGAATTACAATGTCTTGATGAAAAATTACTATTTGTTCAAAAATCAAGACTTTGTTCTCATAAGCGACGTGAAAATAAATCTTGTTTGCAGTGGCTCTCAGCAGCAAATGATCAGGAATTTAGCTGTCTCCAGAGTTTTGGGATAAATGACAGTTCTAGAAATGCAGCCTTACGATCAAATCTCTGAGATGGTTGGAATCAGCAGTTGTTTTGTAAAAGCTGTGTTTTTGCTCTTTACTTCAGGTTTCTGGTTTTGGCACTCTCATCATTCTTATGTAATTCTCCAGGAAAATATCTCTTGTTCAGTGGTTTAAGGGATTAATCGTGTTTATAAAATGAAATGCTGCTTCTGCTTCTTGGATAAACACAAATAAAGATTTTACTCTTCAATTGTAATCATGACTTGTAAACACACCCAGAAGTCCTAATGAACCACTAATGATAATCCAGGTGCTTCCATCAGAAACACGAACTGCAGAGTTTAATTGTATGGAAATGCACAATTATCAGACAGGTGAAAACAACTCTTAGGGAGGAGAATTACTGTCAAGCACAGTCCTGTGGGTACAGCTCTGCTGGCCAGCTGGGGTGAAGATGATGCTCTCATCCCCCTTTCACCTGAGAGACTGAATATTTAGTTTTCCATAACGAAAAAAATGCAATAAATGGGAGTTTTTAACGTGGAAAAGGAAGAGTTGTGCCAGGGGCAGAGTAGAGAAAGCAAATATTTAGATGAAGTCTACAAGGAAAAGCAGGATGTATATTTATGAAGATCCTTACAGTGCAAACACAGGAAGGAGTAAATTACAGCGCTTCGTTTGTACCCCCAACCTTGTTCTAATGTTGTTTTAATGAATGCATTTGTTGGGTTATCTGTAAGTGCTGCTGGCAGTGCTGGTGGTAAAGCTGAGGTACTTCCCCTCTGGTTGTTAACGCTGTGTTGGGTCAGGGTGCCAGGGCTGTGGCAGTGGGGCTGCTGAGGATTTGCCTCTCCCTCTGCTCAGGGTCCCTTTGGGCTGAGCTGAGTTCCTGGGGTGGGACAGGGCTGTGGCCATCCCCTCCCGTGGGGCAGAGCTGTCTCGGTGGGTCAGGTGTGGGTGATGTGTGCCAGGGGCTGCCCAGCAGGAAGGGAATTGGGGAATTCTGCTCCCCATGGCCCAGCGGGGAGTTGGTGGTGCTGGGGCGGGTGCCAGGGCCAGTGCAGGCAGGGCTCGTGGTCATCTGTGGGCTCTGCTCCTCCCCTGAAGCCACAAAGGCTGGCAGCACCTGCCTGCTGCCTCTGAAATCGGGTCCCAGCTCCAGCGTGGCCCCAGGGAAGGGTACCCAGGGCTGTTTTAAGCTGGCACCTCCCAAGGAACAAGCAGTATCAGCGTTGTTGTTTAAACACCTGGCTGTGGGGCAACGTTCCTAAATACCGTTCTTCATGGCAAGCTCGAAGTCCCTCAGGGGCTAGGGTTTTTCAGAGCATTAATCTGTACTTAGATCCATCAGAAAAGGAGCATTTTTGGTCTGTGCCTGTGCAGAAGTCTCCTGTTCTAAAATTAGAAAGTCAATTTGTCTGTTAAGCGAGGGGAAGAAGAGGCTCTACATGCCCTCTGAAATTAGCAATGAAAAAGCTGCATTGAATCATCTATAGCTTTACACCTCCAGGGCAGTGGCTGCAACCAAGACAGACAATACTTCTCCAGGCTGTCACAGTTATTCTACAAGAAAAGGAGGAGGGGGAGCAGAGAGTTGCTTTAGTCTGATCTCTAAATGAAATAACCAGCTGAACTTTTAAAATCATCCAGAAGATTAAAGGACACTTCAGAAGATTAAAGGACACTTCAGACAGTCTGGTGTGTCAATTTATTCTGCTGAATATCTCTTGCTTAATTGTCACAAAACTAAGACATTAAAGTTAACAGAGTCACGTGCTCTGTTAAAAGGTGCTGTTACTTTAGAGGAAGGTGTTTCTGGAGAAGTGAAATGCAGAGGGAAGTCTTTCATGTAGTACAGACTTAGGGAAAAAAGGAAACGCGGCAACAATTTCAATGCATTGGATTTTCTACGGGTAGTTCTTGGAAAGGGTTTAACATTATTGCAGGTATGCAAGGATCCGTATCTCTTTGTTACAGTGAAGTGAGTGTCATTGCAAAGGGTGCTCTGAGAGCTGTTAGGCAGATGGGAAGGCACTGACCAGAAGCAGCTTGAATCCCCACAGTCTTCTACAGAACTTGAGCCTGGATGTGAGGATTTGGAAAACTCCAGAAGCTTTCAAGGAAAAGATGTGATGTGGTTGCAAAGAAGTGCACACAGCTTTTGCTGCTTTCCCCCTCAAAGGCCTGGGTAGAAATAGGAGAGAAATTAGTGCAGCAGCATATCAGGCCTTAAGAATGATTTCCATGACTAATAATTCAAATTAAGTTACATACGTGTATGCATTATTAGGTGATTGCAATTTCAATATATCATAGATTAAATCCACCTGAAATTTGTGCCGTGCGAGCCACATCTCAAAGAATTTGCATAAAGATGTCAAGTCAATTTCTCAAGCTTTTTTCTCCTAAAATACGAGATTTTTTTTTTTTTCCCTGTAGCTACATTAGGTCTTAATTTACATTTTGTTTCTGCGTTCTGTGGATATTGCTTTCTTTTTTGTTTATATGTCAACAATATTCATGCTTTCTATTTTTAACATTATAATATTCCTCCTATTTCAGAGAGGTGTCAACAGGCAAGTGGATATATCCAAGTGCTGTGGTGTGTTGTGCAGCTCTCTCGCTAATAATATGTGTAGGATGGTTTATTTCAAAGGAAGGAACTTATGCTTATTTCTGTCATAAATACAGCCAGCAGTGCTACACATGTGCTAACTCAAGAACGCATTTGTCATTTTTAATGAAGGAAATAAAGCAAGTAACTGTAGCTAGGTCAATTTTTCATTAATTTCTTCGAGTTTTTTCTTTGGAGAAAAAAGGGGATTTTAGCCAGGTTTTGTGAGAAAATGAGTCTCATGCTGCCTGTGCATGTGTGCCTCGGCTCTGACAGCAGCACAGCTGACTCAGAGATGGTTATTTCTTAAATGTGTCATGAAAATACACAGAGCAGAGGAAAAACATAATAGAGAGTCTCCAGGCAGCTGAATTCTTATCAATAGGCAATTATGGAAAAATCTTAAATAAGAGCTTGTAGTTTCTTGGACACAAGAGCCAATCAAGCATGAGGCAGAGTTCTGGAGGAAAGTGGCTTTTTCTCGCTCCATCCTCGTGGAGCTGCTTCTTTTCCACGCTTAAGTAATTGCCAGAAAATCTTGGCTCTGTAGCGCAGACCTGGCTTTGGTGCGTAATTACCAACGCGTGGAACCGGGAAAAAGCCAAAGCCACGTTCTGGAAGCCAGGTGTAAAAGTTCCCTTTCACTGGAATGCAGGGAGGCGTTCCCAGTGCTCTTCCCTCCTGCTCAGCGCCAGCACGGGTGTGTTTGGAGGGCCGTGTCCCCCCTGGAGGAGCACACGAGTGCCGTGGTCGGTGCCGCCAGTCCCAAGGGCTCGGTGTACCTGTGCTTCGCCAGGAGCTGCAGCTGCACCCCGAACTAACACCTGACTGCTCTGTGCAGCTGCCCTCTGTACCCCGGCCTCTCCTTTCCGTGACCTACACTGGTCTGTCAGTGGATGGATCTCCTTGTAGCACACTCAGCGCTGGGAGCTGGCAAAACTCGCCGTGGTTCAGTGGTGCTGAGCAGTGACGTGGCCCAGCCAAGGCCTCTTCTGCAGACGCTGGGCTGAGTGCGAATGGGCCAAGCCCCTCCTGAGACCCCTGGATGGACAGGTTCAGGCAGAGGAGTTGTGCAGGGCTAGGACAAGCAGTGGTCATTGCCAGCCTCTCTCTCTGAGCTGAGGAACTTCCCTGCTTACCCCTCCAACCAGGAAATCTTTGCTCTCCATCCATTTCCCGGGAGCCTGGGCAGTACAGCTGGCTCAGGCCTGGGGGTGGGTAAACGCTGGTTGGGTCTGACAGCTGGGCTGGATTCTGCCTTACAGCAACAGAAAGGACTTGGTGAGGCGGCAGGAGCCCTGCAGAGGTGAATTTTGTGTGAACCCTGCAGTTCCCCTGAACTGAGATGAACCGAGCAGCGCTCACCTTGAACAGCACACAAAGATCAGCCGTGGCAGGGAGGCACGCCCTGCTGCCTCTGCTTGACTCCCAAAGCCAAAGTGTCAGCTCTCTCAAGAGGGAAGTGTCTTAGCAGGGAAAATGGAAGTCAAAATCTTCAAGGTTAAAAAGTTCTGTCTAACCTTTCATACTACTGCTCAGAAGAATTATTTTTTAAAGTTAATAAACCACATGCATTCACCTCATACGGCTATTTCCCATCCCAAACAAATTGCTCTTATTGTCAAAACGACAAATTTGGGCATTGTGATCAATACCATCATTTTATGAGCTGTCAGGAAAGGGGCTTGAAGATGCAGCTTTGCTTGATTGTGTGGGAATAAAGATTGATCAGCCCTGTTGCTGCTTCTGTATAGATCCTGGGCTGATTCACATAGAGTGTACAAATCACAGCACCATCCCCTCATCCCTCTTCAAAATCACACAGTCGATAGCTTTTCCTCTCTGCAAGCACTTGAAAGTACAACCCCAATTAATACCTTACAAAGGGCAGAGAGGAGGAACGTGTTTTGGTGTTGGGGGGTCTTGCCCTCATAGGAAAATGGGATTTCAGTTCCGAACTTTTCCTGGTTCATTTCACAAAAGGCTTCCAAGTGCCAGAAAACAACACTGCCAAAATATTGTGTTGGGTCCCCGAAATGGTTCATGGCAATCCCAGGTGAGTGCCGGCGCGGGGAAGCAGCTGCAGGAGGAGGAGAGGGCACAGGGATCGCTGTGAATCCTTGGGTCCAGCAGCAGCAGCACACTGGTGTGACCCAGCCAAGGGATGGCACATTCATGGTTTGGGGTTTCACATAAAGAGCGGGGACAATGATAACTGGATCCTGAGACTGAGGGATGTTAAGCATTACATGCTTAGTGTCCGTAGAAGCTTTTGAAAATCTTGGATAGAAGGCTGATAAAAACAAATATAGCTCCAGTGGGCAGCATTCTGTGGCAAGTCTGATAGTCCTGCACTTACCTCAGTGCTGGGTTCCACTGTGTCTTTCCCTTAGGTGTGTAACTCTGCTTTTGTACTCTCATCAGGACGCCCTGTATTTAGCTCTCCCTGTTCAAGGTTCACTGCCCTATAATCCCCCTGAAATGCAGTGGAAAGCCCATGAAAATTTCACTGCATTTGCACTCGAGTGACATATGGCCATGGTGTTAATTAAAAAAAAAAAAAAAAGGTGATGGTCCTGTAGTCTCCATGGAGACCGAGCATGCTGAAAGAGGTGGGAGTATAAAATATTTTCAATTTTAGGTTGAAAGGCAGAGATCAAAAGTTGTTCTGGTTAAAATGCTGGTGGGTGTCAACATGCCCAGTTGAATGATAAGGCATTTTGCACAAATGCTTTGCAAAATGTTTTGCAAATGAGATTTAAAGCAGGTTTCCTGTAGTATTTTTTAGTGGGTTTCTGGAATAGATCTGGATGTGTATTGTCTGTGTCTCTGTCAAATTCCTACCAGAGTGCATCAGCCAGGAAGTAAAATACCCATCCTGGCAACAAGGAATCCTTGTTTTACAAGTTAGCATTCAAATTCTTTTAAAGGATCATAAAAACTAAATGAAAGAAGACCCAGCAGAAATGGAGACATTCCATGTGATTAAGATGTCTGGCTGTCAAAGAAGCCAATAAAAAAAGCTTTCCCAAGCTTGCTTTGGGGAGGAAAGAGTAAGAAAACTACACGAAAAGTGTTCAGCAGAATGAACTAGCAAGCTTGTGTTTGTCGGTAGCTGGTGCATCTGGTTCAGTGCTGTTCTTCAGTCATTTGGGGAACAGGACAGCATTGCTGAGAAAGTGTTACTGGGGGGAAAAATCACCTTCGTGGTTAGATGCAAAATGGCCAGCAGGAAAGGATGCATCTTGTGACTTTTTGTTCCCAGGTGACTGTAGAAACAGCTGACATCCAAAACCCAGGCTTTGTGAGTTCTGTGATTGAAAAATCGTTAATTTGATGGTTTCCATCTTAAATAATCGTGTTCAGGGTGGGACTGACAGGTAAATGGACAGATAGTTTGCCTCTGTAAGATGATTCCCATGGGGAAGATAGTTTAAAAAAAGCAGAACTGGGAATTGTGGCTATTTGCACAAAGAATGCAAATCTGGCTATTCCTGGTCCTTTGCTGAGGAGAGTTTATTGAGTCCTCAGTGGCTGCCAGTGGGCAGTACTTGTTTATTTTAATTTTTTACATGTATGGATCTGTTGCTAAAAGCCAAGGATGTCTATAGATTAGCAGACTAAGAGGGAGGGAAAAAAAGAGCGGCAGAATTGAGAGAGGAAGGTGGATGAGAGGTTTGTGCAGCCAATCCCTCCTGTTATTGGTGTCCCTTGCTGCCTTTGGAGTCCTCGTTCACTGAGCAAACACAGGGGCAGTTGGATATAAAGGCTGGAGGTCTCTTGGCTTCTGCTTTCTGGGGATGAATGTGAATTTGCTCGAACAAGGATTATGAGCTTGAATCTTATTATTTTGGGATGCAGTTTTGCCCGTGATATGACCATAACAAGATTTCTTTATTAAAGTACTTTTGGAGTATTATTAAAATTTTGAAAAGGGGCACTGCCCTCTTTCTCTGTTTAGATCATAGCTGAACAAATCATAGCTTCCTCATTTGGGGAAGACACAAAGGAAAGAACCACACATGAAATGCAAAAATATATTCAGTACCACTGTCTGCCTTGAAATTGGTTTCCTCTGTTAATAAACAACTGAACAGATGGAAAAGGTCTGAAGAAGAAAAAACATTACCTAACAAAAATGGTTGGTGCTTGTTACCTGGAGAGAGTGTTTTGAGTGAAGGCAATCTTAATTTAGGGAAATAAATGAGAGGTTGTCTTGCAACATAAGGAAATAGGAATTTTAACAAATTCTGACCGTTGAGTTTTGTTTCAGGAAATGTGGTAATCTTGGCATGAGAGGGCATTTTATGCTATCGGTGCTGGCTCCACCGAAAATACAAATGGTTTTGGTAGCTGTGAATGTGTCTCAGCAGCCAGTGCAGCGTTGTTCTCGTCGTGTTCTGTGTGGGAAACTCGATTAATGCCCTGCTTTGCCCTGCTGGGTACTTCTGTTCCCTGGAGTCAAACCAACAAATGATTCCCTGAGTTTCTTCTTTTGCAGGAATAGTTTAGTAACAAGAAGTTTTGTCTGTCATGGAACCTGTTCTGTATTTTTTTTACCCTGTAATAGACTGACATCAAATTCTGGCTTAGATTTAGGCACCACGTTTTGCAAGCAGCACTTTGGACAGTAATTCTTTATTTTTCAGAGGCTGGAAAATTACACCTATTTTTTAACAGCTTTTCATTTGTTAGCATATTTATACTGAATCTGTTTATTCTCCCCTAACTCCCATTAATAGAAATTAGACATGTAATTAATTTAATAATAGCACCTGGCTCAAAGGAATTATTTCATGCCACCTCTCAGTTAACAGGAATTAAGATATTTAATTCTGAAGACTATTGTGTATGCAGAAATTTTCCATTTCAAAAAGAATAATTAGCAGTATTGTTAAATTAACTGAGTTTATCTTTGGTCAGCTCTACATTCCAGAATGACTGAGGAAACAGAATAGTTTAAATGTTTTCTCTGCTGTTCAGTTCTGGCATGGCACATGTGAAGTCCCTGGCTCAATGCTAGTGCAGTCACTTTGATTTTTGTGCTTAGCCTAACTTGGAAATGGAAACTGCTTCTGGCATGCACCTGGAAAAATGTGTGTGCCCAGCTCCTGGGGTGGCTTTCATCATACAGCCAATTCTTACCAACTTAATTTAAATGTTAACTGTTGGTGCACGTGGGGCACATTCAAATGGGATGTACTCTTGCAGCCGGAAACCTCTGCTGGTTCGATTCTTTTTTTAAAGTTCTGATTTCAGAATAGGAAAGTGTTGTTGTTCTCTTCCCCAAACCCAACTAAACCCCTTTTGTCTGTGTAGTTCAGACACAAAGCTCTTAAAAAATACTTCACTCTGTTCACTTGTAACATTTATTTGTTTGCCAAGGCTCTGAGTGGATGTTTAATTTTATTTAAAGGACAGTGTGAATAGCCTCTGGTGCTTAATTTAGAATTTAAACAATTTCCCACTTCCCTTAGATAAATCCTAGTGAAGGAAACATCTTTTATATGTGAAGAAGTTTGTGATTTCCACCCCATTTACAGTCATGTTTTATTTAGACCATTCTATTTCCTCTTCTCTTGGGGCAGTATCTGAATTCCTTGTCAGGTCATTAACTATATTAGATGCATTAGATGAAAACATTTGAACGTTTGTTGGTCAGAGAAACAACATTTAATGAATTAATCCTGTGTACATGTTCTCAGTGGGAGCTTTGTGCTCTTCTCCTGCCTGTCCAAAATTGCAGGAGCTTTTGCAAGGTCTTAATGGAAATGTGCTGCTGAAGTGGGCACTTGAGTGGGCACATCCCTCTGTTTTCTGGAAGCTCTTCAGGGGCTCTGACGGTAAATTCTTCACATTTCCCTCCTCACTGCCTGGTTTAGAGAGCTCAGCACCGAAGGAGCCACAAGAAGATGCCACTCTGTAGGAGGGTATGGAAAGCATGTTGTGCCTGAATGTGATGCTCCCGTCCCTTGGGCAGTGAGTTCCCTCCCAGCCCAGCGCTCTCCTGGAGGCCGCCAATAGCAGCTCCTTGCCCCTGGGCTGACAGAGCTCCATGGAAGGAGCTAAACTGCTGCTCTGCCGTGGAAGATGGCTAAAATGCATCCCAGGCAGCCCAGCCAAGCAGTGCCTTCAGCCTGAGGGGCTGGTAACACATTTATCCAGCCGCTGTGGCACTGGGGGTTCTCTGGGGACAGAGTGGAAGAGGAGGAGCGGTGGAGTTGTCGCTGCGTTGAGTAAGATTTCACAGGAGTTGAGATGCTGCTTTTTTATTCCCTCTGCCCCGCTACGCCCTGCAGCTTGCTGCCTGGAAGCAGGAGTGGTTCTGTGTAAAACCGGGTACGAACGCGTACCCAGCGCTTGGCACGCGGGAATCCGCACGCTGGGGGCTGGGAGATGCTTTAGCTGACACCAGGGGAAAGCTGTCATCACACAGATTAAACAGCCACAGTGAAAGTGTGCGGGAGGAGAGGCCAGCAGTGCGCTGGCAACGTGGCAGATGACAGCAGTGACCTCTTTCTTGGAAATGGGCGCTCGTTCGCTGCTCACACCTGAGGGGAAATTTGGAACCTGCTTTGACTGGTTTGTTATATTCCTATTGATTTTACAGTTTTCCTTACAATTAACAGATAAGGTGCTTTTCTACCTCCGCTCAGCATGTTATTTATCCTTCCTAGACAAGGGTTATTACATGCTGTCTCTTTTTCAGGCAAAATCCAATAAATTTTCTGATCTCTGCTGTAAAACTGGGGTAAACGGATAGTGCAGAGGAGTCATCTGTCATGATTCCTCCTTAGTGCCTTGCAGGAAATGAGTAGCTGGCAAGAATATACCAAGGCTGAAAGATGGCATTTCCTTCTTTTAGCTCGACCTCAAGGAACGCAGCCTCGAACAACGGAGTTTATATGAAATTCTCCACTTATTTCTCTCTGCCCCTGTTGTTTTGTTTTGAAGAAATTGAAAGCCTCACAAGCTTTCAGAGGTTTCTGTTCTTTTTTTGAAATGTTTTATGGATCTTTAGCTGGAAAAACATATCCCTTCAGTTAGCACTGGCACCATTTGTTTCGTTGCACTTCATTAGAATGCACATACTTAGTCTGCTCTTGATTGCTCTTGCTGCCACACCAGAGGAGGGGGACCAGTCAGTGGAACCAAAATCCATCTTCTGGCAATAGATAAAACTGTGGTAAAGCTAAAAAAAGAGGAGTGACTGCTCTTCACAGAGCATCCCAGACTGGTGTGGTTAGCCAAGGAGAGAGACCTCATTATGAGATAACTCATATGTGAGCTTTAGAGGTGTGGGTTTTGCATAATGACTGTCCTGCAGGGTTCACAGCTTGGCAACCTCCCTCTGTAAGGCTGCCCTAGAGCACCAGTTCTGTCCCTTCCCTAGCTCCTGAGTCCCTCAAGGATTCCAGTTTAACCCGAAATCTTACTGGCATCAGTAGGATTTGGACACTTGCTTGAAATTCAGCAACGATACTTTCTTGAACCATTTACTGAACATGAATTCATTGGATGGGAGGATTTTGGATGCATCGAATTCGAATTTTTCAAATTAAAAACTGATCTTAGATCTGATTGTCAGAAATGCTTGGGTACTCTCGGGGTGGTGGTGAGGGGAGGAGTGGAAAGCTCAGTCCCGTGTCCCCAGCCAGGCAGGTACATTATAGGTTTCATTAGCAATCCTGAGCAAGTGGAATTGAAATCTTTATCCTTTTTCCATGCTTTCTTCAGTTTCTCCTTTCCCTGCTGCTCAGCAGTGGTGGCACAGAACAAAGAGAAGAAAGTTCTCACTGTCTCTTATCTGGTTCCAGAGTGACCAATAGGAGATAAACCTGTCAAGTCTTAGGCCAGGCTGTTGTGGCAGACTTTCTCACTGAGGAATTAATACCTCTGGGATCAGAGCAAGAAAGAGGATCAGTCAGGTTCAAAGTTGTGAAGTGACAGCTCCCTCAGCTGTGCTCAGAGGTGGCAGCTTGGCAGGTTACCCACAGCTGGGCTTGGATTAGTGGACACAGGAGCTTTAAATGTGCCAAGATCGAAGAGGGGGGAAAAGAAACTTTGCCCACAATTATTTAAAACTCAGGCAAAAAGAGAGTTTGAATGGTGAAGGTCAGCAGCACTGGCTGAAGTCTTTGACAGCTGTGGTTCTCCATCTCTGGGGATTAACATATTTTCCATTCAAACTGATAGCTGGATAATGCTGTATTCAACACTTTGGAGGTATTTGCAGTATTTTAATAGTAAGCTCAATAGAGTAGGCATTTATTTCATAAAGAAAGTTCATGCCAGTCTGCTCTAACAGCAGAGTGAGCTGATTAAAGTTTGGCAGACCCTATTGACATTTCTAATAAAGAAATCACTACCACAGCATTTTTCTCTACTTAAAGCAACAAGAGCAAGAATGGTGAAGAAATAAAACCTTTATAGAGAAAGACGCTGTTGACAGCACCTTTTAACTTCCTCCATTTAATCACAAGTGCTCGGCTTTTGCCACCACTAGAACATATAAAACACTAATATTGTAATATATTCATTACTCGTCATCCACTGAGTGCTTGGGAATTAGGAGTGTGCAGGGGCTGACTCTCAGTGGCGTAAGAAGAGCGTGGAGAGGCCATGCCACGGTCACAATAAAACAATCCTGAGGCACTTTTATTCTAGAGCTGCTCATGAGCTCACTGACTTGGATCTGCCACTCCTTCGGGTTGCAGATTTCGCAGGGAGAGCTTCATAATCTGGGTCCCTGGTGTGTTACTTTCTCTGCAAACCCCCCTCAGTGTGCCTGTGCACAGCCTGACCCACGCTGGCCCCACAAAATCAGTCCCTGCCCTCACAGCTGGCAGGAGCTGGGGGCAGCCAGAGGACATCAAGGTGAAAGGGAAAGGCAGGATGTGAGCGCTGGAGCTGATTTTCACAGTCCACAAATTAAAGGATACTTTATGTCCATGCCTTCAGGCAAACTAGGCACTGGGGATGGTTTAGTTAATCCTTATCATATTACAATGCAAACTGGATTATTAATTACACAACAATATTAATGGGGTAATAATGGTAAGAGCTAAATGAGAGTTTGAAAAGATATTCCCACCCCTGTGTCTACCCCGTGTACTTTGGGATAATCATTGCTGTGTTTATTTGGCTAATGAGGCCGTCTCAGTGTGACCACTTTGATATTTAGGAGCTGCTTATTTTGAGTTTCTCTTTGATTATTCTTCAGATTTTAAACAAATTCTGGGGAATATCACGAAGTCATACTTTTATCATCCTTAAAGCCTCATTTTAAACTCTCCAAGCTCACCAACAGCTTATGTAACTTGTGGGTGTGCCCAGAGCTGTGTTTCCCTGCTCTGTGTCATCCCTGTGCCTCCCTGAACATCTGTGAGAAGTCCTGCTCGGGGGTTTGTAACCACACTGCGAACTCCGGGTCAGGAGCCGTCTGCTGTGCTGTGTTTGCCACCACACCTGCTGCCCTCAGGTGCCCGTATCATGTTCTGCATGACCTCTGCTGAGAGAATGAATAATGAATTAGTGCATCTGCAGTAGTGCAGAACTGAGTTAACTCTGTCACTGGGGCGTTCTTCTGGGAACGTGCGTTGATGAGAAAAATGCTGTGAGCTGCGTTCATCAGATGCTTTGCACTGCTTCTCATCTTTCTGTAGTGAATGACAGTATTTGCTGTTAAACTTAGCTTTGGTTTTATCATCTGTCTCTCTCACTTCATCACATTTATCCATCACTTGCCAGGCTATTACTCACCTGAAATTAAATAACACAGAAAAAAGGACAAAGGAGGGTTGTAAACGATAGCAATATTTTCCAACTCGTGTCCATCTTCCCTTTCCTCTGAGGGAACCAAGGAAATGTGGGACATAGCTATGAATTCTCCAGAAGTCTGTCTCTCTCATGGTACTTACTGCTTGCCAGGCAAGCCCTTGGCTGCCACTGCTGCTGTATATTTATGATCAGAGAGTACTTCAATCATTTCTACATAACTTCATAATGCCCCTGTATTGTCCAAATACTCTGCACTGCACACAGATTTATCTGCCTCACATGTGTGCAGCAGACAGAAGTAATTTGAAAATCTTACCAATAAAATACGTACCTTTTGGCAAATACCTGTATCAGTAAAGCTCAAAGAACTGGCAGATCTTTTATTTAAATTACCTTTGCATCCCCAGGGAGACCAGTTTTCTGGGCTAATGTCATCTTCCTTCACTTTTGCACACGTGCTGTGACAGTTTACATGGAAAAGGCATTGTAAATGTGCACGGTTCAGCACCCTCTGACACGTTCCCAGCTTGGAAAGTGAGTGTGTGCAGAAGATGCAAAAATCAAATCTAAAAATATATCCAAGTGTCAGCCTAAATTAAAATTCCTGCTTCATTAAGTGGGTACAGCACAAATAAAAGAAGTCTTGGTTAGATGCAAAACTGCTTCTTCTGCTTTTTAGCCAGCTGGGGCTAAATCTCCTTAGAAATGCCCATGGTGTTGAGTTAATGGTGTTGAGCAGTTGTCTATTCCTAGGTTGCACAATACCTGATTCTGCTTTTCCAGTGGTTGTTATGGCATAAATTCAAACTGAATTTAGGGTTTATACATTGCCTTTATGTTTGATCAACCATCTTCTTGCTGGGAGTTAAACTACGTGGCAGATGCTGCAGCACACCTGTGATTGGCATACTGTAACTGGCATGTGAAATATAAAACACCCCTGTGGTCACCCAGTGGGCGCTGTGTGAGCAAACACAGCCCATGGAGCTGCTGTGGCTGCAAGGATTCTGTGGAAACAGAGCCTTATATACGTATATATGTCTGGGCTGATTTATTCCTACCCTTTCATGTTTAGCACTCAGCCTTGCTTTAAAGAGGGGTTTCAGAGGAACAGCTTTTCTTTGTCAAACACTGAGAGCTCTGCAGGCTGGGAATCTCTGCCGTGGTCCCAACAGGTTCCTGAGCCCCGCAGCAGAAGTGCTGTGGCTGAATGTTCCACACCGGTGGTTCTGTGCTGTTTCAGCAGTGCAGATATCAGGAGATCTGAGTACATATCTGAGCAAGAGCCATGGCTTCTTTCAGAGTATGAAATCCAGCAGAGTGCTTTTCGAAATAGGCAAGCTGACTTTTGACACAGAAGCATCCATCTCCTCCCTGTCCTTTGAGTTCATGTTTTTACATTTCTTTGACTTCTGACATTTTGCAGATTTGTGCAAATGAATGTGATGATAGACAGGAATGAACTTAATTGTGAGAGTCAAAGATGAACCAGGGAGGAATGCAAAGCAGGTCAGGAAAGGAAAAGGTGATGGGAGCATTCTGGCAGTGACATAAGGGACACCTCTGCCAGATAAACCGGGAAAGGTTTCAATCCTACAAAGGAATCACGAGGCATTTCCATCCCTTTCTCTATTGCTCATTAACCTTCACAACCCTAAGCAAAGTCCTCTGGTGTCTTTCCTTAAACCCAGAGTTTGGATCAAACCTGGAATATGCTCAGCTGGAAACCAGCTCCCAGCACTGCCAATGGAACAGACCTTCCATGTGGGCAGTTGGTGTCCTGACCCCTCGGGGCAGCTTTCGGCCTTGGGTGGGCTGGGATGCACCTCACACACAGCTCTGTGTCCATCTGTGCCCGCTGGGCAGGAATTCCTGGGAGGGAAGCTGCAGGGAATGATCCTACAGTGGTGCTCCATAAGAACTGACTTGGGAGATTGACTCTGAAATGTGAGAGAAGTCAGGTAGAGTCTCTTCAGTGGTGAAAGCAAATTTCACCCAGTGAACTGAGAGTTCTCTGGTGAGGAGAATGCCGAGGGCTGGAGAACCTTCCTGTTTAAGAGCAGCTCTCACACCTTATTTTATTGCCTTGCTGAATTCCAATATGCATTGCCACAGCGCTCTCTGAAATATTGCAGCTTTCTGAGGCCAGGGCAAGTTTTCCACGGAAAATGATAATGTTCTCCTTCCTTTATTTTAATTGGTATTTCAGTGGAAGTGAGGAATTTGCTGATTTATGTAATTCTTTAAAAGAGGGCAGGGCAGCAAACTTCAGAGTAATTTATTTTTTGACATATATATTGCAGTGGTTTTGAAGGCTTTTTGCAGCAGTTTGCAGTCCTGTTCTGCAGAGCAAAATATTCACCTCAGACGGTGGAATTTCACGAAGTCATCACTGATTCATGCATTTCGTGGTTGTTTGCTGCTGTGCTGCAGTGATTGGGTTTAGGAGGGATGCTGATGGCCCCGTGTGCACCAGGACTGCCTTGCAGGAGGGGGGAAATCCAACACAAGGACTCTGTCCTGTGTGGGGAGTTTCTGGTTGCTCTCAGAGCACGGTGGGGATCACTGGCAGGACACTCTGTGGGGTTTGGAGGGACGGATTCCCTCCCGCAGCGAACCAGCGCTTCGGTGCCCTGTGCAGGTGTCTGTGCCTCACCCAGCACCGGGGGCAGATCTTGCAGGAGCCTGCTGCAAACCCCTGAGCAGCTTCCCCGATGCGCAAGGGCCGCGGTGCCGCTTCCGTCCGCGCTCCATCTCCCGGGCGCTCAGGGACGGAGGGCAGAGCTCTCTTGTTGTTTAGCTGCTGGCACAAAATGACCGGCAGTTATCAGAAAGCATTTATTTTTCTCTCTTGACATTTCCTCCTAGCAACACCTAGGATATACATTTCCTATAAATGATAAGGCTTTTCTTTTTCCTTCTCCAATTTTTTGTGAGTCAGCAGCGAAGTATTGGGTACAGGGAGAGATCACGCGAACATGTAGCAGGTGTGTGGCTCCAAGGCCTGCAGCAGAATTCCTTCTGTGAGCCCACAAGCAATGTTTTCAAGGCACTCAGTTTAACTCTCAGCTGTCCCAGCAGCTCAGAAGGAGATTAAAAAGCCTCCAAGAGTTTTGCAGGAGCTCCTGAGAAGCTAAGAGCACACAAAAATCAACTGAAGCAAATAACATTTCTTATACCTGAATGGGTTTAGAACCGCTGTCATTTACAAGAGAAAAATAGAAAAATGAAGGGAAGAATGTTAATAAATTCCACAGTGTTCCTCAGCATTGAATTATATCAAAGAGTGAAGTCAAGGATATGTGTGTTCATCTATGGATGTGTTTAACCCGTAATTTATTTACGCTTCACTGTGCCACTGGTGCTTTCAGGAGCTGGATAATGAGATGATGGCACTTCACCTTAAGGTCATAATTTACAATAAATTCCAGATATCATTATTATTTACTTCTCAAGGTACCTGTAATATCTAAGGTAACTTAAAAATATTCCATAAGAACACCACAGATTGAAATTTAGACAGACAACAGGGTTCAGTGGGAAAGGACAGGCTTGGTACAGAGTTTATTTCTACAAGGCAAGTCATATTGTTTCACGTGGGAGAAAGTCTCTGAAAAAGGTTTTGCTGAAGACAGGGAAGGTCAGTATGGATTAGAGCTCTGGGATGAGCTTGCTTTGTGCTTTAGCTACACCAGGCCCCGCAGCAGAAATGGCTTGGAGATGGTTTTTGTTTTGTCAAGATAAATATTTGAGGTGGGCAGGGGACAAGAAGATTTAATAAAGCTGGATCCCAGATATATCCACATCTCCTTGCTCTCAGTGCCACTAAAAATCCATGCTGTCCCTCAGCAGCTTTTCCATCATGAACACACTCCGTGCTGCTGCACACTCAGTCCCAGGGGCCAGGAAACCACCTGAGTGCATGGTCCTGGCAGGAACACTTGCCTGGCCAGCTCTGGAATGTCTCTGGCTCCCTGGAGCAAGAATTGTGGCCCTGGGTCCCACACGAGACAGGACTGCTTAAGGCACTTCACTCCTGGGACGTGAGAGCTATCACCGTTCTGATACAGAATTTATTCTTCTTTTTAGATGGATTTCTTTTTCATCTGCACCTCTGAATGTGTTGTTTCTTTTGACATCTCAGGCTAGGGCTAACACTTTACCATTCCAGAAGAATCCAGGGTATTTTTAGGCTTTTGAGCAATGGTTTGCTACTTGATGTGTTGCAAAAGGATCAAAGAACAGAAACTCAGCAATCCTACTCTAGATTAGCTCTGAGGAAGGGCCACCAGCTGGAAGGCTTGGGGCAGGAGCTGCCCCTGGTGAAGAGGCTGAAACAGGCTGAAAACATGGCCAGGGTTCATGCTCAAAATTAAAAAAACAGAGATGCAAATTGAAAATACTGTAATAATTATGCTGACCTTACAATATTTCATCCAAACATTTAAAAACAGTATCTTGTTCTAAACGTTTGGATCCCCTAATGCTATTTGATTTCCTTTTTTCACATACAGATAAGCGATAGCTGCCTGACACTTGGTTAACAATTGCATCTCTCACTGCACTAGACTCAAATTGAAGCAAGTTGCTCTTCACAATTGAGAGTGTGAAAGGTTGTAAATTTTCCCTCTGCAGGTCAGGCAGCCACTCAGCTCAGGTTCTGTATCTTAACCTCCTTCTTCTGTGTTCCTGGTGCTGAATACAGCAGCACTTGAACCAGGCTGGAGCTGGTGTCGTCTTTGGCTAAAATCTGTGACCAAATCCAAACAACACTTCCTGCTGCACTATGGGCCTTTCATCATCCCCATGTTTCTTTTTCCTTCTTTTAATAATCCACTTTGTCAACATATCAAAGCAACGTTTATTTACCTAGTGTAATTTATTTATGTTCATTTAAAGTCAAGATTACCTTGTGTGTTTTCACTAACTTTCTGCTCCATACACTTGTAACTTGGGGAAGTTCCCAGGCAGGGCTCCTGATACGTTCAGCAGAGCAGGTGAAGGAAATCAGCTTCCTGTCCGCCTGTCCTGTGCAGGGTCTCACATTCTCCCTGTGGAAGAGGATTTAATCCTCCAAGCAGCAGTGCCACCTCAGCAGCTCAGGCTCTCTCCCGATGTGCTGTTGGCTCAGTGCTGACTCTGGTGTTTAGAGCTGAGCAGAGTGGGTGCAGGAGATTTCCTCCCCTTGTCTGGAGAAAAGGTTTTTTTGCTCATTTTGTGAGCTGTCAGTAGTTCCACCACCAACTGCACCTTGAATGGGTGCAACTGAAATACATATACACAACTTAGAGAGTCCTTGGTGTCAGTGTATTTATAGGAGTACTTGCTTGAAGTCTCCACTTTTTAAAAGGAGTGCTTGTCTGCTGCGTTAAGCACTCCTGAATTGCAGCTTGCAGTGGAAATTAAGAGGCCTTGCATATTGATAGATGAAAGATGCAGCCAAAAGCAGGGAAGAATCAGCAGGCTCTCTGGGCCACCTGAGTTATTCATAGAAATGGAGTGAAACTTGATTTTAATTTTGTTTTCAGTCCAGCTCTTATGTCAACTCTTCAAAGTAGGAATGAAGCACATGAGGGGTTTATGCATTCTACAGAAAATTTCAGAGCTAGAGACACTTCCCATTCTATGGTCACATGGCATGAAGGGCATTTTTTGAAATTTTTTTGGTGTGGAACTGGAAGGAGACATCACAATGTCAGTGCATGAACCAAGAGACCAGGAGACAGGAGAGAACAGCTCCACAGCCAGCCTGTAGTATTAACTTCTCTCTTTTTTGTTGTTTTCCCCTGGCCTTTCAAGCTGTATCTGTTGCACTTTGAGTAGATGTTGTGTCATAGATTGTCATGTTAACCCCTCACTGAGGTACTTTGCTCATCCAGGGCTCCAGAATGAAGAGCCCAGCTCATAATTTCACCCTTCCCGTTGTTTCCCAGCACCTGCAGCGAGCCCTGAGCACTGGAAGTGCTGACTGGATTTACCACAGAGGTCGGGGGCTCCAGGGAGGTTTCTGATCTTCCATTCTTCCTCTTGGAGGAAAACTTGCTGCATAATCTTAGAAAAGCTTTCTGATAGAAAAGACATCTGGAAAGGAGAGAAGAGTTAGTGGCAGGGGGAAGGACAGTGTTAGGTGTAAGTCAGTTTTATTCAGCTTTCTGCCAGAATATCTCTGCTCCTCTCCCGTGGGCCCTTCCTGGCCTCAGACAGACAGACAAGTTGCAGGAATGTCTTTGCCTGTCTGAAGTGCTGCGTGTTTTTTGCCAATTCATAGTTAATTAACACTGGAGTATAAGGAGAGAGGACAAAGAGGGGAGATGTTTGAAACTGTGATGCTGTGCGTTTTGTGTCTGGAAATGACCCAAGAGTATCGGGTGGGAATGTGAAGAACCAGGGTGCGGTCCCAGCGCAGGAGCTCGGCCAGGCTCAGGGTGCAGGAGCAGCACCGTGCTCTGCTGCGGGGCTCTCGAGAACCGTCCTGTTCAGTCTCTGCAGTTCTGTTTCCCGTTTCCAGCGGGTGGAGTGCCTCTTGCTGGACCTGCATCTCCATAAAGGGTTCAGGATCTCTGCAGGAAAGAGACACGGGGACTTCAGTGTTAGGGTTGTTATTGCAACTATCAAAATGTGTCCTCAAAAAAATAATTCCAACTGCTGTGCCAAGCTCTCCAGACAGGTGGGTAGAATCTCAATTGACTGCTTTGTGGCTAGCTCGGCTTTTTCCCCTCTTTCTCTCTCCCCCTTCCAGTGTTTGAAATAAGAATTGCCTCTGCAGAATTCAGGGCTGAGGCTGCAGCTGGCATGTATGCAGATCTCCTCTGCTCCTCAGTGGGTGTGTAATTGACAGTAATGGCTCTAAAATCCAGAGCTCAGGGGCTGGGGTTTTTTTTCCTCCCAAGCCATCCCTCTGGAAAAGAGTTTGATCAATGGCTGAGCATTTCAGTCTGGTATTAATAAATGCAGAATGTTAAAGAGCCACTTTAGGAATAAATAATCTAATTCAGTTTATAATCCTAACTGTTGTTTAAAAAGAAATAAGAGTAATAACAGAAACAAATTGCCCTTTATTTAAATATTAATCTTTTATGGTAATTGTGCCTGAATAAATATTTCAGTTGCAAAGAGTAGGTTGCATTGTCAGACACTGAAAGCTGTGCTGTGACTGAATCCAGTGTCCTGTGTTCGTGCCTCGTGGAGAAGAGCTGCGGTGCTCTGAAAGCTTTCTGCTGCTCTGTGACTGTCACTGTGCATTACCAGCAGCCTCCCTGAGTGATGGATGTTTGCTGAACAAGGGCAAGGACATCAAATTGGCGCAGACTCCTTGCTGGGGTTACTCCAGTCAAAATCATATATAGATGCAGATCAAAAAAAAAATTTTTTTTTTTTCATAAAACCAGGAGCATTCACAGCACTGGGGGCTTTGTGTTGTCTAGGAGTGCAAAGCAGAGCTAAAAATTCACTCTGTTGTAGTTTTAGGGAGAGCTGGTGGAGCTGAGTTCGTGCTTCTAACCTGATCTAGTTGCAGTATGATGTACCCCTGAGCTTTCTTCTTTAAACAGAACTTGGATCTCTGCTCATACAAAAACCTACATTATCAGCTACTGCTTTTATGTTTCTTCATTTCTCTTTCCCTCTGAACCTTGTGGAATGCCAGTGCCCTGCTGCAGACCAGAATTGCCACCCAAACAGTCCCCAGATTTGACGGGCTTCAAAACAAACTGATGGAGGACTTAATATCTTTATTTTAAAGACTGTCAAGAAGGCAAATGTTGCAGTGGCCTAGTACAGATTTAAATGCAGTGGAGTGGAAGAATCTAGCTAGAAAAGAACTCAGCATCTGAAATCTACCTCTTCTATAATGGGCTGCCGAGAGCTTTGCAGCTCAGGGAGATCAGGAAGGTGTGATGCAGAAAACCTGACCATTCTTCAGGGTTTTCTTCACATCCACTGATGGATGTGCTGCAAAGCAGTCTGATCCTTTCGTGTGAAAGGATGAGCTTCTGCTTTTGTAGGATCTCGATGATCAGGATTTGTTCCTTTGAAAAATCTTGATTTAGCCCTGAACTCTTCCTTTTGGCCTTCGCTGACAAATCTGAGAGCCCTGAATCACATTCAGGATGTCAGGAATGTGCAGTGATGAGTGGGGAAGTGGCTTGCACAGGGTCACTCACCAGGGCAGTGACAGAGCCAGACGTCTCCTGCGCTCCCAGCTCAGTGTTTCATGTCAACAGCAATTTTTCATGACTGTACGGCTGCTCCTGTTGTATTCCTGCTTGAAAATGGACCCAGGGCTGTGGTACCACTGAATTCAGTCCAGTTCTGGTACTGAATTTCACCTGGAACCTCAGCACTGGGGTAGGATTAGTGGAAGTTTCTCTTTCTGTGATTGTATTTTATGAGATAGATGAGAAGAACAAAGGATCATCATGATTTCAACGTGGGACTGTGTGAAAGAAGGAGCACACTTTAATTTACGCTCATCAATACTGATGGAGATGTCACTTTTCTCGTACCTATGGGAGAAATATCTGCTCTGGAGCCACCCCCTGCTTCAGTCTTCCTCATTTCTCTTTCTTACACAAATGGCTTCCAGGTTGTTTCTACTTCGTCTTTTCTCCACACAATTCATCTGCCTCCTCCTCACATTTATGTAAAAACTTTGGCACCAGTCCTTGACTGTTTCATATTTTAGATTATTTTGCTTCTTAGCATTGGAAAAGTCTGCACCAGTAATTCAGATATGATTTTGTTGCTTCTTGTTTTACATCTCCACAAACCCTGCAGAACACAATGTTTCTTTTATGAACAAAGAGTAAGAGTTCTCAATTATTAAACATAGCAATAAGAGACAGAGACATATTTTGTAGCACTTTTCTTTTGGAATTGTCAAAGAAAAGTTTGATTCATTCATGTTATTGCATGTTCTTACCATGAAAAAAGCGTTGATTCCTTTACCTTCCTTCAGTGTTGGAATTACTGCTCTTCACTGTGTGTCCTAGGACGCTGTGGTATAGAAAATAATCACATTGCACTTTGAATTTCCACTAGCTGTGCTAACAGTCACAGCAGCCCGCCAGATACCACATGTACTCTGTGCTGAGAAGCTTAACAGTGAGAGAAGGCCTCATTTGTTCCTGATAACATTATCAACTTCGCTTTGCTGCCTTCCTCATGCAGTCAGGATGTCTGGGAGCAAGAGTTAGGTCACGCTCTTAATTATGTGGGAGACCTGGTGCCAGGTTCTGTGTCCCTGCAGGGGTCATTTCCATGCAGCACTGCACAAGGGTCAGGAATAATTCTCTCCACGTATAACTTGGTGAATTTACTGAGCTGAACTGCAGATTTTGCTGATAAATGAGAGCCCAGCTCAGCAGACTATTGAGATTCATTCCTGTTTAGCAGAGTACTTACACATTGCTTGACTGAGGAGATGGAGTCCCAGAAGACTGGCAGAGCTTGCTTTTCAGTGGTTGCTGAGCAGGGGTCAGCTGTGGAACTGGAACTCGAAGGAAAATCAGGAAGCCATAAAATGTAAGGAGTATTCAGCAGCAGCCTGGTTCCTCTGCATTTGCTGCTGAGGAATGAGTGCACTCGTGGGTTCTCAGGGAGTGCTCTGCATCTGTTCTCACACAGGCGTCACTCACTCCTTCCCTTCTGCTTCCAAAAGTTTAATAATTCTTAACCTCTGCCCTTCTCTCTAATTTTGTTGAAATTGGTCTGATGTACTGGAGAGAATGACAGAGACTCGGATGTACTGATTGCATAATCCTTTCTTTATTAAGGAGCTTGGAAAAAAGAAAAACAAAACCCCAACCAGCTTGTTATAGCCATATCTGCCACTGCAGAAATGGTTTCCTTCTAAGCATTTTATCCTGCCTAATTTTAAACCTTCCCAGATACTGTGTTTGTCATTTCTTTCTGAGACTCTTTCACTGTTCTTTTGCTTTGAATTTGCTCTATATTTCCTGTTGTTTCTAATTATACTCTCCTGCCTACCTGCTCTAGCAATTTTCTCTCCTTGGCGCTTAAATCCTTGAAATATTTGTGGAAAGTTAGCACTTTCTGGTTCTTCTGCCTTTTAAGCCTCACCTACTGATTTTTTTTCAGAAAATCACCAACCTACCTTCTGCTCTACTTGATGTTCCTTCAAGTATTGCACATTCAGGCCCTCTGGAAATCTGGCAGATTATTTCTTCTACCGTTTCTCTAAAAACTCTGTCCATTTCCTGCAGTCGTTGTGGCTGTTGTTTGTGCCTTATCCTGCTGTGCAATGGCAGCATAACTAAAGTCAAGCAGCTTGAGCAAAGCAAATGGAAAACCATGCCTAAAAACCCGTTTATATTCACAGACTGCAGTGATAATTTTGGCAGTGCTGTTTTAATTCTTCACGTCGTGTGGTTGCTTTTAATACCCATAACAGCTGCCCGTTGGATTTCGCCACACAAATTCCAAGAACTACGCTAGTTAGGAGGTTGGGAGTAAGTTCCCCATCCAAATTTTCCACTTTGCTTGCTTGGGGGAGATATTTTAAGCCACGTTTTTGGTGATTTTGTGTCCCAGCTAGTACACCCTTGAGGATTTTCATTGCAGGGAAAGAAGAGCAGCGTCTATATTTGCAAAGGTTCTACGTTAGCCTTGCAAAGAAACAGAGTTTACATTCAATTAAGTCATTAAAGACTCATAGTTGGACTAGGAAACTCTGGGGCAGTAAGAGTATAAACCAAATAAGAGTGAGTAGTTCACGCAATCCAATGTTTAGGTGTGTGCTATGAAATGTTACTGGAGTAGAAATTGATCTTCACTTACTGCTTCTCCCCATTCCATGAATGATTTATGAACCTGTGGAAACTATTAATGATTGCTAACATTACTGAATTCATAATTACAACAATTAGGGTGTCTCTTCCCCTGCCTCCAGCTCAATAAAATCAATCTGTCTTTTCCAAGGGCTGGATGTGCATCTTTCCACTGTCAATGGCAAAGATTCCTGAGTGCAGTCCTGATATTCCTCCAGGCAGGGCCAATGCCGTGCTGAAGCTCAGGCCCCAGAAATGGTGGTTGTTTCCCACAGAATCTACCTTGGAGGTCCACAATTAGTACCTGCAAACTTAGCTCTAAAAGCAGCTTTAAAGCCCAAATTTCATCAGCTGGAAGTTTGCCACGTAAGGAAGGTTGTGTGATGCGTTCTGTCCCTCCCAAAGCTGACAGCACGAGCTCCTCGCTCTGGTTAGGTGATATTTCCTGTTCACAGTGGCACATTTCCTGAGTATTTCATGAGGCATTTCGTGCCATGTCTGTTTTTCTCTCTCCTCCACTTTTCTAGTCATTAGTCTGATCATGTTATTATTTTTACTGAAAGAGCAATTTCCTTTGGGAAGTGGCAAACAACTGCAGCCACGTTGTGACAGAGTGTATTGAGATAAGGCAGTGAGAACCCACCATTTCTCATCTGCCTCCTTAGATCAGTGAATATTTAAAGTCCATTTCGGTTTATCTGCAGTAATGGTTTTGTTTACAGCTGGACTGGGATAGGGAAGAAGCTGTTTGGCTGCAGGTGATTTGAGGACACAAAAACTTGGAAGGAGTAATTCCGGATGAGGGAGCTGTTACCGGCCATTAGATGCTTCCAGAAGGTCTGCAGTGAATGTTTCACTGTGAGCACTCGTGGAAGGGGAGCTGCACTGGGCCATTATCCCTTGCTGTGGGCTGGGATGGGGTCTGGGCGCTCGGAGCAGTGGCTCCTCAAGGCCTTCAGCTCCAGCCAGGGCGGCTCCTCTGGCTGCCTCAGCCATTGGAATAATCAGCTTCTGGAGAAGCCTTTCACGGAACAGGCATTTCACATCCCTAAGGGCCTTTACAGGAGCTTGGTTTCTGCAGAGATGATTCGGTGTGGTGGCTGTACTGGCAGGGACCTGCCCTTGTGGACCCAGAGCTGTTCCTGCCCAGCCCAGCCCAGCACGCAGCTCTGCTCTCTGCCTCTGCTGGTTTGTGTTTCCCCCTGGAGTGGGGGGTCCTGGCTGTCTCAGGGGTCTCTGGGCTCGCTGTTTGCTGCAGCAGCTCCTGCACCATTGGCATGAGCGAGGTCGGGCTGCTGCTGGCCAGAGAGCAAAGGCAGAGCTCCCCAGAGGCTGGCACTGAGAGCTCTCGGGGCACAAAGCAGAGCAGGTTGTTGCTGATTCCTGCACTGTTCCTGCCCTGGGGGGCTCTGCTGTCTCAGGGCACCTCCCTCTGGGTAATTCCCTGCAGTGTGACAGCCACAATCAGAACCTGTCATCATCAATATTATTATTATTTTTTTATTATTATTATTATTATTATTATTTCTTCACTCCTGAGAGAGTATCCAAGGATTGCCAGAATTTCTGTATCCCCTTATACCTGACCAGTCCTGAGCTCAGGCGCTGCCCAGCCTCAAAGGGGGCAAGTCAGGTGCACCAGCAGTGGGTGCAGTGGAACCCAAAATGATTGACTCCCACAGTTCATGGTAATAAGAGCGTGAGTCCTGTGAGCTTTTGAACTCACACAATTTTTAATGTCACAAGTACATCAAAAACTGTGATTTGATTTGACAGGACCTAGGACTCAGCTGCAGACCTGCACCATCATCCTGTCTGCATGATTTCCTCATGGCTCTCAGATTATCCCAAGGTGTACGGAGGGGAAACATCTGCTCCAATAAAAATGTACCACAGCTGGAGCAGGGCAGGGATCTCATCCTGGGTGTTACAGACAGAGTAATTTACTGAGAAATAATTCACCTTGGGAAAGGTGTTGGACCAGATGGCTTTCAAAGGTCTCTCCTAACCAAGACTGCCCTGTAATTCTGTGATTTAACATATATTTCAGCCTAAAGCTCTTTCAAAAAGCTGGGTTTGGAGGGAGGCAAGGTCTATCTTCTCTCTTCAGTTCATTTTTTCATATTATTGCTTAAAAATAAGAAACAAATGGGATTCTGGAAGCTTCTTCTGTTTTAATATTAAGAAAGCTGGAAGGTGTTTCCTTTTTTAATTCTAGACTTGGCAAACACTGAACAATCGTGTAAAGAAAACTTTTTTATTTTTATTTTAATTGAAAAGAACTTTGCAGTTTTGCAAGATGTATGAGTTCAGCAGAAATACTTGCTGAACAGTTCACAGCAGAGGAAATTCCTGTAGCTGAGGGTACTAATCTCGTATATTGGATGTGCCTTGGCAGGTATCTCCAAATAAGTCACTGATTTTGAAATATATTGAGCTTGAGTCTTGTGGAATGTAATGCTGCTTTTATATATAATTGCATTTGTTGAACCAGTGTGGACACTAATAAGCAAGGCATAAAAAAAAAGTGTTATAGAGACGTGGCTGGAACTGAATGCTAAGGTATCAGATCTTCTCTCTGGATTTAATACCACAATTAAATTACAAAGAAAAATGAGTAGGGGGTATAATTTCAACATCATTCTGAATTCCAAAGTTAAATGCCCAAGGTGGTCATCAACCTGAATTCTTCGAGTCTAATCCCTCATACATTTATGCACAAGTGTAAATTTGCTGGTCATGTACAAGAGGGGTTTTTAGGTGGATAAATATTTGTAAGATGAGGAATGAATTTTGCTGCAGGGTTGTGTGCTGAGCACAGTGCTTGATCTCATGATTTTGTGTGCTGGGATTACTCAACAGTAAATATTTGCAGCGCCGGCTCTGGAGTTTTTTAGCATGAAAATCCTGGGTCTCGTTCCCTCAGGTCAGTGCTGTGTTTGTGCAACTCCTGCCATTCAGAAAAAGGTTTCTTTCATTTCCAGGAGAGTGTGACAGTGCTAACAGCCTGCCAAATTGTAATGTGAATGAAATATCTAAAGCTTTTTTTAGGAATGCTCCAGAGTGTTATTGATCTAAAGGCTCAGGTCTGGGGGTTATGGTGTAAATTGGGCAAACACCTCACCTCCATGTGTGCTGAACTCTTATTTGACTGAAGCCTTTATACCTGGTTTTCCTACCCATAATTGACAATTGTGTTCTATTTTTGCTATTCTTTCCCCTTGTTGAGACAACCATCACTGCATTCCGTGCTTATCTTGCACAGTGTGGTCTGAGCCTTGGCTGGGACCTGTAGAAACTTCACCCATTAATAATGAACACTTGTGGCTGTGTGCCTGCTTTCCTCTTCTGCAGTTTTATCACACTTACAAGGGAGTTACCTTGCATTTATTGTTATTTTTGTGCTGCGGACAATAAAAAGAGCAGGTAGAGAAGCTGGATTGACAGGGTATTTGCGGGGGTTTATTAGACTTTCGACTGCCAGCAAAACCATTTTTGTAGCCCTTCATCTCTGCCACCCGTGCAGGAACTGGGGCTGTTCTGCTCGTGCCTCATGGCTGGGCTGCTCCAGAGGTACCTGGTGTTCTCTGGCTGCTGTGGGGAGTAATTTACTGAGTGATGATTAGACTGGAGGGAATAAAGTCAGCGTTGATTTACCCTTCCCTTGGCATAATGTGGTAAATGATGCCTGGGTTTGCCACGTCAGGAGATGCTCAGAATCCTGGTTCTCAACTGAAATGCTGACTCGGTGGGTAATTACGTTTTAAATTTATATTATATTAAGAGGTTTGCTAATTTTTGCTCACTTTTGAATTGAGTTATTTGGGAAAAGTGCTATCAACAGCTGGAAAATTGTGTAGTGAATAATTTATTTGACAATAGCAAAAAAAAAAAAGTAAAATAAATAATTCAGCAAATATTCCTCAACCAGTGCTACTGATGTCAAGCTCCAGAGAGATGGATCAATTTTTAAAAATAACTTTATTACATGATTAGCAGACTCATTTCTTGGTGATTTTTCTTGCTAGTTGGTTCACTTCATACGGTGACTCTCAAAGAAAAATGACTTTTCAGCCTACCTGTCCTGAATTTTTAATAGTAAGATGACAATGAATACAATGAAATTTTAATGTAGCGCTGTATGTATCACCTTCTCTTGATATATCAATGGTGAATAATGATCTTTGCTGTAGCACAGTGCTCCAGGTCCTACAGATACTGGGTTTTAGAATGCCCTCTCTGACCTTGGGACGGTCCGAGCCCCAGGTCTCACTTTCCTGTCTAAAATAGTTTAGTTTTTATTCTTGGTGTGGATTGGGTGATGTGTAGAGGATGATCTCAGCTGACAGCACACGGGGCAGGTATTTGCACCGTATTGTTGGCTTCGGTTTCATAAAATTCCAACTGTTTGGGTGATCTCGGACGTGTTATTTTTAACTGCCAGGGAGGGGTGGGAATCCTGCTCGCTGTGCCAGCCAGATTCCCACCCACTGGCTGGATCTGGGAGAACAGAGCTGGATGTGGTGAGCTCACTTTCTGGAGCTGAGCCACCCCTCGGCTGCTGACGGGCACTGTCACGCTGTTATGCTTGTTTGAACTCATCTTCAAAGTCAATTCTTGCAATATTTGATTTTTTTACCTTAAGTACCAGTTGTAAGAATAAAATAGCGCACGGAGAATCTGCAGCTGTTATGTGGTATAAAAGCTTTTTTGCAAAAAAAGCTGAAAAATATTCAGGGATTGCACTTTAGCTCAGAAACCAGAAGGAAAAGTCAGTCGGATTCATTAAAATAAGAAATGTCTCTTTGCCTGTAAGAATACTGTGAGGGCTTTTAGCCTGTGGTTGATGTGAGCGGTAGAAGGGCGTGACCCAGAGGAGCTCCCAAAGAGCGCCCATCCGCAGTGGGATCCTCTCCTCAGCCCCGCGTTCCCGGCTTGTGCCCAGCATCCCGGCTCTGTCCCCGTGGCAGCACAGGAGCTCGTGTGCTGTGTGTCACAGCAGGCCTGCACAGGAGGCCTCAGGGCTGCGTGTTCCGACGGCTGCAGTTACACAACAAACGCACCAGAAACCGCTAAGAAAGGGCTGAAATGTGCAGGTGACGCTTGCGGCATCACACCTCTCGCAGCGGGGTTTAAATCCCCTCTCGCAGGGGGGTTTAAATCCCCTCTCGCAGGGGGGTTTTTAAATCCCCTCTCGCAGGGGGATTTTAAATCACCTCTCGCAGGGAGTTTTTAAATCCCCGCTGCCCAAACTGGGGAAGGTTTTAAGCCAAGCCCTGGCTGGCTGGGGGGTGATGAGCACCAAGGAAAAGCCCAACTGGATCCCCCTCGGTCTGTGCCCTTCCTGCCTCGGGTGGCAGCACCGTGGGCTCCCTGCAGGGTCCCACATCCTTTCCTTGCGCATCCCATACACGTAATTCCGAGGGTGCTGTCAGACGTGCCAAGCAGAAGGAGTTTATTGCATTGCAAGGAGCTGTTTATTCAGCAGAGATGTGATCTCTGCCTCCCCGGCAAATGTGGAGAGGAATGCAAATGTCCCTGCTGCCACAACAGTTTGACTCGGATGTAAAGGCTTCTTAAAACAAACAAAAAACCCCTCACAAATAAAAGTATTCTCTCTCCTGAGACCAGAGTTGTGGATATTTTTTAAGGATTCAGCAAAGACTAGACAGACAATCTTTTTTTGGTGAAGATAAGCTAAAAGATTATCAGGATTCTCTCCTGACTACTTTAAATATAGATGAAGATATATATATATATAAAAATACATTCCTTCTGGTACAGGAGATTTTTCACTCAGTAATTCCTTTTCTCTTAATATCTTCTAGTTTCCTCCTCCTTTTTTCCCCACCCAAAATCTGTTTAGGTGTGAAGACAGTTTGTTACTGGGCTGCATGTTCCCAGGAGCACTGCAAAAAAATGGATAAAATCCACTTTATTTAAAGATCCCTGGCATTGCTGGGGATCTGCTGCTCTAGGGGAGTGCAAGTGTAATGCCCATGTGCTGTAGGGGAGCTCGAGGGCTGGGGAGAGAAGGGAAGGAGGTACCAAACAGCAAATATTCTGAAGGAAGGGCTGATTCTCCAGTGATCCTTTGATTTCCTTTCCACCTCCTCATTTTTGCTTCGGAAACAAGTACTGTTTGGTGACAATATCAGGGGTAATGGCTTACAGTTCCAGAAGAGAAGAGCAGAGAAGGGTTGTAAAATCCTTTTAGTGAAATTGTTTACATTCTGGAGAAAATACCATAGGAAAAGATGTCTTTTTTCATTTTAAACAGAACCTATGTGAGAAATGAAATGTTTAAAAAAGTGTAGAGCTTTGCTACGACATGGCGATGCTTTGGGTTTTTATGCATTTCTCCTACATCTCCTGTTGGCTGATGCCGTTTCCTCCCGCACGAGGAAGGAAGGGAAGAAGGAAGGAAGGTTTATCTCAGTGCCAGTGCTGACCCTGGGCAGGGGCAGGGCAGTGCCAGCAGGGCTCCAGACCCTCCTGCAGCACAGCGGGGACTGGCCGTGGTGGTGTCTGTGAGACAGCACAGCACCTGGCCTTACTTTTACCCAAAAAATTACCTTCTTTCTGAAATGCCACCTTATTCCACTTCGTGCTGCATAAATCACCTCACCCCCTTTTTTATGGGAAAGTAATTTCCAGTTTAATTTTCTCTCCTGTGAAACTTGAGAAATGGTTTTCACAAACTCCTTCAGGCCTCCTGGGGCCAGCTGTGCTGCTGCCACCCTTCTCTCAAGCTGGAAAGTTTTCCCAGTTATCCCTGGCCACATTTCTTCCTTTTCTGAGCTCTGCTGTTCCACCTCTTGCCCTGGTCCGTGCAGCATTTCAGGCCACAGACTCCTGTGATACCCTGCAGGAGATGTGCTGGGCACGTTTGTGGAGGTAGAGGAGAATAAAATTACCTTTTCTCTCCCTCCCGAAGGCTCTTCCATTAACTTTCCTCTGATACATCTTATTTTGCATATTCATGGCTGTAGGCTGCTCGTGTCCATTACAGCCTTCTGCAGACAGCGATGAAATTTCATACAGTTTATTATGAGGACATTCCAGGGGGGGTCATTTGGGGAGGTTCAGAACGAGTCTCGTGTTGGGAGCATTACACAGAGATCAAAGCTGATAGCCCAGCCGGGGAAGTCAGGAGTGGGATCCTCGGTGTGAGCAGCACTGCCGGCATCCAGGAGCTGTTCCTGGATTTACAAGGTCTCTCCTTGAAAGCTGTGACTCTCAGGGTGTGACATCCCTGGGGAGGAGTGGCTGGTTCTGTCCCTGAAGAAATGCGATGTCACAGCAGAGGTGTCAGCACTTGGGCACAGCCCCTCTCAGCCAGAGGCACTCCCAGGCTGAAAGGGCAGAAGAGAGATTTTTGTATAAAATATTTGCCTGTGTCAGGGACGTCTCAGAAGCAGCAGGTGCAGGGTGGCCCTGTGGGGGTAGGAAGTGCTCCCCTAGAGACAGGACAGAGTTTCCCTTTGTTCTTAATTTGTAAGAGCTGCTTGATCTCTCGTTAGGAAATAAAAGGCAGATCGAGAAACACAGCGCGAACCTGCCCGTGCCGCCCTGGCTGGCAGAAGGAAAGGCCTGACTGCTCCATTCCAATGAAGTTTTGGGGTTTTTTTTAATCATCCTTGTCTTCAGTTTGGGCTGAGACCCTTTAAAGCTGTGTCTGCATGGCACAGAGCCCAGCAGGGCCCTGCTCACGAGGAGAGTTTATTGGCACCACAGTGAACTCCATTGCAGTTTAACTCTCAGCTATAAACAGCAACCCCCAGCTGAGGGATTTGGCTTTAAATTAGCACCAAGAACCGTTTTACTTCGACTGCTCTTCAACTCAGCCTGAATTGCTGTTGGGAACCTTTGGGTTTGTCCATCCTAAACTTCCTAACCATGTAGCCTCCCCTATTGCACCTAACGGTGTTGCTGCACCCTGGACAGCAGTAATGGGTTTAGTGTTAGCAGAGACAAGCTGCCAACAAGCTGTTGCTTTGTGGTGGCCATAAAGTGCATGTCCACCTTGAGGAGGATTGGGCACTGCATCATTTCAAGGAGCAGTGCCTGAATCCCCAGCAGAAACATCCTTGTTGTAGCAAGCAGCCGTGACTTTAACAGAAAAGCCACAAATATTTTTATGTGACTGAACTCCACGGATGAACGTTACTTGCCCACATTTCTCCATTTATGTTTTTTAACTGTATTTTCTGAAAGGTAACTTCTTGCCTTATTTCTGTTTTGAAAAATGTCAGTTGCTGAACACAGCTTAGGAAGGTGTAGATCGGGAACCAGATCCATGGGACTTGCACGTGGGAGGGCTGACATAGTTGGTGATGAGTAAAGTAATTGAACGAAGTTCCTGACCTGGTGCTGACAGCCTGGGTCTGATCATAGGTCATGCAATGCTTTCACATTTTAAATACATCTTTAGTAGCAGTAACGAGATTCTAACTGATTTTTGTGGTGCTTTGTAATCTTCTCTTTTGGAGGTGTTTAGTGTTTTTAAGAGGAACTAGTTCAAATAATTTCTGTCAAAATCACATTTGGTAGCTGGTAGCAAGGTGTGGGGTTTTGCTACAAGAAATGCTTCATTAAAATAGCTGCTTTGAAGGAGAACCTAAAAGAAATATTTCTGTGCCTTTGGGTTCCTGTGGCTGTGCCAGTGGAAGCTGTAGTTCATGAATGTGCTCCACTTCTCCCTCCCCATCTTTTCCACTGCCTTTCACTCCCTCCTTTGTTTTACTCTGTCCTAATCACCTCTTTTCCCCTAACCTCCAACATACCTGGAGAAGATTTAGGGGTTTGCCTTTTTTTGGCAGCGTTTTGGTGGTTCCAAAGCCTGGCACTGCGCCCTCAGTGCCCCCTGTCCCTCGCTGCTGTTCCAGGACACCAATGTGACAGCACCAATCCTGCAGAGCCGGGCACAGGGAGCATCAAACACTGAGGCAATAATGCAGAGAGGCTCCCTGAACAGAACCCCAGCCCCAAGGTTCATTGTGTGAAGATTCAATTAGCTCTTTAAACACAGGAACTGGGATAGAACACCCTGTGCAGACCAGGCTCACTGCCAGGGATTTATAGGCGATGCACTGCCCGTTCCTGCTCACACAATTAAGGTGACTGAGATTCAATAGTCACAGCTGCATAAAGCAGCTTCTGATCCTACCTAGGTCAGCATGAAATAAGGCTGCATTCGGTGCTGGTTTAGAAATTGTGCTCCTTTTTTTCATGACATGAAGAAATGAGAAATTGAGCACAATGTGTTCCATTTTGGAAACAGAGAGGGTCGCTTTAAATTCCATCCAGGAGAGAAAGAACACAGTCCACTAAAATCACAGTCCACTAAAATCCACTAAAATACAAACCTTAAGGATGATCAGATCAGCCTCTTCAAGAAAAGTAGCACTGGATAAAGCTCTGGATTTAGTCAGCACAATGGAAATCTCTGTCTTGGGAAGAGTCCCAGTCTGGGGCTGTTGTCATAACTGGTCTTCATAAACGTATATCCTTAGTTTTAGCTCTTTTTCCACATCAGCTGGGAAACCTGCTGGGGTTTGGATGCATTTTGGGATTCTCTAATCAGTTGCTGAAATGTTCCCTGTTTTTCTAGTTGCACTCTCCAGCAGAAATGTCCTGTGACACTTCAGTGCTGTGCCACTCTTCCTCTCCTTGAGGATTATCCCACAGACAGAAATTCTGCTCTTTCCCTTCCCCTCCACACAAACACGGAAGGTGGTTCAGCACTCAGTGCTTCAGGAGTAGCTGTCATTCTTGGTAGCCCCTGGATTTGTGCACTAAGAAATTCCACGTTCCTCCACAGCTTTACAGGAAATCGAGTATTTCCTTGTCTCTCTCCATGCCACTGGCCTAAGGAGCTCACCTTGCCAAGACACACAATGGAATCCTCACTACCTTTACATGCAGTAGCTGGTTTTATAACAAACTTTGCAGGAATTGCATCAATTCCCTTTCCAGTCTTCCCTCTTTACATTTCTGCTGTGTGGTATCCTCTGACACAAACCATGGAACCCAAGCAAGGACAGCTCATGAAGCCAGCGGGGCTTTGGGAAGGTGCCCCCAGTACCCCCAGTGCTGCCACAGTGCCACGTCCAGTCAGGCTTTGCTCTTCTCCGGTGTTTCTCACTCAAGGATCCTGGCAGGATTGGCTGATGTGAAACAACTCGGTTTTGTAACTCTCACAACAAGCTCGATTACCTGTAATTCCTAGTTTAGCAAAGGACAAAGGGAGCTTCACACTGACACTCACAGCAAGGCAGCAGTATAGCCGAAAATTAATTCCAACTTTTCCAGTCCTCTGCTTCCTGCTGCCCTTGTCATGGACCCCATCCCGAGCTTTGACCTTTCTTCCGTGCCTCTCTTTTTAAAAAACAGAAAATGCTTTCGATGCAGTTCTTTCCCCTTTCAAGGAGTGATTCCCTTTAGGTTTGTTCATGTGCTGCTTTAACAAGCACATTGTATTTCCTCCCTGGTAAAGGGAGAGGCTGGGAGTCAGTTTAGGCTGTGGTTTTAGCCTCTGTTTTGCCTTTCATCTGGTTGTGTTCCCCCACCCATGGACTGGAGCAGTGCACAGTGATCCATGTCACACAGTGCTGCTAAGCCACTTGAATTGGTGGGAAATACCCTGAAATCTTAAGACAAGTGCAAATGATTAATTCATTATTGAATCCATCATCCCACCAAACCCTCTCTTTGAAGGGGCCTTAATCCAAGGTTTTATTAATATAAAAGCAATTACATTCCTGGCTTATCAGTCACGTGAATGAACATTCTTTTTCCTTTCTTTGCTGCAGTGCGGATGGTCCTTCCTCCGAAATCATGCAGATTGATTTTGAAATTGAAGACCTACCTGACCTACCTGAGACCCAGCTCATCACCTGGCAGGTGGAATATCCTGGAGACACCACGTCGGATCTGGGAATCTCCAAGATCTACGTAAGCCAGAAGGACCTGGTAGGAGTTCTCCCTTTGGCTATGGTAAGGAATTGTTTGGCGTTCTGCAGGGCTTTGGTTCTGCTTTACAGCTCCAGTGTCTGACAGTGCAAACGATCTGCTGAAAGGGGAGGGAGGGACAGAAAGAAACACCTCCAGAATCAGATCCTGGCCTGTGAGGGGAGAGCACAGCTTCCCACGGGAGGGCGAGTCCTGCTCTTTCACTGACACGCTGATTTTTTGGGGGCAGAAGCTGAGTTCACAGCATTTCCATTGCTCAGAGCTCCCTCTGGATGCAGCAGGAGCTGTACCTGGGCACTCAGTTCATTGTGCTACATGCCTGACCTGAATCAAGAGTACCCTTATCTTGGTCTAGACTTCCTGAATGACACATTTCCAGAGTTTGAATTCTGACTCCATATCCATTTGAGAGTGAGAAAAGAAATAAAAGGAATGGCATGAATTCTGAGTAATTTTTAGTTACCTGGGGAGCACAAAATGCAGCGTGTAGCCAACTGTCTGTTCCATAGAACTGCATTCAAACAGGCTGCCCCATGGTCACAGTGAAAACTACAGGGCTTGAAAATTACCTGATCCTTTAGCCTTGTTCTTATCTAAAAAAAACCAAACCTGTTAGATACTCAAATTTCGAGTACAAACAGAAAATTGTGCATTTGCTCCTCTCTCCCTTTCACATTTCTTCATTGTTGAGGATGAAGCACACTTGTGTAAGGTCTGGCTGTGCCTCATTTCTGTTCTTAGGCAATCTGTTAGAAAATATTGACACATTATTGTTTAGTGCTGAAAGAAAAACAAAAATCAATCCCACAGCATTTAAAAAAATGTAACCTGGATGTTTGCCTGGTGATAGCAGGGGAATTATGCCATTACTGGAGACCAAAGGTGTTTTCTGCCCCTCCTGCCTGTTCTTGTTACTTATAGTTACCAGCTTCAGAACTACTCAGGCGTTGTGATTCTTGATTTTACCCAAACCATGTTTTTCCTTGTGGTGGCTCATGCCTTCATTGCCAAGAGTGTCTCACAGCTGAAGCTGTGGCAGTCTCTCAAACGAGAGTTGTGTCACCCTTTGCACGGCTGTTCCCACGGGCTGCTTCCTCCTGCTGAGCAGTGGGAGGTCTCTGCTGGCGTGTTGGTAAGAGCAGAGGCTTTCACAGAATCACAGAATATTCTGGGTTGGGGGGGACCCACAAGGGGCATCGAGTCCAGCCTTGCTGTGAGTGGCCCTGGAGTGCAGCCACGCGAGTTCTGGGCTGTTGAGGGTTAAGGCTGTAGGACGAGCTGATTTACGTCACCTGAGATGTTGGGGTTTCTATTCTCTCCATACATAATTGAAAAGATAAAAGGTTCCTTCCCCAGTGGTTCCAGCGGTGGCAGGAACCCAGAGTTCTCCTCGTGTGTGCCGCGATTGCTTTATTATCAAGTGATACAGTGGCAAAATACAGCTCATAAGAACAAAAATAGATTCTGCTGGCAGTTGCTACAAATCAGCTCACTCTCTTAATTTCCATTAAAGATGAAGAAAAGCCCATTTTCCAGCAGCACAGAATCGTGTGCTCAAAGGTCACATGCATGTAAAGGCATCGGGAGGCGGCATTTGGCAAGGCAGCAGGTGTGGGGATGATGGGGAAGAGAAGGCAGAGATGAACGGCAGCAGTCCCTGGATCACTGACAGACTGGGAATAGTTGTAACCTTCTTTGCATTACCTGGAGTGTCAGGGAAGAAACTCCAGGGTATTACAAACCTCCAGGTCTTTGTCATGCTGCACTTTGTGCTGAGGAAATGATGATGCAGGTGCAGCCCTTTCAAGGTGTCTAACTTTGATTAGTTTGATACTTCAGTTTTCCCTGTGGTCTTTGCAAAGCTGGCTTGTAATTTGCAAATTTAATACAAAATTAAAAAAATTCTCCTCTTCCATTTAGAAAGAAGCACAATGCAAATAATGTGTTGTTATTTCTCTGGTTTTGGAGACGGGGTAATTTGGGTCAGTTTTTTACTGGTCTTCTTAGCAGAAATGTAACTTCATGTATAGAAGGACCAAACAGAAATGTTCTTGAATATTTCAATTACAGGTTAATCTTTCCAAGGAACAATTCTAATGCTTTCCCATTAGGCAGAGCTTTGGTTTTTTAAAAGACTGGCACATGCCACCTCTGCACCACCTTTGCATCCCGTAGTCTTTCCTGCTCGCTCTCGTGGATGTGTAAATTGTAAAGCAGAAGATTGGCCAATTTAGATGTTCCTGATCTCTTGAGTTACAAAATGCTGCAATGAAAATATTTAAATGTACACATGGCATGGGGACACAGGGCCAATGCCCACCTGCTGCTGCAGTTATGGGGACACTGCTGTACTCACCTTGCTTTTCTCCAATGCTTTTGTTTATTCCTATGGCATGTCAGCATTCCATAGTAATGCAGTAATGGCAACACAGGGTGAGATGCTGGTCCCAGGGTTGATAAATTCATTAGAGTAGTGAGTTAACTTTACTTTCTCCTATAATACAGGAAAAAGTGTGTGCAGGATGCTCAGTGTCCCTTCAGAAATTTCTTGAAAAGGTTGCAGGTTTGTGACCTTCAGTTTTTGATAAATTGTTGTCCACATGCATCTTTCAGATTTCCAAATCAGCAAGTCAATACTGGAGTATATTATATATTATATTATGTGTACTAGATGGGATTTGAGACATAATGGCCCATTGGTGAGGTTGCAGTCTGCTTGGCAGAGGCAAGAACTCCAAAGACAACCTTCCATCCCTCCCAGCTGTATTTCAGCAGGCACAGGGGGATGGTGAGCAGTGAATTACAGCTTGTTTCAGCTGCTGAGCTCCCTTTGTCTCTGTTTTGGCCCATTATTTATTATCCTCAAGCACTGCAACATCGGCCTCCAAGACACTCAAATGAGGGTTGAGGCAAGTGAGGGGTGAGAGAGAAAGATTTAAATCAAAGGTAGAAAAGACCTCTGAGGAGAGACTCCTGATTTGTGAGAGGCTTTAACAGGGTCGGTGACCAACACCCAGCCCACCACTTGCAGCACACGGGTTTCAGTGGGGGCACAGGGTTGCCCCCCCTGCTCTGGTGCCCCCAGAGCCCCGGCGAGGGCGGCTGTCCCTGCTCGGCTCTGTCCTGCACAGAAAAGGAGCTGGACACAGGGCAGGCTGAACTGTTTGTAACCTGCTGGCGGAGGGGGTTTAAACAAACTTGGGTGAGCTGTTAGGAGGAAGGATCCCCTTCTCCTTCAGTAACCTCCAGGGAAAGACGGTGGTGCAGCAAAACAACCTTTTACACCAGTGCAGGCATTTCTGCAATGTCACCCCAGCTGAGACTGTGTGAAACACAGGGGAACTTTTGCTTCATAAGGCCGGGTTCATAAGCCAGCTGTAAAGAGTAAAGGTCTTTATTTGCTGGATAGAAATCTGTTACAGTGCATAGCATGTAACAAACTCCATGTTTAGGGTGATATTTGGTTAAAAGCTCTCTTTTGGTGTGTCCTAGCAATTATCAAAGCAAGGCTGACCCTCAACCCATTCTCCTCTTGCCAAGGAACGTGCTCCTGTCCTCAGACCCATTAGGCACATTTTGGCTTGTGAGAAGTCCTATTTCTAGCAGTCATATTAAATAAATTGTATTCAAAACCTCATCACCAATTAAACATTGTTACTTTTAGATAATTCATTGTTTCAACCTGCTCCTGATGTTCTTTTTAAAACTTTATGTTGAGGAAGTAAACTGTTCTACTTGCCATCAGCATAAGAAGCTGTGTAAGTAGACCAGATAAATAAATAAAATCAATTGTGGCAGTGAAGAGGCTGTTTATTATAAATGAAACTTTTTTGGCATTAAAATTATTTCTGATAATTACAGGGATCAGCTGTCATGGCAGTGGCAGGCACTGATGGATTTTATAAATACCTGGGGTATTACTGCCCGTATAAACACAAGTATGTGGAAGATTGCACTGTTCAAGAGTGCTGTTGGTGTTCTGGTAGAGACTGGGTGTGCAGCTCAGGCTTAGCTACCAGAACTCTCAGTGGGGTGGTGGAGTGGGATACTGGGGGCTGTTCCAGCCTCCTCTGCCCATCCACCATCTGAGCTGGCAGTCAGGGTGCTTTGGGAGGAAATCAGTGCTTTCCTGAAAGGTGAATCTCCCCCCTTGTGACTGATGAGGAACGAATTGATTTCAGGGGGGATCTGCTTTTGGCTGGGCCTGGGCTGGGTTCTGCCTGGCAGCTGAGAGGTGCAGGATCACATCAGCCAGAACCCTCTGTCCTACTCCCATTCAGTGAGGGAATATTTCTAAAGACTTCCACTGACAGCTTTATGAAAAAGAAAAAGATGTCTAGGGAGTAGATAAAAGCTTTTACCTTCCTAATTCATAGCTTTTAAATTGCAATTACAGTATTCGGCAAGTTTTCAAATATTTAATTAAAATGTTACCCAGTTCTGAAAAGGAGCCTTTTTAAATCAAAATGATTAGTGAATCACAGATGAAACCTACTCCTAAGAAAGGGAGAAACCTTTGGATCATTGTGATGTTGCCAGCAACCGTTTTCTTTCCAAAAATACATCCTATTGCTTCCTGAAATTAGACAGGTCAAGGACTTACAATTTCACACCATAACACAAACTTGCCATTCTCCCAGTAATACGTCTCAGCACCCACCAGTCCTGATTTTGAGTCACCTTTCTTGAAAGTAGACATCCCAGATGATGTCAGAATACCAGATAATGTCTGTTGCCGTTGTTGGCCAAGTGTTTATGCCCTGCAATGTTTCGTTCTCCATCTCAAAAGATGCTTTCAAGGGTTTGGTTCTGTTTCCTGGGGGTTTTGTTTAGTTGGTCAGGGCTTGTTCTGTACAATGGCATAAATTTGTCCTGTGACTCAATGTTAGATCCAGATCTGCTGCTCTCTTGTTTCAGACTGAACACCTCTTACCTGATGGCTGAAATTCTGACTGTCAGTCCCCATGATTAAACTTCTCACTGTGTCACTGCATTTCATTCTGTTTCTTTTTTCTGAATCCTTGGGTTTACCTGTTGCTTCTGTTTAAGAGTTCAAACTTCTGTATTGACAATGCCTTCCCAGCTGGTATCGTTAGCAAATTTTAGTAGTGGTCTGTTCCAGGGTCATTATTGACAGCAGTAAAAACACAGATTTTCCCTGGGTGATTTCTGGGCTATTGTATCAGTCTAATTCTGGAATATTGCTGTGTCAGTCCAGAGGAACAGATTCTCTCACTGACTGTGGGGCTCCCAGCTTTGCCTGCATCCAGAAACCTGCCTCATGGATTGGTTCCGTGTGCTCAGGCAGCTTCCACTGGAAGGACTTTGTATTCCAGAGCTTGTAAATCAATCTTTGTGCAGTGTGGGAGTCAGATTAGATTCTGTTTCACATCCTGATAACTGCAGTCAGCCTGTACAGCTAACAGGGGAAAGTCTTTCATTCACATGTAAGAATCTGTGGTGCTTCAGGAATTAATTGAATCCCAGTTATCTGAGGCTACAAGACGTTTTTCCCGTATGTAGATGTTAATTATTTAGGCTTTTTCAGAGCTTGTGGCGTTGGCACCTCTCTGTACCCAGATAATGGACCAGTGCCCTGGGGTGTGACAGCTCTGGTGTCCCCACGGGTCTGTGTTCAAGCAGTGAACAGCCTCAGCTGCAGTGGGGCTGATCCTCAGGGTTCATTCCCAAGTGGAATTGTCTGGAAATATGGCTTGGTTTGATCTTCAGCTTCCTGTTACTGCTGTTCACCAAGCACCAGCCTTGCTGTGGCAGGCTCCTGCTGTGCCCCTGCTGGCACGGTGGCAGCTGTGTGACCACCAGCAGTGGCATTTGGCTTTGTGTACAGAGAGTGAGATGAGAGAATAATGCAGGCACTTGGCAATGGAGCACGCCCTATCTGCAGAATCCAGCAAGTGCCATATTCTGTGGATTTTCCCTTCCAGAATTAATGACGACCCTGGGGTCCTTAACATTTGAAATAACAGGCAATAGCTCTTTCCCTGCACAATTAGACATTTTGTTGACGTGTGGAGCATGCAGTGAAAGAGCAGCTGCGTTCATTGCAACATCACACACGCGTTTGGCTGCTTCAGTTCCCAAGCAGTGAAACCATCAGGCAGATCTCACTGTTTAATCCAGCTCCTTGGCCGCCGCCGTTACCACGGGCTGGTGGAAGGAGACCTCGATGATGTTGCTGCTGAAGACGAGAGGTTGGAAATGTCGGGTTTGTCTCTGGAGCTGCAGTTGGGGCTGACTAATGCTGTGATCACCTGGAACAACAGAAAGCAGCAGCCCCCCGGTTCTGTGCGAGAGGGGCAATGAGTAATGAGGGCTGGGGCTGGCTGCCAGCAGAGCTGCTGACAGCCACACGATTTGATGTGGAACACTGGAAATTGGGTTCCCCAGAGGAGCAGGAACAAGCACCAAGGGTATTTTTCTTACGAATTAAAGCCTAAGAAAAATGGCTTTGCATAAGAGCTGCTGTTCTTTCTTAAGTGTGAGTTACATGTGTTTTCTTTGATTAGACACGTGCAGTTGAACTGGGTTTGAAACAAGCCCAATCCTTCAGCCTGACAATCTTTGTGTTGCTCTGAAAATACAGAATGTAGAAGGCCCAGGGAAACACGGCAGATCTGAATTTAGAGCAGCTTTCACCAGAACTTGTCCTTCCTTTAAGTCAATGGACACAAGATTTAGAAGTCCTGGCCTGTTTTCACACTGCTGTAAAACCACTGGCATTACAAATGTTCTGAGTTTAAAACAGAAATAATCTGGTGGTGAATCAAGTTTCCAGAATGATGATCTCATGATTATTTTATAATTTGATAGTTTTTGTGGAGCCTATTTCAGCCAGCTGAAAGGGACTCATTTTCAGTAGACAAGTGCTCTGAATGAGTTTCAAGTCAGGATGTCTTAAGAAGTCTCACACATAGTGCCCAGAATGGCCAATATTCACTGGAAATACTGTGCTACCTAATTTGGATTGTTCTTCCAACATCTTTATATCTTTACAATAATCAGACTCCGTATTAAAGAAATTGCAAAAGGTTTTTTTGCTGTTGAAAAAAAGCCAAACCAGGGATGGTGTTTACTTACTTTTATTGAACTACAGTCAGATTGGGTTTATAAAAAGCAGATTAGTGCCTTCTGTTCCTCCTTTGTTTCATGTCTGGTTTTACTCACAGGATTTCCCAGCACAGCCCTGCCATACAGTGCAGCAGCAGACACTGCAAAGCAGTCTGTGAAGCTGAGTGCTGTATTGTTTTCACTGAAATACACAGGATCACAGAAGGTTTTCTTCTTGGCTCAGATTTGGCAGATGAGGATGCAGAATTTCCGTTGATTGAAGAGCATTCCTTCCCATAGATTATTCCCTGGGGTGTCACTGTCCCCCCTCCCTCCTGCCGAGGGTTCCTGAGGAGCTGTGAGAGCCACAGAGCAGCTGAGGTCGCAGAGAGCCCCAGCTCCAGCTGCTCCAGTGCCGTGCCCAGACGGACTCTGGGGCTGGGGCACCTCCAGAGACGGGGAGCCACAGGTCTGGGAGCTCTGAGGGTTCGATATCTCCACGGCAGCGCTTCCCTGTGTGTCTGAATGGCGCTCACCACGTTTCGCCTGTGCCTCTGGTGCTGTTGCCAAAGGAGCCTGGCACAGCCTGGCTGCCTCTCCTGTGCTGTGAGCAGGCAGCTGTGGGAGGCAGGAAGGGCTCCCAGTTCCAGCTCCTGGAGGCTGGGCAGCCCCGGCTCCCTCGGCTCTCTCTGTGCAGGGGCTGCTCCAGCCTGGACCAGCTCAGCTGGGTTGGCCCTGCCCTGGCCTCGCTCCAGAGCATCGTCATCCTTGGCTGGGGCTGTGGTCTCCCTTGGCTTCCCACCTCTTAACTGACATGCTTATGAAAAGATTCTTCCCTTTTGCCAAACGAAGGGGATGCTGCCTTAATTGGTTCCCTTCAGATTAGTGATTTGAATAAAACGTTGCTGAAAGAGAAGCAGAGTATTTCTCCCTGCTGAAATAGATCATCACCACTGTGGTGCTGCTGGAGCAGAGCAGGCTGGGATCTCTCTTTTCAGCTTCTTGACATTATTTTTAGATGTGTTTCGTAATTTTGAGGTACCATTTGGGGACTGGGAGCTTCCTTTTTTTTTTCTTTCTTTCCCTTTTTTTTTTTTTCTTCTGGGGATTTAAGATTTTGAAATTATTTATTTACGAGCCATGAAAATCTCCCCAAAATGGATTTTAACAAGTGTGTAATTGGATAATTTGACAACTGGTAAGCTGAAGCCCCAGAGATCAGGAATTACACTTCACCACAGAATAGTCGTTCTTCATGTAGAATTAATTAGATTTCCTCTAGATTACAAGTAGTAAGAAGAGCAGTCAATTAAGTGAATTATTCTCTGACTTTTCCATCCTTCTTCCAGCCAGTGGTATTAAGAACTCCTTTTCCTGTGTGAGATGTCCTCAGAGGCAGGGTGCCAGTAAGGGGACGAGGGACAGTGGCTTGAACAGTGAGCAGCACTCAGAAGAAATCTCAGTTGTTGTGTGCAGCTTTGACCCACTCAGCTTCTGAGGGGCTGCTGAGCCGTGGAGCTGTGGGGCAGCAAAGAGCACGGGAGGGCTCGGAGGGGGGTGATGGAGTTTGGACAGGCAGGGGTGAGGCAGAGCAGCCAGCGGGGATTCACGGGGATGTTCGAGTCGTGCTTGGACCTCCTGAGGCTCCCTCTGGTAGCAGCACCTTCCCCTGTGCCTGGCCAGGAGTTCAGTCTGTGGACTGTGCAGAGATGTGTTTTTAGGTGCTACCAGGCATTGTCAGGAGGAGCAGCCCAAGCACGGGGCCTCCAGAGCGTGGTCCTGCTCAGCTTGGCTGAGGGCAGTAGAGACCTGCCTGAAGGGAGGTGACATGGACCCAAATCACCCAGAACAAAGATCTCAGAGTTTAATGTTTCCCGAATGCAGAGAAAATAGATTTTTGTAACAGGACATTTGTTTCGCTTTTATTGTGACCTTCAAAGAAGGGATGAGGAAAAAGTAAAGCAGGAAATTACAGCTGAGATTTTGGAATACCTAATGTTGTTTTATAATCACTGATGTCATTTCTAATTGTGAGGAGAATACAAAAAACCCAACAACATCAAAATGTGGAAAGTATTCATTTAAAAAGCTTGACATTTGAAGAGACTAAATTATAGGCGTATAAGAAATGTAAATGTGAAATAAAAAAAGTCTGGTTCTTTTTCATGCCACTTCCTGGCAGTTCTGTCATGAAATAACAGAGTCACTACCCTGGAGTGGGCTTGTGCAGAATTACTCCCCTGGAGATACAGCAGTCACAGTTCAAAGTGACTTTTTTCTGCGATGCTGAACTTCTATTTCCTAAACCCACCAGCTCCAAACAGAGGGAATTCAATATTTAAACCACTCTACACCTTGCCTGAAAATCACTCCTGACCATTTGAAAACAACTTGCCGGACTTTCAAATGTTCCAACTGGCAGTAAAACCCAATAATTGTTAATTGATATAGAAAAGTAGTGCAGTTTCATAAAGAAAGGCAATACATTGTAGTGATGAGACTTTTCATTGTAATTCATGGTAAAAATTCCAAATTCTGGTTGTAAGATTTGTGAGGCAAACCAGCTTTGAATTTAAAAATAATTCTCCCTGTTCCAGTGGAATCAAGGTGCGTCGTTTTCACACGTGTATTTTCTCTTTGATCTTAAAAAGATGTCAGAAAAGGGAGTTAAGTTCCTTGTCAGAACTGGGTACAATCTAATATATGTACAGAGCTCTTTGCTGGTAAGGTGATAACAGGAACCACTAAAAAAAGTGAAAAGCTTAGACATGAGGGGGAAAACAAAGCATTTCAACATTTAAAACAGAGAGGAAAAAAACTGAACATATGTAAAAATATGTAAAAGTATACATCTAATTTTGTCATAAACAGGAGCAGAAAAGAACAGATCTGTACTGCAGCTGGCATCCAAGAAACCAAAGCTCTCCTTCTTTGGGGACTTGCCTGAGCAGATGCAGTAAAAGCCAGTGTCAAATTTTATCGTTTATGGATGTGGTTTTTGTCCTGTGGTCTGTCAAATGATTTATTAATTTCTTATTGTAAAAAACTTTAATTTTTAGACTTGGCTTTCTGAAGCGATTCTCAGCTTTGGCTCTGTCTCTCAGCTTCTAGAGCGTGAGTGGAAAGTCTTAAGGAGGAAGAAAAATTCCAGTTCCAGTTATGTTCATCTTTAATTTCCCTTTCCCATACTGAAGTGGGGAGAATCTAAAGAATGAGGAAGTGTGGTGTTGGTATTTAGCCAGACCATGAACGGACTGTTCTGTGAGTTTGAAGATGGGTCCTTTCCTTGTTTCTGTTTTCCTTTCCATCTGTCTCCACAGCCTAATTAAATAATACTTGTTCTGGGGAGAGGCTGCTGTAAATATATAATTGATGTACAGTGTCCACAGCAGCACGGCTCTGATGTCAGCTGCTGTGCTGGGTTGCAATATAAAGCTAAGAATTGCGGATGAGCAGGCTCCAGGAGTGGAGATTGGCTGCCTGCTCAGGTTTGCAAGGGGGCTTGAAGAAGCAATTCAGGACACTGCAGTTCTGAGACCTGCTGAAGAGGATTCTGAGCAGTAAACTTACACATGGGGGGAAAAAAGCCAAAACCTCCAGTATTTCACAGTAGTTCAGCTTTTTCTCGCTGTCTGACATGGAAATGTGGTGATGTCCAGCCTGGCAGGTTTTTGTGTTTTGCTTTTAAACAATCCCTGAGCTCAGAGGGTGCTGATGGCCCCGATCCTGGCCCAGCACGGCTGCTCTGTGCTCTCTGCTGCTGTCCTTGCTGAGAGGAAAACACAACAGGGTCAGTCAGGGGCAGGAATCTCACCTTCCTCATTTCAGGAGGAAGATCTGCTGAGTTAGCCTCTTTTCGTGACATTTTATTTGAAAGTAAGATATGGAAAGAGGAAGGGTTTCCAGGTGGAAGAAGTGATTCTTCTTCCAGGATAAACTCAGCCCAATGAGCCGAGGCAGAGGAAGGCAGTGGTTCTGCACTGCAGATCAAAGTGCCCATTTCAGGCATCCCAGCAGCTGAGAATGAGCTTCAGTCTTAGGGAAAGTGGAGTTTTGTTCATATTTGGGACTGGAAGTCGTAAAGAACTGGGCTAATGACTGGAAAAGTTTGGGAAATGCCTGCACAAAATATTTTCCTTTAATTTCCATGCATCCCAATAATCCAGATTAACAATCCTGGAGGAAGCATCCTCAGGGATCTCTTAGGAGATTGAGGAGGCTGATTTTACTGCCTTGTCCGTGTCTCTAATGGTTTCTCATAGTCCAGAAAACTACAAAAATTGAGGAATAGGAGAAAATGCTTTTCTGTTTCTCCTGATAACATCGCCCAGGGCTGTCAATGAAGAACACAATCTGTGGAGAAACTTGGAAAATTCTCGAGTAAAGGTTGGTTTTCTTGCCTTTGCCATTTATCAGGGGCACTGAGGTTCCTCTCTGGAGCTCTCTCACCTTTCCCTGCCCTGTCACAAGCAGAGGCTGAATGAAACAGAAGCCAGCACTCTCACAGACCTGGAGAGCTGACCTGATTTCATCACTGGAGTGAATTCCCTCTGGGCACTGCACAGCCTGATAGCCAGGCTGGGGCTGCCTCTGCACTGCCAGCAACGCCCTCTGGGTGTTTGCTGCACCCAGGGGTCCTGTGCGACCTCACGAACAGCTGGGCAGCTGCCACCTCTGCCACATCTGGCTGATGGGGTGACCTGCCTTGTCCTTGGTGAGCTGGCTGGGAGCCAGTGCCCTCGAGAACCAGATCACCCACTTGGCCATCTCCAGGGCAGAGCAGGTGGTGGTGCTCTGGGTGTGTGTTTGGTTTCCATTTATATCCTTTCCAGATTTATAGAATTTCTTGTTGCTTTCTGCAGTGGCCAGCGTGGAGGCACTTTAAACTTCAATGACTTTTTAATAACGTTTTGGTTCTCCTTCCTGAAGGAACTGTGTTGAGCAGATCTTAATTGCAAGAACTGTTGCTGCTGCTGCCTGAGAGCAGTTAGCAAACATGAATCTTCTGGGCAAAAAAAAGGCTTAGCAAGGAGCCAGGCCATCAGTAAAGCTGTAGCACGTGGTGGTTGATGCCTGGGGCTGTCTGTATCTGTAGGTGCTCGTAGATTAACCAGGTAAAGGCTCCTTGTGCTGTTCCCCCAGGGGAGGAGGCAGCCTGGTCACTAAAAAGCAGTGTGGCTGTGCAGTCACGGCCAAAGCTCTGCTGGTAGGACTGTTCTGGGATCTTTCTGTTACTTCCCGTGCTGCGAGCAGCGTGTCTGGCCAAAGGGTGTTGTGCAGGTCTGCACATCCTCATCCTCATGGACAGTCTTAGAGAAGGTAACAGCAAATTTATTCTCAAAGTACCCAGGGTATTTGTGTGTAGTCTCAACAATGCTGTGACATTTTAAACCCAAATTGCAAGTGGGGATTTAATGGTGTAAAACAAGCAGTTTGCTGTCTCTGAGAAACCACCTGACACTTTGGCTGTCCACGTTCTAGGCAAGACCAATTACAGAACTTGAACCATGGCAGAGAAAAGCACTGATCTGGAAACACATCTTGGGAGCATTAGGTACAGAGTCAGGAGAAGGGACTTGTAATTTCTCCTCTGACACTGGCTTTCTACATGTGCCTGAGGAATTCTGGCACAACAAAGTGATTTCTAAGCTCAGCTGACCCATCTGTACATCCCCTCACTTGTGTCAGGACACCATGGGGGCTGGTTCCTCCCTTCTGAAGCAGCACAGGTTTTTGTTTTTGTCAAACAGTTTGAATCCCTCCAGTAGAAATTTCACAAGGGCCGAAAATGGAAGAAGAATTTGGATGCTCTGATAACCTGAACACGGTAATTGTCTTAACTTCATACCTGTCTTCCCACTGCCCTCTGCTGGGAAGCTTATCCAGCCTTCCCGTGGATGGAACTTCATCACACCTCAGTGTTTGCCCTACACCTGTGAACATCTTCGTGGTAACTTTTACCTGGTTTGCAGCATCCCTGAGAGAGGAAAGGATGCCCAGTCATGGCCTTTCAAAAGTCACTGCTTCCACTAGAAAATATATATTTGCAAGCTTCCTTCAGTAATGATAATTGATACACAGAAAGGAAGCAGGGTGGGGTAGCAAGGAAAAGGAGGGTGGGAAGGCAACGGCAGCTGAAGTGTGTTCTGTTAGCAGTGACATTTAGAAATATCTGCCACTGGACTCTTATCTCCTCTCCTTTTTTTTTTTTTAATCTTAAATGGAGTCAATCAAGAGTTGCTTCATGAACAAATAGCTTGAAGAAAGCATTTAACTAATTTCCTGTTTTTAAAAGTCCTAATGCTAAGAAGCATTGAAGAACAATTGCATAAGTGCTTAGAGGTACTTAGAGTCTAATGATAAATTTACTTCCTAACTATGGAACAGAGCCCCAGCCTGGGACTGGTCACCCCCTCCCCTCAAATCCCCACCCACTGTGGGAGGGCCTGCAGTGAGCTCCCCATTCCTCTTTCCTATCAGGACCAAAACTCACTTCTGAAATCTGTGCCTGTTTTGTTGTTGGATGTCGGTAGAAGCAGCTTTCTGTGATCTCTGGGGAAAATCTGAGCCTTGGTTAGAACAGGCTGATGACCCCAAACCCGTGGAAGGTGTTGGTCCCACAGCCTTGGTGTGGGCTGCAGTTTGATGTTTCACTTTGGGCATCTGACAAATAAGTTCAAATGTCAACCTGTGAAAAACCCCTGTGGAAAACAAGAGTTAGTCCAGCTGCACCTAAAGTGAGCACTTTACTTGTCACTGTGTCTGTGAAGGCAGTGAAAGAAAACTCTGTTAATGGGCTCTGATTGGTTTTATTTAAAGAAAGACTGATCTCTCCGTGGCCAGAGAGCAGCTTTTGTTTTGTTCCTTCTTTTTATGTCTGTCCGAGTCTCTTTCCACATCCATTCTCTGCCTTTTGGTTGCAGCTCGGGAAAGGCAAAGTGAACCTGTCACACCTTGCTTGCATAAACAGTTCATATTTGTTGGAGAAGTCCTCACCGTGGAGCAAATGGAATTGTTTATGTCAGAAGAGGAGCACAGGACTATGTGACTGCAACTCTTTATGGCTGCAGAAATGACTTGCAGCTGCCCTCGTGGAAGCTGTTCACAGGGCATTTGACAAAAGGATTGATTTTCAGAATTCACTGGAAAGAAATGAAAATAAGCTTATTAATAGAGGTATCGGTACAAGAGCTGTGAGTCACAGGCCTATTGACTTGTTCTTCCCGAACAGACTCACAGGCAGATCATCAGCTTGCTTTTGGATCCACTCGAGACACAATCATTCCCATTTCAGAAGTGTTCATGTGAAGAGATTGATGTCCTACTTCTGCCCTGGATATCAGTGTAGAAGTGTATGAAAAGATCACCAGATGATCTTCAAAATGATTTTAAAGGATTGGAGTTGGCTATTTTTCTTCATGTGGGAGTGTCATTTCTATTGTTTCTTGCTAGAGGCCTTGCATAGGAGAACATGAACTGAGCTTCGAAGGTGTCTGTGTATTTGCTGTGTTTTATTTACTATTTCTAGGACAAAACCAGTAGGATTTAATTTTTTCCTGAATGTCTGCAAAACACAAAACCTTTAATGCAACCCTGGCTTGTGAAGATTTCCTTCTGAGTCACATCTAAAGGGGAAAGGGAGCATGAGGAGGGGAAAGGGAGGGCCAAGGAAAGAAAGGCATTTGTCACCTATTAGTTTAATCCAGGTTTATTTCGAGAGTGCTAGAGAAAAGGGAATCAGAAGAAACTCCTCCATCTCTCTATATATGAGTTATCTCTTGGCAGCTCTGTCTGTAAGTGCTCAGCAGAGGCAGGGCTGGTGCTGGTGCACTGTTAGTTAAATGCTCTGTTCACCAGAGCAGGGTTTGATACAGCCTCGGATGAGATTGAGTTTTACTGCTCTTGCCTGCTAAATATCTCAGCTTGTGGGTATTATTATTGATTTGTAGACTATTTCTTCTCATTTTCTTAAAAATGTGAGTTGCCATGTGTGTTTTCAGTTCCAAAGCACATCCTGCTGCATTTGTAATTTCTGTAACCAGCCTTAGTTACGCTGTCAGGCGCTTGCAGATGATCTGGGATCAGCGTTTTGGGGATGAGGTTCCTCTGACAATACCTGTGGGATGTCACTGAAGGGTCACAGCTTGCCTGCAAAGGATTTGATGAGCAGAGCAGTGCAGGGCTCAGCCCAGGCAGTCAGGGCTGTTTGGCACATACAGAAGGGAGTGCACACGCTGAAGGCTCCGGAGGGCATGAACTGTGACCTGAAAACATCCTGGCTGTTTAAATATAGACCTCTCTGCACCTTTATTTTATAAAGCAGGAATGAACACGGGCAATGTTTCTCTTGAGCATTGCTGGAGAATAGACTGGAGCAGTCAGAGCATGGGAAATCCATTTCCAGAGCATATCAATAAACACCCAATTCTGTCTCAGTGTTCCAGTGCACCAGAGAGAAGGACTGCACCAACCAAACCCTCTGTTTATGCAGGCAGAATAGGAAATTCCTCTCTGCAATGCCTGGCTGAGGCACAGGTACCCCCTGCACAAATACTAATGAGCCTATGCAAATGCTGGGTGCAAGGCAGAAACAGCATCCTTTGAAAATTTATCCTTCTGGACCAAATTCTGTCCTTGAGTATGCACACTGAATTTCCATGGTTGTTGGTAGGCTGTGTATGAACACATGGGATAGAAGACTTTCATCCTTAGAATTTCTTTTCTTTTCTGCAGCTTCCTGCAGGTTTTTGTTTTCTCTTGGTTTAACTAATCAAAGCATTCCTGCGTTGCTGCATTAAAAAGAATTTTCTTGAGACCATTTACTGCTTAGTTTAAAATTACTATTCCTGAAAATCAATTCAATGAGATGTCTACGGTAATAAAATAAAACTTTTTACTTTATTCACCGTGCATTTGGCAGGTAGCTGATGAATGGCTTTAGAAACTGTGCCGTGTGTAGTTACAGGTGAAGGGAACTTTTACAGAGCACAGACATGGAGCACAGATCATCTGCCTAAAATCTTTAACAATGAGTAGGAGTTCCATATGTTAATTTGGGCATCAACCTTTTATCTTCGTTGAGCAGAGGATCTGTGAATTAAATACCCATCAGGAATGAGAAGTAGCCTGGAATTTGAGCAAAACCAATCAGCTGGAGCCTGGGTAGACTAAAGGAGATTGATTGTTTTTTTTAAAAGCCACTCACTCCCACTGTTGTGACTTGAGGCTACCCCACCTCCAGCAAGGCGTGGGAGCTTGCCCGGCTGGTTCAGTGTGTGACCATTTCAGTCAGGAGCTGCTGCCCTCCCGCTGCCAGTCCCTGTGCCCACCTCAGACCATCTCTTGCTCTGTGGGGTGGCCCCTTCCTCTCCTCTGTTAAGGGCATCCTGGGGTGAGCAGAGGCCTTCCCTGGGACAGATTTGGTTGTGAGGGAGGTGCTGTGCATTAATGTTGGTCTTCCTGGGTGAGATAAACCAGCCTCGCTTTGCAGAGATGATCATTTCTAATCACCAGTCTCTAAGGTGCAGCCTTAAACTCAGAAAATTAGAGGATCTTCAATACAAGGAACATTCTGTCATCGGTCCTGGCTCTCATTTTAATGTGGGGAGAGGAAGAAAGGAGATGTTTTCCATCTCAGTTTTGGCTAATATTGAACTTCTGTCTTTGCCCGTCCAGGCTGACTCATAAAAACAGCCTTTGCTTTGCCTTCTTCTTTCCTGCTCACTGGTAAACTTTCCTTTTAGCCTCAGCTTTTACTGCTTCTCTCCGTGTCTTTCCTTGCTACAGCTGCCCTCTGCTCTCAGCTTAGGCAGCGATGGAAGTTCAGGTGCCATTGCCCAGTCCTTGCCTTTTCCAGCACCTCAAGTGGGTAACAGGAATTTTGCCTGTAGCCGGGGGCAGGTGGCAGATCTGGGGGCTGCTTTTCCCTCACATCTGAAGCCAACTTAGAACCCAAGTGTCACTGGGAGTGGGATTTAGTGCAGGAGGGAAGTCCCATTCCAGGGCATCTTCCTTCCCATTTAGGAAGACGGGAATTTCCTGCAGATGTCAGTGGTGCAGTGCTGGGTGTTCTGCCTGTTTTCCTTAATAATATCTTTGGCATGGAGTTAATATTTATGTGTCCACCTGCTTTTCAGAGTGTTCCTGCTGGAGTAGCTTGTGAGCTGTCTGAGGTTCATTGACACAAGCCTGTTTCTAGCAGAGCATTCAGATTGTTTAAGTGTGTCAATTATGATAAGTCAATCCCCAAAAAATCCATGCTGCACAGCAAGTATGGAAATACCTCATTTATTTGCTGAAGTCAGGTATTCAGGGGATACCAACACTGAACTGTTGCCATCATTACAAAGCCTCAGCTGGGAATAATCAGAGTATCTCACTCTCCATGACAATTTTTTGGAAAGCAGCTTGTGACAGACTATTTAATGAAGCAGAAAGTGGAGTTGGGTTTGCATTATAGAATACTGAAATGAAATCTCATTCTCAAAAGAAAAAAACTGCGAACTTTGTAGCTCCTCTTCTTCAGATGTCTTCATTTAAATGCAAATAGCAGCTTCATCCACAATGAAATAAAAAAAGCCTCTTTTTTTTTCCCTGGGAAACAATAATGAGGGTAAATTTAAGTCATTTCATTTTTGTAATAAGATAATCCTTTTCAATGCTTGTGGTAATATTATGATAAAGGTTGATGTAAAAATTATTATTTTTGAGTAAGGGAATGTATTTTTGGCTTTCACAGAAGCAGGAATTCTGACTTCTCTGTAACTCTGCCCAGATGCTGCTCCTGGGGTCAGAAAGTTCAGAGGTTCAATCTGGATTCTATTGAGCCCAGTGGGCAGATAATCCATAATATTATCTGCAACTAAATCTTGTTCCACCTACACTTTATCTGGCTGACGAAAATGATGGTGTGGCACGTGTGGGATTTCCTTGTGGTATTGGTGCACAAGCAGCTGTCAGCAGCCCAGGTCTGGGTGCACTCACCCAATTTATTGACTTCAGTGACAGGAGAGGAGACGACAAGCTGATTACGAGCTCCTGGAACAACTGGTTTAGCACATACTTTCCCTCAGCATCTCACAGGTCCTGGCCCAGACTGTACTGAGGATGTCCAGCTGCTGCTGGTGTGGATCAGAGCATGTTGGTTTGCGTGCTGTATTTGCCTGACACTAAAATCCTGTATCTTGTAAGGTGTGTTCCTTGATGCCCGATAGGCAGTGATTACAGCCTGATAAACCACGGTACCTTCACTGTTAGCGCGAGCTTTTGATAACTTTATCTGCCAGCTCTCCTCGAGACACGCTACTCCAATCTTACTGCATCTTTCCTAACTCTCAGCAGCTTCAAAGTTGTTCTTTAAGAAAATCCCAGACAGAAATGTTCCAGTATCTCAGTGGAGCGAGGTCCAGGGTGGATAATACGCACTGCAGAAAAGCAGTTAGAGTCTGTGGATAAGAGGAATAAGAATTTTCTGTAACAGCTTAATATCCAGAACTGAAAATCTTGCTGTTTAGCCATGGAAGGTCCAAAGGCAGTGGGATATCATGGAATATAGATAAACAGCGTGATATTTCCAGCAGTCCAGAGAACAAAATACACTTTTATTAATGCATCCTGTGTTCCTCAAAACTCAAATTATTAACGCAACTGCTAGCAGATCCCAGAGCACTTGTTGATACAGGCCCTGAAAAAGAATGTGCTCCCTGCTCATTTCCAGGGAGTGCTCAGATCCACCCAGGTGCCCTCAATCGTCTGGGGGGATTTTCTGTCCGAGAATGAGCAAATGCCATTTTTTCAGCCATGCACAGATCTAACAGAAACGAGTGGGAAGATTTTAAATCAGCAAGAGCCATTTTCTGCACCTGCTGTTTATGAGTATTAGTAGTATCAGTTCTAACAGCACTGTCAGCAGTATGTACAGTGTTTTCTTGGTTAGATCAAGTCTCTCAGGATATTTCATGTTCACGTCAGTAATTCCCAGCTGCTTCTTCAGATATCTGGGTTCTGTCACGCATTTTGAAGTCTCCCTCAGCTCAGCAAGAGGGCAATAACTCGGATTATGTCCAAGATGGTCATTGCAATATAATATAGATACGTATTACCTGCATTTTGGTTTTCTTTCTAGTGCAGATTTTTCCATTGTTAGACTTTAATTTGCACATTAAACACATAGTTTCCCTTTATGAAGCCAGAAGGGTTTTCTTTGCAGTGAAAATGAGTGGTTCAATTACCCTCCTCCTAATGGATAAAATGTAATTAACATTGTCTTGAGGCTAATTTTCATTTATGCTGCCATTCTGCCTAAGCCGAACATCATTCTCTGGGAAAAGTCAATGTGTCACTTTTATTAGCCCAGTTTGCACTTTAACACCAAGAAAATTAATTCAAGATACATTAACGTACTTAACTTCAAATACAATGAAATGATCTGAGGACTGAAGATAACTCGAACGTGTCCTTTATGAAGTCATGCAGTTTGGTGGGGGGTGATGATGAATGGGCTCCTGTTTACGTGTGTGCGCTCTGGAAAAGGGCAGAGTGCAACAAGCAGTTCCCAGCCAGCTGCTGCTCCTGAGCTTGCTGAGGTTTGCATCCTTCCACACGTGAACGGCCAGAAAACCTTTGTTAGGGGCACTTTCTTCCCGTCAGCTCATCTTCAAGGGCTAAAGCTGTGCAGCTGTGGTTAAGTTTTCAGGCCTGAGAAATACTGACCACACCTGTTGCATCCCTGTGGCACAACTGCAGAATGTCCAGCAATACATTTTGGGGCATATTTTAGTGTCTTAGAGGCCTGTAAGGAAAAGCACTTCAGAAATACAGGCAGTGGGTCAGAGCCTTAAGTGATTTTTTCTCTTCTGTATGTTTTAAAAATACCTGGTCCACGCTGGCATGAGTGAGGCAGCCGGGAGGTTTGTGCTTGCACTGGGGCTTTACATTCAGGTGTTTGTTAGGAAACATCTCTCCACATTTAGTTTGGATTTTCCTTTGCCCACTTTCATCTAAAGCTCCTGCTTATAGTTCTCTCTGGGCCCCTCAACACCACCTCTTTTCCTCCCTTTTGTCTGGATAAGACTAATTCCCTGCTCTGGGAAAGGCTGCAGTGTAAATGCAGAGTTCACATCTCTGAATCACTGTTTCAGGTTCTTTCCAGCAGTTACTCTGCTGCTGCCAGTGGCTCACCACAGCCTGAGCCAAGGAGATCATGAGCCTCTCTTTCCCCTCAGTGAACCCACCCCGAGAGCCCACTCCCACACCAGAGTGGCACAGCAGACCTCTGGAATCTCCCTCTTTTCCAAAGTGGCTCCTTGATGCCAGTTTCTGTTCTGGTTGCAAAGGCAGCATCCTGACTCTTAAACGTGTCGAGTGCTTTGCTCTTGTTTTCCAGTTCTCAGGCATCCCCCATGGACAGGCGTTCAGCACCTGCAAAACTGAAACAGTAATAACCCCAGTGATGAAGAGAGACTGTGTTGTGGTTGTAGTTTTGCTTTGCTCTCTATTGGGAGCACCTTTTTATAGCAGTAACCTCTGTGTGTAACACTGTAAAAATAAGTGGGATGTGATGAAGGCGTGCCAGGTGTGCAGAGGGAGATAAACTCAAATAGTTCTGTACTATGACAGCAGAATACACTGGTTCTTCCAGCAAAACGTGCCTTTACAAGAGACTGGACGTTTCCACAGCAAAAAGCTCAGCAGTTTTACCTCAGAGGAGGCAAGGCAGTGTCCCGAATTCCTGAATGGTCCCCTTCCCCTGAGCTGGGTCTGCACAGAGCACCCCCACTACAGGAATGACTCTTGCCCCGTGGAAAAAAGGCACTTTGGGGCTTTGCCATTTTTTAGGTACCCAAGAGCAGAGTTTGCAACTAGATTCTGCAGAATATGGATGATAGCAGTATTCAGAGTGAACTTCCATCACGTCTTTGAATTTAGGAGCAGTTCTCCATCCATCGCCTGCCTCTAGGGTGAGAAAACCAATAACAATCACAAATATATCCTGAATGCAAAAAATAGCTATTACTGATAAACCTCTCCTTCTCTACCTATTTTCAAGTCTGTTCCCAGATGTGCAGGACAGGTACCAGACCCTGTGCTCTGCAAGAACAGTGCAGTGGAGGAGATGAAATCTCCCTGGCTGCTTTCACTGTGTGGAAGGAAAACTTTCCGGAGGTTCAGGAGCAGGGAAACTTCACAGGCACTGCTGTGTCTCCGTCTGGTTCCCACTCCGTCCTTTCCAAGTGGCACCTGCACATCGTGGGGCCTTTTTGGGAGCTGTAGAGGAGTAACCCACAGACTTGCTGCCATCCCAGTCAGTGAGCCAGACAGTGCAACTTCTTAATTACATTTTGGCAAAAGGCACGGGAGCCACTAGGTATGTGGCACAGAATGAAGCTTTAACACAGCTGCCTAATTTCAGCACATTCTCAGTGTTTCCAGCTCTTTAGGCTGAGCATGTGTTTTAATGGTTTAGGTCCAAGTGTATCAAATATATGGAGAAAAAGAGCAAAAGCACTAAATCCAGAGATAAGGCACGGTTTGCACCAAAGCAACAGATTTCTTCCTCTTTTCTGGATTTGAATGTCGTTAGAAAAAGAAATATGTTCCAAAAGAAATCCAATTGCTCTGGCATTAAATTTATATATATATGTGTGTGTGTGTGTGTGTGTGTGTGTGTGTTATAACAAGGCTGTAAAAGGCCTGGCTGACAAAGGGAACATGAAAAGACACTTTTTGTCTGTAATTCCCAGCCTGGTCCCGTGTACAGATTATGTTAAGAAGCAGTTTCAAAGGCAGGTTTTCCTGCCCAGGATCTGATCTCGGCAGGAATGCTCAGCCACCTGCCCATTATTGTGCTCATTAAATCCCAATCTCACCTTATTTCAGTGTCTGTCAGCATTTCCATTCCATACCCATCTCATGTAATGCACTGGCCTCTCCCTTTGTGCTGCACAGAGGTTTTCAGTATGCTGTGGACACTACTGTATTTTACAATATATTTAAGAGGCAACAGGATTTTAAATTTGCTGTAACAGTTTTGTCTGAGGTGGTGGATTAGCATTTCAAATACTTTTTTTGTGCTAACCTCTTGGGTAAACCCTAATTATTTAAAAGTAAAAAGCTTTCAGAAATAGATGGCATTGCTAATTGAAACAGTCACAAATGAAAAAATACTGTAAATGCTGTAAGTTAACCCAAACAATTTGTCTGTCTATAGGGAGCATTACAGCAATCAGAGGTAGATTAACTATGGGGAGGAGCAGAGGGAAACAGGGAGTTTGTAGCAGCATTTACTAACTGGGAGCCAAAACTCATTTGTTACAAAAGCTGTATAGCCTCAGTCCTTCTGTTACCTGATGGTGTGAATTATTGGTGTACATTACAGGTATCTTGCATCATTTCATAATGGTATTCCTGGAAAATTGCATTTTATTTTCCCATTAGGAAAAAAAAAAGCCAGGAGACAATAAGAATCGAAAGACATGTGTTACCTTTGGACACCAAAATTCCGCCTAGTACTTTCAAGAAGATTAATTCTTTTGAAGCAGTCCTTCAAGCTGAAGTTTAAAATTTCTTTTTCCAGTAAACACGCAGGGTCACAGTGGTTTTAGACAGCGCATTTAATCTGCAGCTTGAATACAAAACATAATTCCTGCATTACCTGGCAGCCAGAGGTAATGGGAGGGATCCATGTCAGTGCAGTTTGAAGTGTGCTGCCACGTGAGCTGGGAGGTTTTTCCCTCTAACTGTGATCCCATTAATAAAGGTTCTCTCTTGAGTCAAGGGAAGATGTGACCAGTACTGACAGGGGAAATCATATAATGCTTCTGCATCTCAGGAGCACTCTGGGTTCCACTGCTCGTGGTTTCTGGCAGCACTGCTGAACAAACGGGGCAGGATGAGCCCTGTGGTGGCTCTGTGCTAAATCAGGGCTCACAGCCAAAGGCACCTGATGGATTCAGCACCTCCCAGCAGCTGCATCCCTGGGATCCCCCAGGAAGGGCAGTTCATCCCCCAGCATCATCCCCCAGCAGCTGCATCCCTGGGATCCCCCAGGAAGGGCAGTTCATCCCTCAGCATCATCCCCCAGCAGCTGCGTCCCTGGGATCCCCCAGGAAGGGCAGTTCATCCCTCAGCATCATCCCCCAGCAGCTGCATCCCTGGGATCACCCGGGAAGGGCAGTTCATCCCCCAGCAGGGAATTCAGCCACCCCAGCTCCTGCTGCTCTCAGTGCACAAAGCAGAGGGGTGATGAAATCTTGTATCCAAAGGCCAAACTCCAATTTATTAATTTCTTTCCCACTACATGGACACCTTCTTCTGTTCAGAACCTCTTTACCCACTTCTTAACCCTTGCTTCTGCTCTGGCTCCGTGAGTTTCAAGCATGAGCCAAAGGCCACAGGAATGAAAGCAGAGCCAGGAGCTTTATTACCAGATTCCCTCGAATTCAGAACACCTTTCCACCGAGCAGCAAGCCAGCACTGACATCTCTGTATTTCAGAACTGAGGGTGTATTCTTCACAGGGCTTGGGCTATTTAGAATTGTTCAGAGATAAGAGAAAAAAATGTTCTGGGCTGTACTACAGAATTCCATCCATCCATCCTAATGCAGTTTCAGAGCAAATCCCTCCATGTCATGTAAGCAGAGCATTAAAGGAAGCAGCACTCAAGATGATGCTGTAAAATGTGCTTTAATACCACAATCATTCATTATGCTCATGTTGTATCTTTCGTAATAATAATAAATTTGAAAGCAAGTGTTTATGCAACATAAACCTAGCTTAAGGCAGACTTCAGAGTTTAGAAAGCTCCAAAAGCTGTTCAAAATCTCTCACAGGCTCTTAAAAAACTTAAATTCTCAGTGTAGGATTTTTTCAGTGAAAGCTCTTCCTTTTCCTCCTGGTGGACAGTCCTTCCCTGAGGTGGATGAGAGATGGATATTTTTATGTCTTGAAGCTCTGCTCTTTGATCTGTCTGAAAGCCTTAGGTTCCACCCAAAAATCCCTGAGTACCCACAGCCTTCAGTGCAGTGTCTCAGACCCTCTGAGTGGAGTTCTGCTGGCGTGGCTTTCACAGGCTGTGTCTGCTGAAGGCTCAGTTGTGCTGTGTGTGCTCAGCGGTGCCTGCATTGCCACCAGATGGACATTCCCAGGGCCTCAGATGGTGGGAGCCTCTTAAAATCCAGGTTTGGCCAGAAGGAGAAAAATATACCAGGAGCCTCTTGATAGCACTGCAGGGATGTGCCTTTCTCATTTTGGTTTCCCCTTTTCCATGCGAGCTGGAGCCATTTGTGTTCCTCTGCTTCCATAGCTTCAAACAGTGCCTTGCTCACTACCCACAGCCATCACCTGTCCCCTCGACACCGAGGTGTCTCTGCTGCTCAGTTTTGAGGGCAGACTCTGGGAGAGCAGCTGGGTGTGCAGAGGCACTGCACTGGCCATGAGGGAAGCTGAGATGCTGGTGTAAATTAAAGCTCCTGTTGAATTTAAAGAGCTTCCCCTCTGGAGATCCAGGGAAGGAGACCTTATTGTCCCTTGCCATCATCAGGAGGAGAGCCAAGTCCTCTGCCCAGCTGTGCAGTGTCCTGGGGAGTGGTCAGTGAACGTTCTGGGCTGGGCTGTGTGTGACGGAGACCTGTGGGTGCTGTGTTAGAGGACGTGGGTGTCGTGTTTGGTGTAGGACGTTCTGTAGGGTGGCAGCAGCTCTTTGTCGTTACAGTGACCCTCACACACATTCCTCTGCCAGTTCAGGAAATAACTGAAAGCGAAGTTTATCCCAGGATACATCACAGCTAGAGAGTGTGGAAAAATCCTGTGTCCAGCCAATGCATTTGTTGTCTTCATAATACTCTGGTCCTTCTTGTGGCAAGGCAGCCTGCCCAGGAACACCTGACTGGTGGAATCTTCCCTGAAAATGTCCTCTGAGATCAGGACTGCAGTCTATGGAACACTTTTGGGCTGGAAAGCAGCTGTGTACATTTAAAAATTCATGCGCTGCTTCCAACTCCCACTTGCCTTGCTGGTGCTTCAGCAAGATTCCTCTGATGTTGGGGAGAAGTGAGGACAGAGAAATTTCCCGTGTCACATCTTGGAGCCCTGATGCTGGAAGTACCTGTCACCACAAAGCTGTATTGACACTTAGCAAACCCCCTGCCTCTCCCAGATCAAGTCTTGTTCGGCTGACTGGCAGTGGATTATATTTTGTATAATGAGGCATGATCTAGCCCAAGTATTTAGCATAATGGAAGAACAATAAATCATTCTGGAGCTGTCAGCATAAGATTTGGATGCTTTACATTACGTAAATAAACAGTGCCTCATTATCCCCAGGAGTTTGTGTGGAATCAGGAGGCAGGAATTGTATTCTTTTGTTTCCAATGGGCGATAATTATTTGAAACCATTGGAGTGAATAGGTTGTAATTCATTTGTACCTCCCTTTTGTCTGCTGTTGAAGAAGACTTGAGAAACTGCCGTGCTTGTAAGCGCTGCTGTGTGTCTGGCACTGATAAATGTATCAAACTCGAGCATGACTTTATCTAGGAAACAGATTTTGATAGCTTGCTAGGATTTAGGTCATTGGATAATTCAGTGCAAACTGCAAATCTTAATGCTATTGACAGAAGACAGAGCACAAACAGGCAGCACTTTCTATAAATCCCAGACCTGTAAGTAGCTCTCCTTTCACAGATTTATTGTAAATGTCCTTGAAAGCTATTCAGGAAAATGAACACGCTGGCTCTGGATTGACAAGGTTGGCTTTTCAGATTCATGGCACCCACGTTTGCCCCACAAGACGTGCTGTAAAAGATCTGCTTTATAATGGAACGTGGATCTGTGCAGAATGCAAACTTCTTAGGATATACAAACTTCCTAGGATGCAGATCTGACATCCTCCAGTGCACAAGGAGAACTCCTCTGAAATTACTGGGGTCACATGGCTGCCAGGCTGATTTATCTGGGACTGGAGTTAGTTCCTCCTGCTCAGCTCTTTGAATGTTAGAATTCTAAACCGAGAGACTGAGATACATTCAGACACCCAGAAGCGTGGTTTGTGTGGAGGAAAGAAAGAAGACGAAGAAATTCTGAACGTCAAAAGGAAGGGTAACATCAGGTGAAAAGATTAATGATTTTCTGATCCATTATTTGGTTTTGTTTAGCTTTAATTAAAGCAAACTCCAAAACAACAACAAACTATCCTTCAAGCACAGAATAAGCCAGGTGTGTCCATCTTCTGGGTAACGACTTTTTGGGCCTTTCTTTCAGGGTCACCTTCTCCATGCTGGGAATAAATCTGAAATGACGTGTCTGATTTCAAAGTTTCTTTTCTTTTTCAAAAATTCACGTCTAGCCTAGCATGAAACGCTCTGTGACAAGAGTGAAGTAACGTATGTCACACCTAAAAGAGAGTGGAGACTGCGTGACAGACACTGGCTGGGCTCAGACTGATCTGAGTCCTGGTTTCTGACTGCTTTAGTTGACACTCCTTTAATTCAGCTGTGGAACACAGAGGGGAAAAAAGCCTTTGCCAACTTCAGCACCTTCTCCAGCAGCTGTAAAAATTCCCAACACAGATGTCGTGTGTTTTGTCACTAAAACACATCCCTCGGGCTTTAGTGTCATTGTAATGAAAATCAAGGAAACGAATACCATTGTTTGTCTCCTTCAGGACCCGTGGGTTTGCAAATCAAGCTGTACTTATCAGCCTCTTACCTCAGCAGAGGAAGAAGTTTGGACACGTGAATTAAAAAAACACCCTCAGTGTGCGTTAGCACAGCACTGCTGTCTGAAGTGCTCACGTAACTTTGTGTTCAGGCCCAGCAGTTACACATCTGGCTGCTGCAGGAATTGCGATCCTATTTTGACAGATGGAGAAATCTGGGGGTGTAAGTATTGGTATTAATCATTTTGTCAGATTTAAAATCGATTAATGCCTGTTTTCTGCTTATTCTGTGACAGTGGAAGTTTCCTGATTTGAGATGCATGTTTCAGAGCTGCTCATTTCCCAGGAAAAAGCAGAATAGGATTAGTAGGCGTGCAGTGTGTACATTATCTGTAGTGGCTGTGCTCCCTGTGATCAAAGGCAGGACTTTTCAATATGCAACTGCACAGTATCATGATCAAGAGCTGGCAAGAATAATCTCATCAGATCTGTGTAGGCAGAGTGATAACAAGCTGTTTATAGAAATTAATGGTGTCATCTTAAATTTTTAAGATTTTCCCATGAGTGTGCTTGACCTTTTCTTCTTCAAATGCTGTCATTTCATTTTCTGACATTCTTTAGTTCTTCATCACTTACTTAGAGTCTGAAAGCAGAGTTCAGGTGTCACCTCTTGGTCAGGTGTAACTATGGTAACAAGGCAAGAATCCAGGTTTGTGGTCTTCCAATGCACATTTTGCCTGGGGTTAATAATGACCCCAATATTGGCAGCACTTAATATCCCCAAGCAATTACAGAAGGAATTGAAAGAAAATGAGGGAGGATATTGATATTGATAATTCTGGACATTAGAGACCAGCTGGGAAGGAAATTAAGTTCTGTGATACATGGGGAAAGCAGAAGCTCAGACTCCACACTCTGCTTTTCTGAAGATCAGAGATGGACAGGACATGGCCTGGCCCCTTTTCCCTGCAAGGATCCCACTTCAGCCTCCTTAGACCCTTCAGCTGGAAGCTGCTGTGGGAGGTGGGCACGTGCTGGGCTGGTGGTGAGCACCTGAGAGAACACCTCAGTTCTCAGCTGTCTTTTCCAATTTTTAATGTAAAGGTTTAGTGCATCTGTGGCCATCCCAGTCAGGAGTCTCCATCCCATCCAGGCTGATGGCTCAGCACTCCCCAGACCCAAAGCTGGGGCATTTCAGCTGCCTCAGCAGAAAACGGACCCAATAAATGTTCCTCACTCTGCTGGCTCAGCAGGACCGGAGGGTCCCAGGGGAGCTGAGAGGCAGCAGAGGGGAGGGGCTGTGGCAGCCAGGGCTGGTTCCTCGGGGAAGCTGTGTGGTGTTCCTCTTCCACAGCCCCGCCACGAAGCTCTGGTGCTGTCACAGCTCCTGCAGGAGAAGGGCTCCCCCGCCATCCCTCCTTGGCTCGCCTTTCTCCTTTTCCCAGCACGGATTTCAGATCCACATCTTGTGCTCGAAGTCACAGACCATGAGGGTTTAATCCCCTCCATCCTCCGGGCTGTCTGAGGGGCTGTTCCTGTCCCAGGGGGGACAGGGCATGGACTGAGTGCCCTGAGTGCCCCTGTGCCCCGTGCCACGAGGCTGCTCCGACCGCAGCTGTCCCCTCTGCACGCTGCAGCACGGGGAAGGTTCTGTGGGACTCCCTCCGCCTGAAGGAAGCAAAGGTCAGCCCCAGCATCAATCACAGCTTGCAGAGGTGCCCATTTCCAGTGTCAGCATCCCCCCTCTTTGAACAGCACTGCCTGAGAGGACCTGAAATGTGCTGCCCCTCGAGCTGACACAGAGTTCTGCCAGGATCTTACCAGTATTGGGAGACTCCAAATGTTTTTTTCCCTGTGACTTAATTAGAAACAGATCGTATCAGTTTATTGCAGATGAGCTTCTGCCACTGCTCTTTGCATTTGCTGTGGTCTGGGTGGGTGGCTGAGCAAACCACCTTTGCTCTGAAGCTGCTGTGCATTTACCAGCAGTCTTCAGCAGTCATAAATAGCTGTTCCTGCTTAAAGTCTCTGCACACCTCCCACGTGTGGCCTGCTGATGAATATGGATTAAATTGTGTTTTAAGTATTACTTCTCTGATTGCAATTTCGGGTCCTCCTCGTGAAATGGTCCGTCTGTTTTGTCTGTGTTATCAATGGGAATGCTTTGAAAATTGCTTTGGTGCTAAGGAGAGCAGGAGGGAAACATTGCTTCATGGTGAGCATTTTGAAAGAGTGTTTATACCCAGAGCATCAAATTAATTTCCCCAAAGAACAAGTTGAGCTGATCAAAACCAAAAATGATCATCGGTTTTGCACATATTTGAATACAAATAATTTAATTTCAAAAAGTCTGTTAAATGCAGCAGCTCATGGTCATTTCCATATTTCCTCAAGCACAACATAATTATTTTTTTAGACTCCATTTTCTTGGTTTTAACCACAGAATAAGTTGTATCCTTTTCCCTGGGATGCAGGCAGGTGCAACTCAGTGGCTGGGCAGAATCAGGGCACAGCTTGAGCCCTGATGTTCCTGATCTCAGTTCCTTGAGGTGCCGACCAGGGGAGGTGGAGCAGCAGCACATCATTCCTCTGTTTGCAGTTTTTATGTTTCTCCGCAAAGCTTTTGATTCTCAGTTGAACTCCTCTGAGAATCCTAATGGAAAATAGCTGAAAGCTTTAAAATATCTAGAAATTCTGCCAGATCTTTGTAGCTTCTCAGAAATCCTTTAGCATTTGTGAGAATTGACAATCAGCAGCACTCACATACTTAGTTTTTCATACCTATATATATTTTTTTAATATATACGTGCCTCATCACAGCAGTGAGGGAATTGCATTGCATTTGCCTGATACCCCGCAGGCTGGAGGATGATGATCCTTTTGCTAAACACAGAGAAGCTCAGTTGGAGTTCAGAGCTGTTCCTCAGCCCTTTCAGGGCGTTTGTGGCTGAAGCAGGAGTCCGTGTCCAGGTCAGCTCTCCTTCCTTTGTGAGTCCTTTGGTTCCACACTTGGTAATTGCTGCCCTGTTCCTTAAACTTGTTCTGAACCTCATCTCTAAGAGGGCAGGGGTCATAAACAGCAAAATAGACTGAAAAATGCCAGGACGTGGCATGGATTACAAAAGTCTGAGTTTGTCCTCCCTAAAGTCAAAGTTATTTAATGCACGAAGGGCTAAAAGCCCTTCAGGATCAGCCTGCTCCTCTGAAGGGCTTAACAATTAGGATGGAAAAGCTCCCAAATGAAGTAGAGCTGATGTAACAAACACGAGAGATGAGGTTGCAGTTGGGTGATTTGCTCTGCACAGTTGCATTTAGCTAGCAGGTCAAACAGGAGAATGTCCAATATTCTAAGAATAACCTTTGTAAAAACGTTAGGTGGTGAAAAAATAAACCTTTTAATTTGATTATAGGGAGCTTTACCTATCATTCCCATTAAGCCATGCACTGCTAGGAGGTTGTGTCTCTTTTTGAGTCGAAACAGGTATGTGGACCTGCCAAAACCCTGAAAGACTGTCACAAACCTCCCTCCATGGGTAAATGTGAATCTCATTACAAGGAAGTTAAAGTAGAAATCCTGACATTTCCAAAGCAAGGACCAGATTCTGATGTGAATGGTCCAAGTGTGACACCCAAATTCATACCCAGACTCTGAATTCCAGGCAGCCTGATCACTGGAACGGCTCAGCAGGCAGTTCCCAGGCACCTCACTTCTACTGAATTTTAGTGGAGTAAATTCACTTAATCACATCTGTAAAAAGGAGTTTAGGTGAGTAAAGGCACACAAGTTTGAAAATGTTGTGCTTTGACTTTTTGGGCAACCTGGGCTAGTGCAACGTGTCCCTGCCCGTGGCAGGGGGTGGAATGAGATGAGCTTTGAGGTCCCTTCCAACCCAAACCAGCCTGGGATTCTGTGATAGGGCTCTGTGTGAGCTGGGCTGAGGGGAGGAGAGTGCTGCTAAGAGAAAGGGGTTACTTGGCAGACAGCAGGGCTCAGGATACCAGAAACAATATTTTTGTAGATAATTATGTAGAATAAATAAGCCTCGCATGGAATCTGTTCACACAATTGTGGAAAAGCAGATTTTAATTTCTGAGCATACAGCTTAATGTGAGCAGAATCTCTAAACAGAGAGTTGACACTGTTAACAAAGGTAATATTAGATTTGAATGAGAAACTTTGTATGGTTAATTAAAAATCAAAGGCACAGTTACAACAGAAGTAATTATCCAGGAGTATTAAATCAGTTGCAAGTCCGAGCCCATAAAAGAATTAATCAGGAATAATTTAATATTTTATATTGAAGGCTTATATTTTCCACTAATGCCAAAATCCATTCCATTAACCAGTACAATTCTTCAAGTCTGTCTGCAAACTGAGTCCCTAAAAGCAGGACAGTAGAGGAACAATTCAATGGGAAGAAGCTTTAATTCTTCTTTTATAGTACAGTTCCAGTAAATAGAGTGGGGTTTCTGCTGAGAGAGTCCCTCTGGCTGAGGCCAAGGATTGTTCTGATCCATTTCTCCCCCAGTGGCTGGGAGCAGGTCCCAGAGGAATGATGTGAGAGCAAAGGAAGCTGCTTTCCAGCTGTGCAGCTCAGCATCTTTGTGATCTAGAGGTGTGATCCAGTTCTTTCTTCCACTAATTAGTCTGATTTCTCTTTAAATTGCAGTGGAGGTCAGTCCATATAAACATTCCTGTTTTCTGTAGCCATGAATTTCCTGATGCAGCTACATTATATGGGAAAACATGGTCTTCTCTTTGTTTTGAGCCCTGCCATCTGGTAATTTCCCCTTCTCATTTGTGATGGAAGACCACGAGTCTCTGGCCTTGGTTCTGTTTCACCAGACGACGGATCCTCTTGTGAATTCCTGTTGTAGCCTCTCTCACTCATCTTTTTTTCTTGCACCACCTTTTTGGTCCCTGTAGGGCCCTTCTCGGTTGTCCTGGACATGCACAGGAAACAATTCAAGCAGGTTAGAAAAGGAAATCAAAAGGGATGATTTGCTTTTTGTGACGAGGGAGTTGAAATGCTGGGAGTGTTGGGGGAAATTCCTGAAATGGAAAGCAGAAAGACATAAAAAAAGCTCTGAATGGGGGGAGATTGTGATCACCATCTAACTCCTCCTGAGTTACCAGCCCAGCTCAGACTGGCTCTCACTGAAGTCAGAGCAAGCCACCACAGTACCTGATGCTGGAGAAGAGGCTTTTGTTGAGCAGAGCTGTCCTTTGCCGAGGTAGGTCAGGAGCTTTGTACGGATTTTGGCTGCAGGGCCTCGAGCTCGCAGTAAATTCTGAACAAACAGGGAAACCTGACCAAATGAAAGCAAAAGTCAGACGATGTCAGTCCAATGTGTCTGGCAGTGTCTTGAAGAAGAAGCATTTATTATTGCCATTTGAAGGTTTTTGTCTTCCTTTTTAACCCAATAAATGAGCTTGTCACACACCAGTCCCGAGCCCCCTGCAGCCATTTATCAGCTGGGCTCCTGCCAGAGCTGATGTCAGGGGAGGGCTGTGAACAGGGTGATAAATGGGCACACCAGGTCTGAGGCAGTTATTTATCAGATCAAGTGCTTTATCAACTATCAATAAAAGGCTCCTTACCTTCCCCTTCCTTCCGAACTGTAAACTTGCCCCTGAATAACTTACCTGGAAAAAACTCATTCCTCAAGCAGGTATTTCTTAACTTTCAGAATTTTCAAAAACAAGCAAACAAACAAACAAACAACCAAAAGACCTTGAGGTACTTCAGTTGGATTTGTGTCAGCTCGTGGACTCTCACATGACAGGAAGGCAGGAGGGCTCCTGGCCACCAGCTTTGCTCTCATTGAGAGCAGTGACAAGTCTGCAGTTGAAGTCAGCAGGTCCAGAATGAGCCCCAGCCCTTGCTGGGTGTCTGACCTTGGGAACAGCCTCCCCTGCAGCCACCCAACACCACAAATTATTTATGTATCAGGGTGAGTGGTGCAGCCTGGAACTGCTCGGGTTCACAGCTTCACAACCGTTGTGGAGTGAATAGTTCTGAACACAGGGCTTTATTCATAGGGGGTTTTCTGCCCCTCATTTGAAATGAGAGGAAGCTGGAGGAAGCAAATGAAACTGTTACCCTTGCACTGACATCAAAAGGGATCTCTGTATACACCAGATTAGGAAAATACTTCAAATGTCACAGGTACAAAATATGTAATTTGATGTCAAGTCCAGATTTATTTCCTTGAGGACATCGGGCTGATTCCAACACAAGTTCTCTACCAATCGTTCCAGAGGGATTAGACATTCAACAACAGTCTCGGAACACACAATATGGTCTTAAAGGCATCGAGTCTGAAGCAAGCATGTTCCCCAGGATATTATTACAGGATTCTTCATGTCTTTTTTCTAATGGCTTTTTGGATTCCCTGCTTTCAGCCTGCCACAACCAGCTTTACAAGTGTCCAACCACTCTTTTCTCTGGTATTAATTTTTTTTTCCCTTATTGTAAAGCATTTGGGATCATTCTTCTGTCTGTCTAACTGCTTCTTAAGTTTATTGCTTTTCTGTGCTGCTGTTAGGGATTTTATTTCCCAATTGGTATTACTTTTTAACTACTCATGTAAATCTGTATCAGTTCAGATTCATGCAGAAAAAACAATTTGTCACAAATCTGTACAGGCTAAATGATCAAAGCAGAGCTTGCGGGCTCACTGCTTTCTTTCTCAGCCTACTTCCAGACCTGCACATATTTTATCTTCATTCAGGTTCTGATTCTGCCCTTTACCACAGCCTTTATCTGTGGCAGGGGAGTCAAATGGACGGGTCACCTCCTTGGCACATCTGCGAAATCAGCAAAGTTGCACCCATTTATATCCTGGCAGTTATTGTCACTGGCTAATCACAGAGGAAAAGTTCTAAGTAGTGCCACTGAAGGCACAAAAACACCTCCATGGGCATGGAATTTGTAACTGGGGAGAGTGTTACAAATAAAATTTTGGTCGCTGTGTTCTATTAAAAAACATTAAAATCATAATTTTCTTCCCAAGACCAAATGCAAAGAGCTGAAGTTTGTGGCTCCTCAGCTGCAGGGATGGCAGTGTTATAACCAAAGTACACAGGGATGAATGGCCCTCGCCCACTTTTGTGCCTAAAACAGGGTGTGGGTGCCCCTCTCAGCACGAGGGGTGATGAGTTTAGCCACAGGGGCGGGAGGGTGCAGCCCCTGCAGGCAGGGACCAGCGTCCTTGGCCACTCACTGCTATGGATTTTTTCTAAGGACATGCTGTGACCCAGATTCTGTCCTGGCCACCATGGTGTCCTCACGAAGGTCACGGTCACATGTCTCAGAGCAGACTTTGGCCCCGTTTGCCATATGGGAGCTGGAACATCCTATTTTTTCTGCATGTCCCCTTTGTTTATTTTTGTCTTTCTGTTTAAAGCTCGGATGAGGAGCTAATTACGAAGCCAGCAGAGCCCGCTGGCTGCAGGCTGCCCCGCTGCTCTGCCCTTAGTCTGCTCATGAATGAATGGTTGGGTTGGAGGCAGCTTTCCAGGGCCCCTGTGATGGTCCCGATTTAGCTCTGGCTGCTTATTGCCTGACGTTCCTAAATATGAATGTGCTACGCAAACTGCCAGGCCAGGCTGGAAGGGAATTTTGGAACAGGCAGTTTAGTCACTTCTCCTCTGCACAGTGACCTGGAGAGCACGAGTTCTCTTCTCCTTATAAACCTTTTTCTTCTCTTTAGAAAAGTGAAAAACTAGTTTGGTCCTTGCTCTGTGGCTCTGCCACGGGAGTTTCCATCGATTGCCACATTTGGGCAGATTCCATCCCTGCAAATCTGCTGTTTTCTCATTGCCACTGCATCATTTTCTCCTTGTCTTGCCACCTCATTTGGTCCATCATCGATGCTGCTATCAGGATTTTCCACATGCAGCAGGGCAGTGGGATGGCAGAGCTCCAGGGATGGCTGCTGGCTTTGTCAGGGGAGGCTTGGGCAGCTCATAACCTCACTGCTTCTCAGCTTTCCCCTCTGGAAAGCTGCAAGAGCAACTGCAGAACTTCTAAAATGATGGGAAAATCAAGTCAGAGTTGATAAATGTGTTGATAAATCGATTTCGTGATCTTAGCGGTCTCTTTCAGCCTTTATGGTTCCGTGTGCACCTTGGTTTGCCTGCTTTACTATCGGGTCTTGCTAAACCTCCCAGGGTTAAACCAAAGCTGTGGGAGATGGGAGGAGAGGAACAAACGGGGCTGTTGGAGGTCTGCAGCATCCTGCAATCACTGTGGCAGAGCTGAATGTTACGAGGGCTGTGAAGTACCCAGCGCGGGGTGTCACGGGAAGCAGCGCGGATGTGCCGCTGGAAGAGGTGACGGGTAGACATGAAAAGCTGGGAAAATTGTAGGAGATAATGGAGCAGCTTGGGAGGAGGGGGCAGAACGTCAGGGGCTGCAGGGTGGCAGAGAGGCAGGGGCACTGCGTGCCCGGCTGGGGACAGCTCCCAAGGCAGATGCTGTGTGAGGAGCCTGGTGAGCTCTGTGGGGATCTGTTCCCAGGGAATGCTGCATCTGCCACGGCACTCGGCTCCCAGGGTCACTGCAGGCACGTGGCACACGGAAACTGAGCCACCGAGGCGGGCCCGTGGTGAGAGGCTGCGATGGAAATTAATTGAATGTTTCGCAGCGGGGCTTCCGAGTGCAAACAGAGCCGTGTAAGCACTGGCAGGCAGAGCCCAGCAGATGCCTGCTCACGTGTTAGAGGCTACAGCGAAGTTGTTTCCAGGTGAGAACGTGTCTGTTGGTAAAACAATAGGAAAATCTAAACTTACTCAGAAAATAAACCACTGAATCCGCTTTTGTTCCAGCTCTTCCCCATTTCTCAGAGGGCTCTGATGGGGCCTGACTCCCACACAGTCCAGGTCCGGGGAAGCCTTTGACGGGAACTCTGTTCCCCGGTAAGGCAAACGCCCATCACCCCTGTCATTCTGTGAGATGTAGCAATGCCTTTCCAAGGAGGTTACTGCAGCTCTGTGGTCATTGACTCGGCCCCGTGTTCCTGATCTGTAGCATCTGGTCTGTGCACAAACGGGCGCCATCCACGTGTGATTCCGTGGGAGGGCGAGGATGGATAATGGATGGATGGTGATGGATGGTGATGGATGGGTGATGGATGGGTGATGGATGGGTAACAGAGTGTGGGAGCAGGGAGGGCTCTGCTACCACAGCAGCCTCTGTTCCCAGCCGTGCCCAGCATTTGCTGCGTGCCCCACATTGCACAGACATTCCCCAAGTCCTGCATCCTTTAGCAAAGGGAAGTGGGACCTGTGGATTCTCCAGTCAGCAGCTGCCCTTCCCTGCAGAAACTGTGGGTGCCCGTCCTTCCCTGTCCCCTTCCCCTGTCCTCTGCCTCAGATTCCTTCCCGCTCCACCTCTCCCATCCTTCCCAGCCTCAGCTCTCTCCCAGCTGCTCCCTCGCTGGTGTGACAGTGCAGAAATGGGGAGCAGGGCAGGCGGGGCTGCCTGGTGGCACCGAGCCCTGAGTGCCCCTGCCCCTACCCCCGGGGCAGCAGGACGGGAGAGCAGCGAGTGTGCAGCCAGGGAATTATGCAGATTTCTGTGCTGTCTGGCTCCGGAAAGCAGAAAATGACAAAATAAAACCTGTCAAATTTCCCTGCCGGGTATTTCTGCGTCCCAAGGGTTGCTCTGAGGTGCTCCTTGTTGGCCAGGCCCCAAGGAGCAGATGGGGAAAGGGTTCCCCAGCTGTGTTCGTAGGATTCCCTCGGGATCACAGAGCACAGGGGTTAGCACAGGCTGGAAGATGGGAGGGATTCGTGTGCAGCTCGGAACACAGCCTGGGAATGACAGCACCAAGCTGTGAAAGAAGCAGAATTAAAAAACATATTAACCAAGGCTAGTGATTTGTTTGGGGATTTTTAATGCTTCCCTCCCTGAAAGCAGAGCTGTTCCAGTCAGTCTGACCCCCGTCATGCTGGCTCTGCTGCACATCCCACCAAATATTTACTCTGCTAAACTGCATCGCCGGCGTCTCGTTGGCATCTTTCCTTTGAAGTGATATCCCAGAGCTTTCATTTTGTTGCTGGAGATCCCTACATCATATCCCACAGTCCACCCCTCGCAGAGCTCCGAAACCCCCTGCAGGCACCAAACCTCTGCATCAGGCTTCCCAACTGCAGGCCTGAGAATCAGAAGAGCCTTCCCGCTGGCACATCAATCTGGCCCCGAGACACTGACCCCATGTGTGAAATTGGAATTGGCTTTAGCTGATCCCACGTGGCGTGTCCCTGCCAGCCTCCCCAGCCTCAGCAACCGAGTGGCATCAGACACAGACTTTGCCTGTACCTTAGGCCAGATTCCCAGCTCTGCTCCTCTGAAAGGTCTCCTGTGAGGACCAGACGTGCCTTTCCCTCCTGTGATGGTGTCTGACAGTGCTTAGGGAGAGCCAAGAAGAAATCCTCCCCAAATATGTTTGTTTGTTTGCTTTTAAGAGCAAACCTTGTTGATGATCGCCTAAAGCAGCCTGTCTAGAGACCAAAACCAAGTATGCACACACAGCTTCATGGAGTTACAGTTTGGGGCCTGTGAATTAATTAGCAATTTCTCTGAAGAACCACGGCCTGCCAACTCTCAGGCTTCCTGGGTCTGACTCTGATAAGCAGTGAAGGAACATGACAGCTCCCTGGGATGGCGGTAGCCTACTTAGCACTGCAAACCACCCAGACACCAAAGGACGGCTCCCCAGAAGGATGCTAACACAATTCCTAACTGTTACACATCAAAGGGACTTTGTCATCTTAAACCTGAGACAAATTAAATTTGCATTGCCTCTGCAGCTAGGAAGAAAGTGAACTCCCATGGGAGGGTTTGCCTCCCCAGCTGCCAGGGTGTGAAGGAGACCCAGTGCAGCCTGGTGGCTCTGCTGGTAGGGTCACAGCCTGTCCCAGTGCTGAACAGCTCATTGCCCTCTCCAGACAGTTTGCCTGTGTGCTGTTTGCTCCCACAAATACAGAAACCACAGGTTTAAAATTACACCCTTCTGCTCTGTGGAGTCGCTGCCAGAGACCTTGAAGCCTTGGGTGCCTTCATGCCAGCAGCAGAGCTGTAAATAACAATGAGCCCCGAGAAAGGAGGCAGCAGCCCTCACCATGACTTTGTTCTTGCATTTGTTGTGTTTGCCGTGTTTCACCTGCAAGGAAACTGTTCCCCATTGTTAGCTGGTTCAGCAGCCTGACCTCGGCTCTGAGCTGTGGGCTGGACACCGCACGCACACAAAACAAAACAAAACAAAACAAAGATCCCTGTTTTGAGCCATTCCAGCGGAGCCACATGAGACAGACAGAGGTAAGGAAAAGGGACACAACAGGCAAATGTGTTTTTCTCTCCCCGGGAATGAGATGATTTATTTCCTGGCTCTTTTCATCACTTAAAGATGTGGAATTGCATCCTGCAATCACAGGCAGTGTGCACAGTCGGGGTTGCCTGTCTTTACAACACACCCCAGTGAAACAAGGCAGTCACCAGGCTGGGAGCAGCCTGGCTGCGCTGGGGCAGGTACAGCAGCACCTGCATTTGGCTGCTGGGCTGCATTTCTTTCCCTCTTGAGCTTTTTGCTCAACATCACAGGCTGTGTAATGAGAAACCTCTCGCTGCTGGTCATCTCCTAATGATCCCACTTTTCCTTTGTACCACCTGCCTCTCATTTTGCTCCTTCTCTCCCTGTTTACTAAGCACAGCACTGTCTCATGTATTTAGCTTTTCTCCCCCACCCCCTCCTCCAGCCTTAGTGATAGATTCCGTCTGTATCGAGATGAAAGTTCGTTAGTAAGAATATAAAATAGCTTAAAGGCTTTGCAAAAGTTAGGTCTGAGATTAAATATAATTAGGTATTTTTCCTGAATGCCTTCTGTGTGACAGTAGGAGGGGCAGAGAGTCTCTCTGATTATCCCATGTTGCTTTTTCCCTGCAGCACGATCCAGCCATTGGCTGTTCTCTGGTTTATAACTGGAAAATTGTGATTGCTGGGCTTTATGTGTATTTGGGGTTTTGTTTCACCGCTCGTCCTTGCCACATCTGCTCCCTCCCTTGATCCTGCCCCAGTGAGGAGTGAGAGCGTGGCTGGAGGTGTCACCCCCCATGGCATGCAGTCTAAATGATTCAAGGAATCACAGGCTGAGGAAGAAAGGATGAAAAATATATGCAAGCATTGATTCTGCCACCCACTCCTTTCTAAACAACGGTTTTGCAATCACATTTTACCATTAAAAAAATCCATTTTCCCCTCTCTAGCAGCTGTGTGGAAGAGTAGGAGTCAGCAGGTAGATCTGTCCAGAGAAACGAGCATTTGGGTTTCTGTGGATGCTCCTTTTTAACCCTGTGTCAGCACATCTGACCGTGCAGCTCTCCTGCCTGTCTGAGGAAAAAAGGAAACTGATTGAGTAGCAAGTGCTTGAATTCAATGTGATTCATTTGCTTATATCCCCCCTCCTCTCTCCCATTCTCAGAGACTTCAGGTTTCATTCTGCACGACGAAAGGTGCCCACATTAAACCAAACATTTAACCTTGAAGTTCATGTCAGTCTTTTCACATTTTCACATTCAGATTTCACCATCGTTACTCATACTTGCAGTATTTCAACTTGTACTTTCAACTCTTCTGTTTACATTAAAGGTCTCACAAATTAATTTGGGTTATTTCTGGCCACTGTTCCTTTATTCTTTGCAGAAGAACTGCAGCTAATTTTTCAATATTTTTTTACAGTGCCTGCTAAAAAATCTGGGAACAACAAGGAAAATAAGGAAATCAGAATTATATTTTATGTATTTCAAGCTGTTTGCAGGCTCAGAGCTGACAATGATGTACTACAGGCGAGGAAATTTGCTTTGGAGCAATTCTGGTTTCTCTGCACCACCTTGTATCTAGCCCCACCAGCTGCCTCTAAAACTTGTACTTCAGCTGCCATAATCTTATCATTAAAGGTGGATTTAGGTTTTAAGAACCGATGAACAAACCCTTTTTCCTTGCAGCCACGGGCTGGGAGATGACTCTGCATTTCAGGTGCAAGCTCAGCTTTACTCCAGCGCTCAGCACTAATCCCAAATAATCGAGGGGTGGTGCACGGACCCGCAGTTCTGTAGAGAGAGGCAGCTCTGGGCTTTATTGTTCCGCTGCTGCTTCCTGGCTTTTCAAATCCCTTCTCTGTCGCTGCTTTTGTTTCCTACCCTTGCAATGGTAACAGGAGGAAAAAAGCTGAGTTTGACCACATCCATGAGAATGTCAAGCATTTAGACTTTATTGGTTTAGAAGCTTACTAAATTTAAACAGAAGCATTAACATGGCCTTAGGCTCTCTTGACAGTTATAAACTCTTCCTTGGGGGGATTTCTGTAATGCTTTCTAATCAGCTTAAGGAGTTAATTAAACAGCTGTCACTTAGCTTCTTAATTCTGAGACTTGATGCTAAATAAGATTTGAAATTAGTTATGCATGACTGAAGCATGGATCCTCTGATATCAGCAAGATGGCTGCTAGCTGAAGAGGAGGAAAATCTAGGTCTTTTTTTGACTTAAATAGTCAAAAGATTCAAGGTGGTGGATTCATGCTCTACGTGATTAATAGAAAATACATAAAAAGAAGAAAATAGAGAACGTTAAGGAATGTCAGATGGGAGGGATTTTCAGGCACCTATTAGTTCTCACCTGTGGCATGCCCTGGACTTCAGGAGACTTCAGGGATCACTTTATTCTCTTCCTGATTGCGGTGTACACATGACCCAAAAGCCAAAATACCTATTGAAACCAGAGAGGGACGTGCTTGCTTTCTGAAATTAGATCTTTAGCCTGCAAAGATAAATTCCACTGCTAGAAGGAAGAACGTCACAGGAGATCTGCTGTGCTTCTGGAACATGAGTTACAGTGTCGGGGGGAGTTAGTAATCCTTTTTTCCCTGTGTATTGTAGTAGGACAAGCACTTCTCCTCCTGAAGGGTGTGAGTGTGGTGGGTGGAATGATGCACTTCACGTGCAAGAGAAAAGCAGCAATACATTTGATTGGTAATTAAGGCAGTGAGTGAACGAAGTCCGATGGTAAATGTGGTTTGACAGCGTTCAGTGGCAAGGCGCTCTTGAGCATTTACAGACAGGGTCACACCAAAACTGTCAGGGGGAGCCTCCCTCTGAGTCAGGAGCTGCAGAAAGGACCCCCTTGTGTCCTGAGCTGAGAGTGGAGTTTAGGTGCAGCTGGACCAAAGCTAAGCATGAGTTAGCCATGCATTTATTTCTTTAAAAGTGTATATATATACATAGACACACAAACATTAGGAAATACTGTGTATACACAGACAGCTGAGGGCAGAAACAGAAATTCAGAAAGATTTATAAAGATATTGTTAAAGTCCTTTTTTTTCACCCTAGGAAACATAAGGCAAAAGATGTCTGAAGGGAAATTAAATTTCAGGGCAGCTACCTATTAAAATTGAAAAAACTAATCGGTATTCACTTCTGCATTTCAACTTAAATAGATGCTTACTGTGTACATCTTCTGAATATGTTTCTGCTGGAGGGCTTAATATGCTCAGTTATTTAATATGAATCTCTTCAGTAAGCAAAGAACACTCACTCCAGCATCTTCTTTAAAGTATTACCATTTATTTACCATGGTAGCAATTTCAGAATAAAGATTACCTGGTCTTCCACTTCTAATACATGAAGAGACATGTTTTTCTCTGATTATTATTTCATTTTGTTAGTGGAGAGGCTCAGTGTAAGTGAATTATAGAGATAAGCTGTGTTAATAGGTAGAGAAAGTTCAGCATCTTTTTAATAGCTGCTGAAGGAATCAACTTTTAACAGTGAGACTGTTTGGCTGTAGCTTTGCAAAAGCATAACTATTCCCACCCTGAAGTGCCCTGACACCTTATCTCCTGTAATCTGTGTTAGTTATAGATAAAGAACATAATATTTCTTCAGGAGATTCCTTTTTCACTCAAGCAGCAAAAAGCAACAGTTTTAAATTAGTAACTATTTAGATTTACAACTTTTACATGCTGAGGCTCTGAACTGTAAATCTCAGTGTAGCTAAATAAGTATCCTGTTCGTTTCCTCAGAATGAAGTAATTTTCACACGCTTTCACCAGGGGAACGTTCAGCCCTTTCTGGCCATTAAACAAATGCCTGAAGGAGCATTTCACTGTGCCCCTGCTGTGCCTGTTGGTGTAAGTGGTTACTCCTCCTCTCTGTTCAGGGCTGAGATGCAAACCAGGTGCCCAGAGAAATCCTCCTCCGAGTCCTTCCGTGTGCAGGTACCGAAATCTCTGCCAGCAGAATGTACAGCTCAGTGATTGCAGAGCAGGTCAGCCCAGGGCCAGCCCATTTCCAGCCCAGTTCCAGCCCAGGGCCAGCCCATTCCCAGCCCATTTCCAGCCCAGTTCCAGCCCAGGGCCAGCCCATTCCCAGCCCATTTCCAGCCCAGTTCCAGCTCAGGGCCAGCCCAGGGCCAGCCCATTTCCAGCCCAGTTCCAGCTCAGGGCCAGCCTGTTCTGCTCTCCTCCTGCTGCAGAGACCCACTGGGTGGCTTTGCTTTCCTGACATTGAACAAGCAGTTGTTGATTGAAAGTCAGAGAACCACCTCAGCCATTTGTATGAACTCCAGGCACTCCTTCTTGCCCCTCACCTCCCTCATTTCTGTGGGAGAGACAAGGGACAAAGATTATTTTGGGGGTTTTTGTGATGGTCTGAGAAGCAGCAATACCATCGTGTGCTGCTCATTGCAGGGGTACAGACCATGCCCAGCTCTGAAAACTCTGTGTTTCTGAACATGGCTCTGGGGCGTGGATCCAGACAGAGGCTACAAAACTTTGAGTCTGGGATCTTTGATTTCAGATAGAGACGAGATGTATTCGCTTCCTTACCTCAGAGTCAGGGAGGAACGTGCTCATCTCATGCTTGTGAGTGCTGTCTTTGCAGCTGCTGTGGTTATTTACAGCTGGGCTAAGCACAGAGCTGCCAGGCTGCAGCCTCCCACGGGGGCTCTGGGGCAGGACTGAGGCCGTGTCCCTGAGCTGTGCAGCCCGGGGGGCTCTGGACACGCAGCAGTTCCCTTTGGATCGGATGTGCCATAGCCCAGGAGAGCAGGGCAGGGACAGGAACAGCCGGGGCACCGCAGCCTGGCCTGGGGAACACAGGGATGCCGTACCCGGGCAGGGAACAGCTGGAGCAGGATGCACTCTGTGCTCAGGGTATCCAAAGCCAGCACCGGGAAACTCGGAGACTCAAAAGAAATTCATGGAGCTTTTGAGAATCATTCTCAGTTACTGGCTCTTACCAGGGGAAATTACATTTGCCTTTGGTAAGCAGACCTCATTAATCACACTGGTTCAAAGGCTTGGTTATTAAACTTCCCTTTGCTTTATAAAATAATTGCAAGGGTCACACTGTAATGGATCCACGGCAGGGAGGGAGCTGTTCCTGCTTGGGGGAGCAGCTCTTTCCAGCTTGGTACGAGGTGTGAGCAGCCTGGGAGGTGGTGTGGCCTCGAATAGTCCCAGCGAAAGGAGATTCATGCCCAAGTGTGTGCAAAACCAACACCAGGACCTGACACCTGGATTCTGTAATTATGGCGGTGCCTTAATTAATTAATTAATTCTGTAATTAGTGCTTGTTCTGTCCAGCTGCCCCCATTTGCAGCTCTGTGGAGCCTGCGGGAGAGCAGCGAAAGTTTGAGTCACCTGCATATGGTAACTTGGGTGCAAAGCCCAGATGTGGGGGAAAAATCAAAGAACCTGGGAACTTAATTGCGAATCTGAGAACTCAGTTGCTTGAGCAATATGTTCTGCACTGAGAACAAACGTGTGCTCAAGACAGACCTGACTGTACAGGCAGATATTCTCACCTTTGTATGAATTACAGTTTCAAAATATCTGAAGGGCTTTTGTGCTGAGGGAGGGAGAGGATTTTCTTCTCAAGTTCTCTTTTTGTGAAATCCTCTTTCTCCCATCCCTGAAGATCATGGTGAGGATGGGGCAACCTTAGCAAAGCAGCTATCAAGTGACCAGGAGGGTTTTTTTTTCTTTCTTTAAATATTGCTTTGAGTCGGAATAAACTGTGTCTGTTTCTTTAAGTAAGAGGAAAAGGTCTTTTTGATCTGAATGCTTTAGAGGAGAGAACTTTCAGCTTCTCCCCTTAGCCCAAGAGGCAGTAGGAGCAGCCATCATCTTCTGGTACCTTGGTTCCAGTCTCCCACTTTGTTGTCTTCCAGGAGTAAAATCAGGCCAGTCTCAGAGCTCATAGTGGGAGCTATTTAGATAATGAGAATTAGCACCTGGGGGGCTTGGGGAGCCTTTATTGCACAAGAGCCAGCTGAAAGCAAGAGCTCTTGTTCTACAGGATGGTCCAAGCTTCACAGGCACAGCTCTGAAAGGCTCAGAGACCTTTCCAGAAACGAGCAGGATCTTGCAATTAGGGGTGGAAGGACTCGGGCAGCAGTTTGTGCTGTGAGTGTCGTGGCAGAGATCAGCGATTCTGTGGTGCCAGACAGAGGTGACACCCGAGTGACAAAGAGCCCTGTTTAGTCTGATGCTCTTCAGATAATCAGAGCTCAGCACTTTTAACTAAGAAGTGGTGAATCAAACGGGAGGAATGTGTTCTGCAACAATCCTCACAACAGCGAAGTGCCACAGGCGCTGCTCACCACAGAGCTCCTGTCGTTTGAAGAGCCCAGGCCTCCCCTCCTCATGATCCCTCCTCTTTTCTGGGGCTGGGTTTGCACAAGCCTCTTTAAAAGCTAAAGAAAGAGTTGTGGGTAAGTGCTTGCCCACCAAGAGCCAGGATAAATCCTAGAAAACTGAGGAGGCTCTGATTCCACAGAGTCCTGTGGTGCAGTCATTTACACAGGACCTGAATCTCAAACGAATTCCACTGGAGGGGAGCAAGGGAAGCCCTGTTCCCTGCCAGGAGAGGCAGTGTCACTGCTGACGGGCTCTGAGGTGCTGCCTTTGCCAAGACTGCATCGCCAAGAGCAGCTTAACTCCTGCCCCTCGCGCTGTGTCCACTGCACGGCCAGCCCGAGTGTCCGGGCAGAGGTGCACTCCCAGGCACGGAGTGTCCGTGTTTGTATTTATTTCAGGAAACCTTTCTGAAAACAGGTTCGTGGGTAAACCAGCAAGACTTGAGACGTTTTAATGTGATAATCAAGATACTCAGTGTGCTGCTCAGGCTGGAGATTTCAGTGCTGCCACATCCAGGTGCATTTTTTTATGGGGTGCAGGGTCACTCTCCGTGTGCTGGGCTGCTCTGGCAGCCGGTGAGCATTCATGAAACAGCAATTAGGGCATGACAGATCTCAACAGCCCTGAATCAGAACTGGGAGTTCAGTTCCAGGATTGGAGGGAGGAAATCTGCCTTTCCTGCCTGCTGCACTTGGAAGAGTTCTTGCCATAGCCATTAGGAATTACAGCAAGGCCAAATCTAGGTGGTACTAATGCATAAATAGCAAAATATATATACATTAAAGGGCCTTTTTTTTTCCTTTTCTTTTAGGAAGCAGAGATCCTGAACACAGCTATTCTCACTGGGAAAACAGTGGCTGTCCCTGTCAAAGTGGTTTCTGTGGAAGATGATGGGACTGTGACTGATCTCGTGGAATCTGTGGAATGCAGATCATCAGATGAAGACGTCATTAAGGTAGGATCAGACTGCTCCAGAGGCCCTGCAGAACAGTGCTGCTCTCTAATGGAACCAGTTCTTTCATTTCCCTAACTGCTCTGCTGCAGCAACACCAGGATTTATTATTGCTGTTGCTGCTGTGCAGCTCGGTTCAGTGAAGCAACAAACCAAACACAAAATCACAGTTTCCCATCCTGCTCGTCAAACACTGGGATTGTCTGACTCTTCCCACTTCGGAGGTGTTTTCAGAGTTGACTCTTCCCTTTCCAGCTCCATGGGCTGTGTAGGTTCAGGAGTGTTGTACTGCTGCTCTCAGATGTGGCTCAGGGTGTGCTTTCCTGGCCAGGTGAGGTGAGAGCTCGCAGGAGTGCCTGAAGTTCCTTTTTGTTACTGAAATCGGAGCGTCAGACTGGAGCCTCAGTAAAATCGGTGCTTCTTGAAGGCTTTCAGCAAGTACCAATACCAGTGCTAAAATCTTGTGAGAAATCCTGGGTATTTCTGTCTGCTCGATGAACGATTAAGTGGAAGGAGCTGCTCAGCAGTGGTGCTGGTGGCAGATAAGGCACAGAGGATTCCAGCACGGTGACACAGAGGTGCCTTGTCTGCAGCAGCTTTTATCTTCCCACAAACTCCTCTGTGGCTGTTACTGGAGGAGAGGAAACAAATAAAAGTTAAAATTGAATTTTTTTTTTTCCAGATAACCAGCATGTCACATACTGATTACAAACCCTCCAGGCCACCCTCCCAGCTGCTGGGGATGGCTGTTCTCCCATTAACTTATTGAGGACTTGGCCTCTGGGAGGTTTGCCCTGCCCAGAGCTGCCTGGATCGCTGCGGGTTCTGCCTCTCACCTTGGCTCCTTTGGGTTTGCACTGTAGCAGCTCGGGGCTGTGTGTGGCTCCAAAGCCTCCCTGAGCCCCAGCACCTCCACACCACCCTTCCTGGTGGGCATTTTTTGCCTCTGTAGGCACAAGTGAGTAGATTCCTGTTACTGTCATATGGGAAACTGCTGGAAGGTTGAGACATACCCACAAGTCTGGTGGCTTCGTGTCACAGCTCGGGGTAGAATAAGTGAAGAACAAATCTGGGCAGAGGTGTGCATGGTCTTTCTTGAGCTATATCTAAAGATCTTTCCTGACAAAAAAAATTTGCAGTTTCTATGCTCATTGGACTTGTTTTAAATAATTCCTTCCTGGTAATTTCTTATACATGAGATGAACTCCAGGAGTTTCAAAGTTTAGTATTTTTTATGCTTCCCTTTCAGAATGTACTCAGTGTTCCTGTTTATCTGATTAGTCACCATGTTGGTATCTTCTGATTAAAGGTGTCTTTCTGGCTGTACTGGTAGTAACCTTTAGGGTTTGGGGTTTTTTTTCTTCTATGAAGCCCTTTTGGATCTGGTAAATCTGCTAAATATAACAAACTGTTGGACTTAATCTAGATTTAAAAACAGGAGGAGATTACTTGTCCTTGCGTTGTGGGAGTTAATGGACTAAGTCCTTCCTAACTCACTCATCACTCTTTGATTTCTTTTGCCAACTAGAAGAAACATTTTGAAAGCAAATATATCATTTGGAAGACATGTAAACAAGCAGTTTTGCTTTCTGAAGTTTTAATTATTGCCTGTAAGGACATGACTCGACCAATCAATGCTCGTGCGTTTAATGTTATTCATATACACACCATTAACAATGGTGTTAATGAGCCGGAGTCGAACCAGGCTGTCACCATCAGAGATCAGGACGTTCTGGGCTCCTGCTCTCCCCTCCTGCAGCAGCAGAGAGGTTTCTGCACAGCTGAAATGAGTTGCCAGTTTAAAGTGAGCTCTTAATTGAAAGTGTGCCTCCGAGTTTCCAGTTTACCTGCTCTGGCTCAGCCCAAGCCTTGTTCACAGGCAGCTAATGAAGATAAAGATACATAATTACTGGCCAGCCTTCAGCGTGCAGCAGTAATTACAGTTTCTGTTCTCTGGGCATTAGAATAGTGAATAGAAAATGGATGAAAAATCTGCTTAAGATGCCCATTGAAATATAAAGATTAAAATTACATTTCTCTGGGTCTTTACTGTTGCTGTTTTTCAATGCATCTGTCAAGTAGCATCTAACAGATTGATTATGTCTTCGTGGCTTAGCTCTTATTGCTGGGGTTTTGGTGTTGATTAATGATGAAGTTAAGCTCATTTTCCTTGCAGAATGAGGATACCTCATTCTTCTTTTCGTTTCAGGGTCCACATTTATTACTGCTTTCATCTGAGATTTCAAAGAACTTTAAAGAGCTGGTCCAAACTCTGCGCTGACTCATGCACCTACCTGAACTTGGGTGGATATGTCAGAGCAGAATTTAGTCCACTGAAACAATATTTTTATTGACAAATGGTTATCAGAAATTATTTGGTTCAACATGACAGAGTGCCCACACCCAAAAATGGAGGTGTGTTATGGCCTCTGTTTCACAAACGAGGACTGTGAGACACAGAAAAGTTAAGGTGTAAATTTCAAAGTACTCCAAAGTTCTGACCACTTGTAGATGGTAAAACTCTGACTGAACTAATGGAAAAAAGGAGAGATTTTTGAGCAGACTTTATTTTTGCTGAGTTATTAGTAAGGAATAAAGTCTCAAGATGACTTAAATCAAGAATGAGGAGAAAAGAAAAATCAGCTTCTTTTAATCTTTCATTTTGAAAAGACATTTCTGTTTCCAAATGGCCATTTTTTTTCAAGGCTCAACAAAGCCTGGGAGTTTCCAAAGCAACACTTTCCAGTGCTCTGGGTTTTCAGTTCGATGAGTTCATTGAAAATCTGCATTTTGGTTACCCTGAAACGAAAACACCTTTATGTTCCTTTTGTTTGGTCAGACACCTGAAAGTTCCACTGTTCTCAGCTGTGTTCGGAAGCCTCCTGCCAGAAGTCAGGCGGTGACCGGTGCCAACACCGGCAACAGGATTCAGTTCCTCTGTCCCTTCTTCGCGTTGTACCGTGCGTTTCATAGAGGACCCCGCTCAAAATCTGTGTGTTACCCAGACTTGTGTGCTTTTCCAGCAAAGCTCCTTCAGCTGATTGCCTCCTGGAGCACCTCGTGCTCCTGGAGCTGCAGCAGCGCTGCCGGGGGAGGCAGGCGGGGTTTGGCACCGCTGGGCTCGGGGGTGCGGGGAGGGATGCTGCTGCTGGCATCCTCGGCACAGCCTGGCAGCTCCCCCGGAGCTGGGTGCTGTGCACAGAGCCCCGCAGGGTGTTCCAGCGTGGCCTCTCCCTCGGAATTCTCATTTCCCAAAGGATGTTGAGACGCTTGAGCGTGTCCAGAGGAGGGCAGCGAGGCTGGTGAGGGGCTTGGAACACAAGCCCTGTGAGGAACAACTGAGGGAGCCGGGGTTGTTTAGCCTGGAGAAAAGGAGACTCAGAGGTGACCTTATCACTCTCTACAGCTTCCTGAAGGGTGGTTGGAGTCAGGTGGGGGTTGGTCTCTTTCTCCAGGCAGCAGCTGACAGGACCCAGTCTTAGGCTGCGCCAAGGGAAATACAGGTTGGATAGTAGGGAAAAGTTTTTCACGGAAAGAGTGGTGAAGTACTGGAACTGTCTGCCCGGGGAGGTGGTGGAGTCACCATCCCTGGGTGTGTTTAAAGAGAGACTGGATGTGGTGCTCAGTGCCATGGTTTAGTTGCGGTGTTAGGGTGTGGGTTGGACTCGATGGTCTTGGAGGTCTCTTCCAACCTGGTGATTCTGTGATTCTCCAGCCCGTCCTGGCTGTGGGGGGCTTGCCTGGCGCTGCGCTTGTCCTCCGCAGGGTCTCGCTCCCTGGCTGTGCGGGAGAGGCCAGGCAGGAATGTTGATGCCTCCTTGCTTCCACCAGGATGCTGCAGAGCTGGGGAGCAACTTCTGCAGCAGAGCTCTGTGCTGGGGACCCGCTGCTGGCCCAGGGAAGGGCTGGCAGCTGCTCTGCTCCGACACTCTGGGGTGTGTTAGAGGGGAGACAGCACACCTGGCAATCTGTAAACTATTACTGCAGGCTAATAAATCCTTCACTCACGCTTAGTGTGGTTTTATCAGTGGCAAAATAACATCCTTGTAGTCATGTGACAGACTTTACGGAAGATGAAGTGTCAGAGCATTTAAAGTAGCCTGAAGCAGACAGTGGTTTAAAGCATTAAACTTTTAACAGCTGTTCCTTTTCTTCCTTACACTGGTGCACTTCAGGGAGAGTTGAATTCTTCTAAAGGCAGTGGAGTGTCAGAGTGAAAAATCCAAGGGAGGAGATGATCGAGTCCAGGATGTTATCTGCTCCTTAGCTGAGCACTGGCAGCTCCAGTGCTGCAGGTCTCAGCACTGTGCTTCCGTCATGGATGCTCCTCTTACAGCACATTCCTGCATCCATGGGATCACACACGTTTTCAGCTGGAAAGGAGAGCCCTCACAGCTGCAGGGCAAAGGTGTGAGCCCCCATGGAGGCACTGCAAAGATACACAAAACTTCCAAAGCAAGAGTGGGAAGAATCCCAGTTCCCCGGGGATCTGACACGTTTAAGCCAAGCTTAGAGCGAGCTGAGATGCTCATTATGGCTCATGGAGTCTAAAAACTGACTGGGTCAGACGGGGGAAGCCGAGTGCTCACCCTGTGCTTGCTGCAGGGGATTAGTGCAGGGAGAAGGACAGGAGAGGAGGACAGGACAGGGCAAAGTGGGAAGAGCAAGCCCCTGTTTGAGAAGCAGTGATCTGTTAGACTGGCTAACCAGAATGTGCAATATTTTATATATTTAATATATAACATAATTGATAAATCTGTGCCTCGAGAGTTCAGTGAAGATCAAGTTCATGCCACGATTTTCCATAATATAATGGGATTTCTCTCACCAGCTGGACTGCCTTATTCCATCCCAAAAAATTTTGATCCATCTTGGAAACAATCTTGATTTAAGTCAGCAGATGTATGTTTTTATTCTCTGCAATGTCTAAACATTTCATTTTGATAGAAAATGATGAAGTCATGTCCTGTCATTTAAACTCAGTTTCAGTATTCCTGACATCGGAATCTGTCTGACCTTTTCACCTTAGGATGAAGCAACTTTAAAAATAAAAATGCTTTTTCTGCTCTGCTCTAGTAGTCAGGACAAACTCAGAAAAATGCATTGTCAAAACTAAAAGGTGTATTAATAACTGTAGAGTTCAGTTCATGGGCTGCTGGTGGTGGTTATACAGGGAGAAGGCACAATTTTTTAATCTCTCTCTGGTATGAAAAACAGATGTGGCAAAGACGGATTCTGAATGTAGAACTGATCCAAGAGACTTGCATCTCCCAGGAATTGTCTGAAACTCACCTAAAGCTGTTGAAGTTACTGGATTTGTCTCTTTCATATTCTGCCAATTCATCATTCTGATGTGAATCTTGGGAAGTAACAAGGTTTCTGTGGTGGTATTTGCCTTTTTATAATCATCCATAGTGAAAGCCCCAGTGGGACTGGCACAGTCACTGTTGCCTGTGCTTCCTGTGTATTTCTGAAAACTGTAAGCTCATAAGATAAAAAACTTCCCTGTAATGGAAAAAAAGAAACCCAAATGATTTCTGAATTGAGGCTTCTTCAGAATTCTACAGAAGATACCCAGGAATCTGGGTTTTTGTGCTTCATGGGAAAGAATGTGTGTTCTTGTAGAGCCAGGGATCGTAATCTCTTTCTGTGGGTATTTCTCTTCCTTTATAGGGAGGAATGTGTCTATGTCCATGAAAAGAATGAGGCAAATCTAAAGAATATCTGAACAGTAATGCCAAGGGGGATCCCAGTGAGCAAATTTAATCATTTGCTGAACCCAGAAGGGGCTGATGGATGTCCCTGATGTGCTGAAGCACTGCTAAAGGTGTAGTTCTGTGACTGTTTAAAGCTACCACAGAGCTGCTGTCCCTGTCTCTGCTGCCCAGGAGTGCAGCTGAGTGAAAATGAATCCATTTCTTTTTTTGGTGAATGAGCTGTCTGCCTGCTCAGCTCCCTGCCCCCTGGCTGAGTTCATTTGGGATGCTCACAGTGCCAGCACTGGGAAAGGAGTGCCTCTGGAGCAGGAGTCAGTAGCAGAGGGTGAGGGTGGCCAGCAGTGCTTCTTGCTGTTGTGTGTTTGTTTAAATGACACCAGGGCTTTGCACAGGCGTTCCCTTGCTGTCACATCATTAGCCTGGCCACCATTCCCATCCCTGGAGAAGGCTGATGCCATCCCTGTGCCTGTGAATCTCCTGAGGGAAGGTGCCCAGGAAGGATGGTGAAGATTTTCCAGGTGCCTCACCTATTTCTGAGTGTCACATCTGTGCAGTGGGAGACACCCGTGTGGGAATGTCCAAACCCCCTGGACTTGCAAAGGGCATCGAGGGGTTTTTAGCTGCTTTCCAAACCCACCTCATTGCACACTGAACCCTAGAAATGCTCCATCATCTCCGTGAGAAGCGATGGGTGCACCTCTAGAGAAGATGTGCTGAGGGAGGAAGGAGCAGACAATGCAAAGGGAAATGAGTTCCCTGCTTCCTTCCCCTGGGCTGAGGCAGCAGAGCAGCACCGAAGGCACGTGGTGGTGTTACGCTGATAGGAATGAGCTAAACTGGGCTCACATCATCCACTAACACCTGTCTCCAGAGCTTGCATGAATGGTTATACATTGCCATTCTTCCTCTTAAAAAGTTCCCAGGGTGTTCTGCAGTTGCAGTGGCCGTCTGCCACCCTCTCTGGTGAGGTGAGGTGAGGTATTCATGGCTCGTGGTGCCAGCTCTGAGCCATCCTCCAGATGGTGGCACAAAGCTCTGTGTTGCTTTGTTACCAGGCAGGGAGAAGTTACAGGATGCCACGTGAATGACTCTTCTCAGCCCAGTTTAGGGTTTTTCTGGACACATCAGACACAGCATAGCCACTAAATGACTTTGCTAATCATTTGCAGGACTGTCCAGATGTATTAGGTGTGGAAGGGGTTGGTCTTGGCTAAAATAAAAATACGTGTGACAAGATATTTTCAGCTGACTTAAGCGTGCTCTAATCCAAGGGCTGTGTCAGTGTTTGCTGAGGGTGTTCTGGAGTTAGTAGAGAAACTGCTGGTCAGAGCTGAAGAATCCTGAACGTTAGCCATGGAATACTTGCAGGATTCCTAGAGGGCTCAGAGGCAACTGGAAGAACAAGGGGTGATTCTGGACATGCATCTGTGCAGGAAAAGGGGGAGGCTGCATGTCTTAGGAAGGCTGGGGTCGAAAGGCCATAATGAACCTGAATTTTTAATGCTGTCCTGTTCTGCCTTCGTTCTAATGAAGGAAGGAATCCTGCTCTAATGGTTAAACCGGGCTGGGATTTTAGGCGCTGCGGATTCTAATAAGGGCTCAGCCTGCACACAGTGTGTGACACTTGATTTTCATTCCTTCCTTCATAAGAGGGGATAACAATTGGATAACCCCTCGGATGGTTTCTGAGAGGCTGCACTGAAATGTGCAGGTGATCGCGTGGGCTCTGGCATGTGCTTTCCGCTGTGACATGGCTGTGCCACTGTGGGCCCTGGCACGTCATTTATTTGATCTGTCTCAGCAGAGACTCACACAAAAGGTGTATAATGGCTCTGAATTACCTTGACAGATAAAGAGCATTAATGCTAAATCCCCAAAGAATGCTTTGAGACGTGAAATGTAATGTATAAGCATTGTCGTGATGGTTGTTAATAACACACATAACCCTAACTAGGACAGAGCACAGACTCTGCAGAAATCACTCCTGTTAAATTTCACTTAATCACAGCCCATACAAAATTCTGTCATGATAAAATACCAGTGCCTGAGTAAGGAAGGATTTGGAAATATTTTCAGATTTCTTATGTAACAAAGTCTGTGCAGGTCGGTTGACTGAAGATTTCTTCTCTTTTGTTCACTGTCTGGACCATTTTGCATTCCTTTTAGGATGGTGACTTTTGGCTACCCATGTACCTTTTCTCTTTGCAGTTATGTAAAAAAATTATGCAGTACTTAAGGATTTCAAGAGAAAAGAAGGTAAATCAGTCAAACACATCTGAAAAGTGCTTGAGATGCCAGAACACAAGGATTTCTCAGAGTGCAGTTTATTGCCAGAAATGATTATCTCTAACAGTTCTCGTGCTTTACACATGTGACAGGCTCTGGTCTCCCTTTCTGAGACCGTGGCTTGGGTGCTGTATTTGTTTGTAGGACACACCAGTGCTGTGGTTCCCTCCACCAGCTGCCCACAGAAACACTGCACAACTTGCCTGTTTCAGCCTTGGTTTGCAGCACTGTCCTGTTTAACTGGTTATTGGATGATAAGCCTGATTTCTGAATCAATTTAGGCATTCAAATCCAATTAATTTAATTGCAAATTAGAAACCTAAGCACCTACAAAAAGTGGCTTTAATGTCTCTTCAATTTTAGTTAAAAGTGTAACTGTGTATTTAGAGCAGGTGGGTATTATACAAAGCTGATATTTTCTCCCAACTTAAATAATCTGTTCAATACAATAACTATTAAAAATAATGTGATTATTTGCAAGCAGGTAATTACTTTGCAGCTGTAAAGGGGTTTTGTTTGAGTAAATTTAGGGCATCTTCCTTAGACTTTGGGATTTGAGTGCCCTCAGCAATTTCTTTGAGCATTTGTGAGCATGTGAAAAGCTGTTGTAGTGTTTGAGATTTTGTGCAGACCTGGAGCTGATACCAAAATGAAATCTATGAATATGACGCTCCATTACATGCTCCATTTCATTCCACTAAAAGGCAGAGAGGGAGAAGTGAAACTTCAGCAATGAAGGGAAGTATCATTTGCCCTGGTGAGTCAGCTTCTAAGGGCACAGTGGATGGTACTAAACTGTATTTTATGCATTGGCTGTGAGCATTATATTAATTGCACGCGACTGTCACTAAAAGAAAGAGTCGGTCTCACGTGTGCGCACACAACTTCTCTTAATGATTGGATCTCATTTCCGCCGCTGAAAATCCAAATTTAACCCAGTGTGGTTAATGGGATTGCTCTGCACTTTATGTGATGAGGAGAAGAGGAAGTCTGTTCCTTCCTGGGAGATTGTTTGTGTCTGAGCAGGCTGTCGCTGTCGCTGGATGGGTTTGTCTGGCATCAGCTCCACGCTGAAAGCAAAGATCAGCCAGAGCCAATTTCAGTTGTTCCAGTGCCATAGCCATAAGTCAGCCCGTGTTTCCTTGAAAGTTCTTCACACGTTTTGATGATGCTGAGCTGAGTTTCAAGCTTGTAACAAATCTTGAAAGCCTCTATTTCCCTAGGGCTCAGAAGTGCATGGCAAGGATTTCACACAGGCCTGCAGACGGGATGAGAAGCAGCCCCTCTGGCACTACAGTTGTCTGTGCTATGCTAATTTTTGAAGACACCTTGACGAGTAGTTTTCCAAATTGTGCCCTTTGTTCCCAGGTTAAACAATGTGTGTGTCTAATCTCATCTGGAGCGCTCTCTTCTCTGAGCAGATTCAGCGGGACAGCATTCATTGATACTCATTTCTTTGCAGCTCAGGCTGCTCAGGAAGCTGTGTGGAGGTGTGATTAACCTCATCCTGGACTCTTTAGTACCCAGAGCTGACAGTTATCATCTGATCTCCAGCGAGGCTAATCACTGATAAGGGTTTTCTTCACAGGCCTGGTTGGTTGTTTTGTTGCTGTTGAGTGGATAAAACTGAGTGGGTAAAATGAGACATTAAGTATCATAAAGTGTGCTCAGCACAGGAAAACTGCAGTAAAGAAATTACTGGGGAGGAATGAATGGGATGGTCCCAGAATCTCATTATCTGAGCGAGGACTTCCCTCACGGACCAGCACAGGAAGCAGTGAGGACAGAATCCGGTGCGGTGCTGGTGGAACCCAGTGTGTTCTGGAGCCAGTCCCAGTGCAGGCCGGTCCGTGCTGGCAGATCCCGTGGGCACTGCAGGGCTGCCCCAAGTTCTAAGGAGTTTTAATCATAGGACCCTAATGAGGCCATCACTCAGCCAGGCTCTGCTGGAGTTCGGTGTTTGCTTTCCCTGAGCCCAGCCTGGCACTTCAGTGAGGAGCTGCCCCTGCAGTGACAGTGACTCCCTGGAAAAGCCTCGTGTGGTTCCTTTCCCCTTCACAGCAGGACAGGAGTGCAGGTGGGCCAGAGAGGGGGACAAGGCTGACCAGAGTCTCTGAGATGCAGCTCTGAGATATTCCGTGCTCACTGAAGAAAGAAAATAAGGAAGAGCCTTGCTGAGAACAAACTGATTGTGTCTGCATGGGTATCATGGCAAAACAGAGGCGAGCTGCTGAGGCTGATTTTCTTTCAAAGGTATAAAATGAATGCCAGCTTCCTATGGAATTGGACCCAGGATCTCCCACTGTCTAACTGCTCCACTAAAACTGACCTAGCCTGGGGCTTTTGGGGGCTTAAATCAAGTCTTTCATTTGTTAGAGGTATATTTTACCCTTTCATGTGAAATGTAGCCTGAAATACAGAAAAGAGCGGTTTCTAATTAAACTCCTGCCTAAATCCATTACAGCTTCTGAAGCCATTGAGACAGGGAGATGAAAAGAACTTTAATGATCCCAGTATGTAAATAGAGATGTTAAAGTTTGTTTGGAGGAATGAAGGTTAGAGGCCAGATAGGAAACCAAACATGAAGCCTCTTGGTAGAAGTTGAATCGCTGCATTAGTTATCGTGGGTTTTCATAGAAATAAAGTAATAATGCACATTCAAGTTTCAGTTCGTAAATGTGAAGTGACAGCCTCTGAGTTAGCCACTGAAATAATATTATAGACCTAAAAAAGAATAATAGAGGAAATTGAGAAAGCATAAGAGAGAGTTGTAATGGAATTGGGCATTGGTATAAATACAAATCATGAAAGGGAGATTGATTTAGTGGAAGATATGAAACTCGGAAACTCGAGGTGTTAAAAAGATCATCTGCTCATCTGATAAAGAATGCCTGAGGCTGCACAACTTTTAGCTGAAACAGCCAGATTTGCTTAAGGTGGATGAACTTTAGAATTGTATGAGGAATAATGTATTGCAAGGGAGCTTGCTTCTGCAGGACACAGTTGCTGTATTAAGAAAATTACCTTTTCTCATCAATGTAGTCAGAAGTTTTACAAGGAGTTCTGGGAATAAGGAATTGCTGTAATCCAAAGAGCCCAAACAGTGACATTTCCATGCCTCCTCTCGATATCTGAGGGTGATAGAACAACTTTATTTTTCTTTGGAAACCAACAAATTGGAATTGCAGCTTCATTCTCAGCAGTCCTGAAGGAATGAATAACTCCACACCGAGATTTGCAGCAGTCATAGTTCTGTTGCAAATATCACATCTTCATTTCCCTTCTCCCTCTGTTATATGGAGTCCTGCTTTTCAAACAACTTACAAGAAAAGGGTTAGGGACCCTGTTCTTACCTGCTGTGTCTCAGTCCACTGAATTACGCACATCCATACACAGAGATTGGGTGAGACACAGCAGAGAAGAGTCCAGGGAGGAACTATGCACATCCTGTCATCAGCTTTTCTCTTCTTATAACGTGGTTTTGCATGGTGGGGATCACTTCTGCTTCTGAAAAAACATCTGAATCATCTTCCTGAGGCAGACAGCCCTTATTCACCTGAGGGGGAGTTTGATAGCTCACCTAAAATTCTCACAAGGAATTCTTGGGAAGTTTGGAAGGCTTTGTGGAGCCCGCTGAATGCCACAGCAGGCAAGGGGCTCCCTCTTCCTCGGAGCTCGGTGGATGAGTGACAGCCATCAGACAATGACAGATCTCGCAGAGAAGGGCTCCAGGTTGAGCTCAGCGGTGGCACAGGCGTTTCTGGGCAGCTGGAGCTGCAGTTCCAGCTTAGCTCAGCTTGGCTCCAGTAAAGCTCAGCCCTTGTCCTCAGCTGTCGCCTCAGCCCACGGTGAGCGTGCAGGATAAACCAGAGCGAGCTGCTGCCAGCTGGCTGTGCCGAGAGCTTGCGTTAATTACCTGCATCTTCCCAGGGAACTTTCCATGGAGTTGAGCTGTCCAGTGTGTTCCCGTTGTCTGGAACCGAGAGGAGAGGGTGCAGCTGCCCACTGCTCCCGGTGCCTGCAGGGTAGGCCAGGGAATGCCTGCACAGGGACTTTGGGGATTTGCATGAGGGAAGCACTAACGGCACAGCACCCACACTAAATCCGTGGGAGTGGCTGGGGTTTGGCCATGAGGTGTTTCTCAAAGAGCAGGTGTGTCTGTGGAATGCCAGAGGTGGGACAGGCTGCACTGTGGTGTCACTCCTGTACCCTGCAGAGACCTGAGACGCTCCTGTATCCACCTGAATCCATCAGCAGTGCCTGGAGAGCCTTGCCATAAAAACTGCTCCACTCATCTGCCTGGGAATTGCTGAAGCTCTGCTTCTCCAACCCCTGTGGGACAGACAAGCTGCTGACGGGTGCAGCTGTCCCATTAAATGTCCAGAATTTGCCTAAGCTTTAAATAGGAGTTTTCTGGAAAAGATCCATCTACTGAGAACACAGACCCACACCTGCTCATCTGTGGCTTCCACACCCTGGTGTCCTCACATGACATACAGCTTCCCATGACATACAGCTTCCCATGAAATACAGCTTCCCATGAAATACAGCTTCACTGGGGCTTCTTGATCAGCCATGAGACTTTGTTGTTAACATCATCAATTCCTAAGCCCTGAGAACATGCAAGATGTGTCGATACAGCAGGGTAGTTGTGTTCACATGGAGTCTCTCTCTCAGGCTGGCTATTCTTCCCTCGTGGTTGTTTGAAGATAGCTCAGATATCAAGCTTCAGGACTGACCTCAATTTCCCAGTAAACGGATCCGTGGTATGAGTGCTTGTCAGGATGGAAGGAGTGTGGAAGCGTTTGGAAGATCAAAGCAGCACGACTCCCATCAGAGTCGATAGGGAACAAGCAGCTAAAATCTTACAAAATGCTTTCAAATGATCCTCCACCTTCGATTCCCTATCCTCGCTGAAACCAGCTCCTGAAATGTTTTATTGAATGTGTTCCTCCTGTCATTTCTCTGAAAGAAAAAGGAAGCTTGGAGGAACCGTGGGCTCAGGTTGGCAGCAAGATCCTTCTGCACTCCCCTGGCTGCCCTGCCCTGGCACCCCCTGGCTGCTCTGGGAGCTGGGGCACAGCTGGGCTTTGTTATTAGGTTATGGGGAGAAAAGCTGATGTTTTTCTCCTCTTGCATTGACCCTGAGCATGTTCTGAGAACTGTCCTTGCTCTGCTGCTGTCGGACCCAAGCCCCCCAAGCCCCAGTGCTGTGTCTGGGCTGCTCTGCACGGTGAGAGCTGCGGGCACGGGCAGGGGTTTGCTCTTGCTGTGCTTGGCACTGTCTCTTTGAGCACATTTTTATGAGGAAAGCACCTGCAACATCTCCCAGCAGCGCCGAGCCTCAGTGCCCAGGAACTGCAGTGCCCCATCAGAGCCCATCCTGTGACAGCCGGAACAGCCATGAATAAAACATTAATGAATAAACAGAGCACAACAAACACCTTTCATGAGGTCAAATGGCAGAGATGAAATAGAAACTGCATCTCTTCAGTCCTCACCTGGACTTCTACCCATTCCACGAGTGTGGGTTTGTTTAATAATTTTTTCTAGACTACATGAGAGGAAATGTTTCTGGCCTGGCTTTCCTGTTTATGCTAAATGTAGCCATTTTCATGGTTTGGTTGATTATTCTCAGACATCACAGTAATGAGACTGCATTTCTCATCCCAGATAGCATTTGCAGATAACATTCCCCAGCACTTTGTGGCCATGGGAAAGCTTTGTAAACAGTTAATTCCTTCATTTCCACAATGAGGATAATGATATCTGCACTATATAAACAGGTATTTATATGAAAAAATGCACACAGAGACACACATTTATGTCATGAGCACTGAGCCCTCACCGTGATGTGCTTTACAAAGTGTTGTCAGGAGGTTTTTTTGCAAAATGCTGAAATGCTGTTAGATAATGGGAATAGTTCAAATATAAAATGTTCATCATCAGCACCATTGTTGTTATTATTTTACTTGACTGTGCAAAGAAAGAGACACAGAAATGAAGCAGTATTGATCCACAGTGATTTCACTGGTCCTAAACCAGGCTTTTGTTTAGCTGAGGAAAACAGGATGCCTTTTCTTCCATCTTTTTAATATGTTTTTTTTTTCCTTGAATCTTCTTGGTTTAATGAAATGTGATCACTTTTCAGGCAGTGGCTTGTCTTGCACATCAGAATGCTTCACAAAGTGATGTAAATTATCACCACTAATGCTATAAATACAGGTGAGAATATCTTCAGCATTTTCTCACATCTAATAAGGAGAGAAGGAAGTTTGAAGCAACGTTTACTTTGTGCACTGCAAACTTACTTAACTGCAGTAACTTAAATTGCTGAAGTTGAGTTCACTGCAGGTCATCAGAAGGGTGCTGAGCACAGTCTGCGTTCAGAGGAGCTCTGAGGGGTGGCTTTCACAGGGGCTGTGTTCTTCTGCCTCTGGTATTGTGCAAAACACATCTCCCAGTACAACAGGACCTGCTTTTGCTTTTGTGATCAATATTGAATCTGAGGAACAAAGATGAAATACTTGTTTCCTTTTTTACCCAGAAAACCTGCATTTCTTGTGGATGACATGCATGGACTACAGACAGGAAAAGTTGTGCATCCCACATCTCACTGTAAGGCTTAAAAGTCACGGACAATTTCAAACTGAGATGAAAGGAACAGTATTTCCAGCTATGGAAAACATTCCTGAAAGTCATTTGTCTAAGCAGATCTTAAATATTACTGCTGTTGTTAATTATCATCTTCCAGTCCTCAGTGATCCCCAGAGTTGGAGAGTTTCTAGTCAGATCCTCTCTAGTTCAAATTCTTTTCTCCACTGATGTCACCAGGCCAATCCTTCCCCATCCTGCACTTAATTGTTTTTATCCAACTTTATACTTTGCCCTTACCTTTCTTCAATCTCATCTATTTATTTCAGATAATTTTCTACACTACAAAGATCATTCTGAATTCTAAGCTTGTTCTCCAGAGAACTTCTAACCCCTCCCAGCTTGGCATCAACTGCAAATTTAATGAAATTAATTAAATGAAAATTAAATGAAAAGCTCTCATTGACTTCAAGGGGCATTGGAGTGAACCCAAACTGTCTTACATCTTTCAGAAGTGGTTCAAGTGAAATACACTTATTGCTTCACAGGCCATTTTTGTAAGGGAAAAAGACAGATGCATGTTGAATAATTCAGGGTCCTCGTTGCTGACTGAGAGAGATTTAACTAATTTGTCAAAATAATGACCTGTGTTCACAGCGGGGAGCAAGCGGTTTTGGATTATTTCTGTCCCCGGAGAGATGCTGGAGGAGCCTGGGTTCAGCTCAGCACCTCGCGAGGGGCTTGTTCAGGGATGTAAAATGAAAGGTGAGCAGTGGGGTTTGCAGAGGGTGGGAGGAGTGCTGGAATGCGATGAGAGCTCCCTCTCAGCCTGGTGGAAGCAGAGCTGCTTCCCAGGGAAGCCAAGGTGCACAGAGGGGTTTGTTGGGCACAGGTGTGGCGGGACTGAGCCCCAGCCCGGTGTCACTCTCTGCCAGGGCCACTGGGACCCTGTGTCACAGCTCCACAGTGCCACAGCCGTGCCCTGTTCTCATGGAAACCCCACAAATGGGCAGCTGGGGGAGGGAACGTTGCGTTGGTGGGGCAGGAGAGGACAGGAATCCCCTCCCTGCTCGGCGTCCCTGCCCACAGCTCCAGTGGGGAAAGATTCTCTCTCCATTCCAATGCAAACTTTGCAGTCACTTTTCCAGCAAGTGTGGTTTGGGAAACATTTTCTGGCTCTCCAGCCTGTCCGTGTTGGCTGAGGGCAGCTTTCATCTGGCACGTGTGTACTGTGGCTGCTGCTCTGCTGTTGGAGCACAGTCCTGCTTAGATATGCTTCTCTGCAAGTGGTTCTTGGCTTAAAAAGGCACAGGTCTCTTTCAGAAATTTTTCATGCTTTGCTGTTGCATTATTTTTCCCCTGTCACTTCAGAGTGTTGGCCAACTTTCCAGAGCCTGCCGTGCATGCATGAGTATATGTATATTGCAACAGATTTTTCCTTTTTTTCCCCTAAGTTGTGATGTTGGATATCTGAACGCTTGCCAGAGGAGTAGAACACGACTTTGCCTGGGCAAACTCTCTAGCAGAAAGAGGACTGGATCCTTAAAACTCTTTGAAGTCCTCCTGTTACCAAGATGGAAATCTCTTTGTCCTTGTAGCTCTGAAGTCTGCCATTGCTAACCATATTTCATCTCCTTTTCGCTGTGTTGAAGTGACTGAAATGCAGTGCCCTTGCTGGGGTGGTGTCTGAGTTACACAAGTGATTTCAGCAGCTCTTGGTCCTTGTTCTGTTCAGTACCAGCTGAGCAATGGCTCAGCTCAAGTTGGTGCCTGCAGATCTGGGCTTGTGGGACACTGAAGTCTGAGTGCACTGAGGAGTTCAAACTCCTCTCCTTTCATCCTGGCATTCTCCTCTCACTGCAGGGTCTTTTCAGTCACTTCTCTTGTGAATCTCTCATCTCCTTTAAGTCTGTGGAGGTCTGGTCTCATGCTCGGCTTGGGTCACATCAGTCCTCAGTGGTGTCCCTAATTAAAATTTACGTGTAACCCATTACTGTTTGGACAGAAGTTAAAAGCACAGGACTGTTCCTGTTTGAGGGAAGAAGTGTGGCTGTTTGGGGTAGGATCAACACTTACCAGAGTCAGAGGGAAGTCACCCTTGATGGATGGAATTTGGCTCTCCTAAAGACTGGATCCTTGAGCATCCAGTCCTGTTTGTCGGTGCGGGGCCGAGCTGTGAGCTGCCCCTGGTGTGTGTGTCCTGCCACGGCCTGTGGCACAGAGCTCCCAGGCTGGTGGGTCTGCCCAGTGCTGCGGTGTCTGGAGGGAGATGTGGAGCTGAATTGTGCGGGCACAGCTCCACTCCTCCGGAGCTCCGAGCTTTTAGTGCTCAGCTGGCTCCGAGCGCTGTAAATCTCCACAGCTCTCTCAGCTCGAGCATCCCCGTGCCCACAGCCAGCCCAGCTGCCCCTTGCAGGTGTGTTTGGGAAGGTTTGGCAGAGGGGCCACCATCACCAGCTCCTCCTGTTCCACGTGCCTGCCTTCCCCGCCTCCTGCCTGCCCTCATGGGCAGCTGTGTCGGGAGCAGGGCCAGGCTCTGTCATCCCTTTGCCAAAGGTGAGAGTGGCGTTCCCGAGCCCTTGGTAACCACCTGTTGCTGCAGCACGAGCTGCATAATTAGAGCTGACAATCCCTGTCTAGAGACTTCTTGGAAGCTGGAAAAATGAGAATGTTGTCAGAAAAATAGTGATGCTGCTAGTCTGCAATGCAGTGATGGAGATGAAAGACGAGTGAATCCAAGGAGGCAGAGAATACATCAGCCCAGTGCTTTTTTTTGAACTGATTTAGAAGTCCAGAATGGTCTGAAAGAATTTACATTTCTCTTACAGCCTTGAAGAAAAAGCATTTTAAGCTAGTTTCTCTATTTCTTTTTCTTCACGAAGAAAAACAACAGCTGTTGGTTTGTTGGACCCAACCAACAGCAAATTTCATAGCAGTCATGCTTAAAACTACAATAAGGGTGGTAATTTCTTTCTTCATCAGGTGATGCAAAAGGATTTTTATATTTTATTTGGTTTTAAGCAATTTTCCACAAAGTTATGAAAACCCTTTAAAGGAGGATCTTATTTTTTCTAACAGAGGAAAAATAAATTTCACTAGAAATGAAGCCAGGGTGTGTGGAGGAGCTGCAGCCCAGGGGGATGTGCAGAGGAGCTTCAATCCACACTGCTCAGCACATGGTGGTGGCCTCACTCCGTCCCACCCACCCCCTTGGAAGCAGCATCTGTGTGAAAGGCATTTGAGTTCAGTGGCGAGGCAGAGCTCTCCTCTGCTCTTGCACAATAAATATATCAGAAATGACCTGGTCGGGATAGATGAGGAATGACTGGAAGTGAGGCTCAGGGCAACGAAGAGAAAAACGGGAGTTCTTTACAAAGAGAGGCTTGTTAACATAATTGTGTTATATGTGACGGCAGTGCCAAAAGAGAAGCCACACAGAGCCAGTGGGAATGTTGTGCTGTGCGGATCTGGCAGGGATCCAGGCAGCCCCAGTCTCACACCTGCCTGTGCACTGCAAAAAGAGAAAGGGTCCCACGGCCGCTGAAGCCGTGAGAAGCCACCAGAGTGGCAGCAGCGAAGCGTGGTGCTCCCGCTGGTAGTGGGGCCAGGGGAACCCTTCTCTGGGGTTCTCGGCGCTGTCCCGTGCAGGGCCAGGAGCTGTGCTTGGTGACCCCTGTGGGTGCCTTCCAGTCCAGGATCCTCCGTGATTCTGTGATTCTGTTAGAGCAGGGTCTGCCCCAGTTTGGAGTAACAGGGCCCTGCTGGGAGGAGAGCCCTGGGATTTGGGGTTTCGTTTCTTGGCTGGGTCACAAATGCTCTGTGAAGCCTTAGGTGTGGGATTTGGCCACAGTCCGGGCCTGAGTTCCCTGTGTCCGTGTGCTGTGGGAGCGCTCCAGCCCCAGCCTGCTGGGACAGCCAGGCAGCACTGGGACTGCTCTGCCTTTGGGGAGACTCAGCAATTCCTAAGGTCCTTCAGCTGCCCTGGGAGAGCACAGGAACTGCAGGAAACCCTTTGCTTTGGTCAGACTGGTATTGCAGGCATCTTGCTCCCGGCTGCTCCCGAGGGCAGGGGTCTGACACACGGGATGACAGCCCCTAGAGCCGGCTGTTCCAGGCTCTGTGTGTACCTTAATTGCCTTCCTCTCCCCACTGGTGCTTCACTGACTGGATCTGACGGATCTGGAAGTCTGACTGTCCCCTTTGCAGCCTGGTTTTAGCGTTCAGTCCGTCGGATTTGTCACATTGTTCATCAGCTCTGCTTCCCTTGGACACCAGGTATTTATTACCCAGAGACAAGCGAGCAGCCTCCTTTTCACGAGGGCAAAGCAAAGTTGTTCTGTTGTCATTGCTCCTCTTCAAGCTTTCCTGGAGGGAGGGCAGCAATGCCATTCTCAGTTTAGTGATGAAAAGCTTGGGGTGCTGGCTGTGTTTATCATTCTTCTGCTTTGCTTGGCTGGCTGCAGTGAGTGACACAGAGCGCTCGTGGTTTCCAGATCGAGAGAGAAAGAGGAAGATGTAACTTAATTAACAGGAGCGAGAAAGCATTGTCACATTGATTACAAACAATTGTGGCTCCTAAAAATCTACAGCACGAGGTGGGCCGAGTCCAGCAGCTTTCTGGCAGCTCATCAGGCAGTGCCTGCCTGTCTGGGGCTCCGCTGCCATCCCTGTCCCGCTGATTTACAGGAGCAGGCACGAAGCCGTCTCGGTGCTGTGCTCATCCCGTGCTGGCAGCATCGCCGCTCGCTGAGCATCCCCAGCAGCAGGTGGGCAGGAAGTTGCCACCTCCTCTTCCAGCTGGAAAGCAGGAATTGCAGCCCAGCCAACGCAAATGAGGGATGGTTGTGGCTGCAGAGGAGTGGGGAACAGCAGGAGGGAATGAGGCTGTGCTTGGCAGGGACAGAGCTGCACCCCAGAGCTGCACCCCAGAGCTGCACCCCAGAGCTGTCCCTGCCCTCGGCACGGCCGGGAGCGGCTGCTGCAGGTGAGGAGGTGAAGGGCTGGCCCAAAGAACTGCACATAAATTTTGATCAGCAGGAAGGTGCAGTTGGGTGACTCCAGCACCTGAGCTCTTACAGATCAGGCTTTGCAAAATCCCTGTAAAACAAGGGGATAGGATCCTTATTTTACAAATACTTCAAAGGGAGATTAAAGGCCGGATTCTTAGGGAGGTTTAACCACCAAACTCCCCTGGAGTTCAGTGGGAGTTAACACTTCAGTATCCCTGGGAGTATTGATCTCAATAAATGACACACAGCCATCTAATAAGCGTGTGAGGGAGCTGGGAATTAATCCCAGGCTTTTGGAAAGGTTGTTCTGTGCCTTTACTTCCCTTCCTGCACATGGGAGTAGCACTGTCCATCGTGCCAAAGGTACCACGGATTCCGTGTGATTGGATTTTAATTGAACAGAGTTTCATTGTGATGATTTTGTTTTGATTTGTGGCTCGAGTTGCTTAAGGCTTATTGGGGAAAATTTGGCAGAGTTTATTCAGTCAGAATTTGTAGTCCTGTAAAGCAGCTTTGTGCAATGGTGCTAATTTCCTTGGAATTTCATTTCTGACAGAAAATAAAAGAAGAAAAGGATGCTACCAGGTTCCTGTTGTGTCAAGGAAACAACTTGTTTTGACATGCCCAAAATGAAATGTTTTGATTTTTTCATTTTAAAATAACTCTTTCCTTGATGTTACGGTATTTTTACATAATTTTAATCATTTGAAATTGAAATGAAACTGAATTTCGTGACCCAAAAATGAAAGCAAATGTAGGTGTCTTGAAAGCCCTGCTGAAATGCAGCATTCATCCTCCAGGCAGCTCGACTGCCAGTCCCATGGCAGAGGGGACACAGCAGCAGGGACACATCAGGTGGCCCCTGGCTGGCCTGAGCTCAGTGATCAGTGGGGACAAGCTCTTTAAAGGCAGCCCATGGACAGGAAGAAATCCCAGGTGAGGACAGAGTGTGCAGAGATTAATGAAGTGCTCACGAAGGGCTGGGCAGAAGATGCTCTTCTCTCACTGCAACCCCAAAAAATGTGTAAAATCTGCGCAAATCCACCGCACAGAGAGAAACTGACTGTTCTTAGTAGTGGAAACGGGGGCAAAGGAAACACAGAAAGGAAAAACCCACTGCAGTTTTATCCGCCAGGTCTTGATTTTAAAAAGCAAAAGGTGATTCCTGAGGAGAGACCGTTGATGAGGGGATTTTTCAGTTGGTAACACCAACACACTGCGGCCGTTGTGTCGGCTCACAAAGGAACTATTAAACTTGCAGCTACAATTGGATGTTTGCCCAGAATTGTAAGGCCTTTTAAAATGCCCCGTTGCGTATTTCACTCGGGTCTATTCGGCTGAGGAGAATATATCGATGTTTGCCACAAAGCTGCAGAACAAACTAAAATATTTCTTAGAAATTAATTGGTATCAGAGCACTCTTAATCAATATGCTCTGTGAGATGCTTCAGGTGGATTAGTGCGGCAAAACACATTTTTCATGTGCACAGGTCTCTGCTAATATCTGTTTATGGCAGTGCTAGGTGGGCTTGCATCAGGACACTGTGGAAAGCCTGGCAGGAAGCAAGACCCTTAAAAACTAAGGGAGATGTTTGTCTCTGGGTAGAAAAAGCAGATACAGCTGTGGATGCAGTATTGTTTGGTGTTGTGCTGCAACAGGAAAACCACTGCAGAAAGGTGTTGATGCTTCAGAGGTGTGGACTTCCAAAATTCAGAGCCACCCTCTGGTTTTTCTGAACCTGCAGAGTTCGGATGTGTCACTTGGCACCTCCTCTAGAAAAGGCAAGATCCTTCTGCACAGAGCAGAGAACCCGCTGGAAAGGATGACGAGCTGTGAAGTCTTGAGGACACAGCTCATCACTTCACAGGATCAGAGAGTGGGTTGGGCCGGGACATCATCAAGGTTCAACCCCTTTCCACAGGGTGCTCCCAGCCCCGTCCAGCCTGGCCTTGGACACTGCCAGGGATCCAGGGGCAGCCACAGCTTCTCTGGGCACCCCGTGCCAGGGCCTCCCCACCCTCCTAGGGAAGAATTTCTTCCTAATATCGAATTTAATCACGCCCTCTTTCAGTTTAAAACCATTCCCCCTTGTTCTATCATTTATCACCTTTGAAAGGGTGTTTTTGGATTTTGGCAGATACTTCAACCCTCACAGTTAAAATTGAAAATATTGAAAATTAAGAAGACCTTATTCAGTGTAAATCCCCCCAAATGGGGAAAGCTTTGGTCCAGGTGATGCTAGGTTTGAAATCTGTCTGGAATGCAATCACCGGGGCTCAGGCCAGGTCATCCTTCTCTCGGCAGCTGTGGAGCAGCCCAGCCTGGGATCCTTGCCCTGCTGAACCTGCGGAGTCACTGAGCAACCGAGGAGCAGGAACAGCATCCCTAAACTGGGTGCGGTGCCCATTTGCATTTACTGTTTCTTTCTGGGGAAGAAAATGAAGATCCTTCCTCTGCAGCACAGGAGGTGCTGTAATTATCCCTCCAGAGCAGCTGTTCAGTGGTTGTTCCTAATTCCAGCAGCATCCGGGGTGGTTTTACAGATCTGCTGCTGCCCTCGGATCTGGGGACGGCGATTCCTTATCCTGATGCTCCCCAGGAATCCCAGACAGGGCCCTTCTCGAGACCTGCAGTGGGCTCGGGGCTCACCCACCCCTGTGCTGCAGCCTCATCAGAGTTATTTATCTGTGCCTTGCACCGTTTCAGGCTGGGTTCAGCTATCTCGGAACGATCTCGCTCCGCACCTCGGGTTAAGCGCGGGTGATTAAAGGTGGCTCTGCCTCTCCTGAGTCATTTATAAGTGACTTATAGAGCTAATAATGGCCTCATCCTTTTGTACCTTGGTACACAGCTTGTGTTCTGAAGTCTTTTACAGCTCAAATGAGCTGCTTTTGCTTATTTATTTCCCTCCTCATTCATTTTTAATGGTTAGAAGAGACTCCCCCATTCTTCTTCTGACAGCAGTGATTTAGGCAGGGCTCATTATCATAACTTACGTTACTAAATATCCCCATTTGTGCTGGTAGACCAAGGAAAATGTGTGCAGTGCTAAATCAGACGAGATCCCATGAGCTTGCCAAGGTGGCAGGGCTGTGCTGGAAGTGTGTATTGTATGCTTGTGTGGGGGAAGGATCATTTACAGGAACATGGATGGGGGACAGAGCCACAGAGTGATTCCCAAATGCAGATTTTTATGTGGAAATATCCGAGGCTTACCGTCCTACCCGGCCACCCTTGAAATGTACAGACCTAAACTGCTCAAGATGCATCTTATTTGCAAAGACTTATTAGCTGGGACTTCCTAAGAGCTGCAACAGAATTACTGTAGCAGAAAAGCAGTTTACTGTGAGGGCTTTACTGTTGTCCCATGGGAATTTAATAATGATAATGAGGTGGGGAAAGACTGTTACAGTTATTCCTGAGAGCTAACAGTGCAATGCTGGGTGCCTCTTCTGGGAGTTGTGATGTACATTCCCCTTCCCTCCCTCCCACTGGATCTTTGGATTCTCTTCAGCCCAAAGCTGACACGGGGTTTGTGGGACCAAAGGAATAGTCAGCCACAAATGAGGATCTCCCACAGACAGCCTGCACACAAGGGTAGTGGGAAAAGCAATAAAATCCTTTTAGGAGAGGGGTGGGACCAATGTTCACTGGAGAGCTGGATGCAGGAGGTCGGTGTGGCAGGGATCGTGTGGGATTTGTGAGGGGCCTTATTGCTTCTCCCACGTTCTCCCCGGGCTGGCTGAAGTCCTGCTCCCAAGAGTGTAGTGTTTTCTTCCACAGATAATGTAGCAACCAGTGAAATAAAAGAAGAGAAATTAATAAAAACTGATTTCTCTGGTTTGTGATCACAGCCCAAGAGCATACAGAACGTGGGGAGTTTTAGAGGACAGGGATGACCCCTTTTCAAACAGCACAAACAGGCTTTTAAAGGAAATGTAAAAAGAAGTGCCTTGGACCAGCAATGCCCCTCCTTGTGTTTGTTTGCCAGGAAGGAGCTCTGTGCTGGAGTGGCACAGCAGCATCCTCTGCACAGCTGCAGGGCTGCCAGCTGAGCTTTGGGCTCAGCTTGGGGGTACCCAGAGTACAGAGCTGCACGTGGGGCCGGGCACTGCAGACTGGCAGCGAGGATCTGCAGGAGCAAGCAGCAGTGACTTCACTCTCTTCGCTTTGCTGACAGTAGGGCTGGGGGTTTGAACTCAGTGCAGTGCTGAGCACATCTGAAATGTTCCTCTCTGCACGTCTTGTAGCACTGACGATTGAACTCGACATCCAGCTCGCCAGAAGCTGCGTGTTTGGTATGGGCACGGTGCACTTGGAAACGTAATTCCTGCCTCTGTGCTGTGCTGGCAGTGTGGGACAGACCTCTGCCCTCGGTGCCCGGCACTCCGTGCTTAGATGTGTGTGTGTGACTCAGAGGAAGCTGTCTTAGCTGTTCACTGATGTCAGAAAAAGAGGGGGACCTGCAGGAGCCAAAAGAAACCCAAAGCACTTTTATAACCTACCAAGTTCATGCCCGAAAAAGCCATTCAAACCTCAGTCTCTCAAGAGATAAAAGCCTCCTGTACTGAGAGAATTTCTGGAGCATCTTGTGAACGCTAAGTAGAGCCTCCCTTAATTAATGGAAGTCAGCTCAGTGTAGTTGTGTGAAAAGCTCCAGTGACACAAAGCCTAGAAAAGCTTTAGCAAGGGAGCACAGCACCAGAAGGGTTTAATGGCATTATAATGTCCTTGAATTATGGTGGCCACAACACAGAGATGTATTCCAGCAGTACATCAGCAGTAAAAGAAAATCTACTCTTTCTCTCTTGAGCCCTCGTCACCTTCACTGAAAACTGGAGTTGCCGTCCCTGAGATCCCAAAACTCAAAGAGGAGGAGGGGGAAATGAGAGATGAGAAGGGAGTCCCTGGATTTTGGAAAGCACACAGATTGGTTTTCCCCACAAATCACCCACCTTGCTCCAGTCCCTTTTGTAGCTCCTGTTGCATTTCAGAACGTGTTTGGTGGCTCTCTGGGATCGCTGTTGTGTGCCCAGGCTGCTGCAGCCCCGCACTGCCAGGGCACTCCTGGCACCCAGGAGCGTGCAGGGCTGCGCTGGTGCATTTGCTGCCCTGGTCTGATGCTCTGGAAGCACAGCCACGGTGAGGCCAGCGTGCAGGGCAGGGGCTGCTGGCGTGCCACGCCTGTCTGTGAGCATTAATGCTGAGGGAAAGGAGCCGCTCGCCAGGCTGAGGAGCTGGAATCCATTACAGGCTGGAAAGGGAAATGCAGGCTCAGAAGGGGCCCTGGCAGCCGAAGCTTCCCTGGGCCATTCCCATCAGCATCAGCTGGAGAAGCCGTGCCAGAGGCCCCAGGGCCCCCGCCCGTGCCCGCTGTGGGGACGGTCCCCAGAGTGCCAGCTGCCACTGCCTGCGACAGGCCCTTCCTCCCGTGCGTGTGTGTCCTGCTGAGGCTCAGCTGAGGCCCAGCAAACTCACTGCACAAGATACTCCCTCTTTCCCAGTAAACAGCTCAGAAAACACAGTCTCAAAAGAGACAGAGAAGCTCGGTTTTTCTTCTCCCCCTACATCTTTTTATCCCTTCTGTGTGCTGGAAGATGAATGGTTCGGATGTGTCTGCAGGAACACGGGCAGGGCTAATCTGCCTGTCTATTGATGACCTGTTTCTGAATGTGCTGGCCTGATTTATGAAAATGTACTGTACTTTGCCCCGTGTTTTGATGTTGCTCTGTTAGGACTGCATGCAAACTGCAGCAGAACAGTGATGCTTATTCATCCAAACAGTGAAGGGCTGGCTGGGAACTGAATGAGCTCATAGTTGTGGCCGACTTCACTTACAGCCAGGGAAACAGGCACAGGCGGGTATCCCAAGCATAGTCATTTTTTTCCTGCCCATCAGTTTGTTTTATAAATCATAATCTTGAAGGCACAAGGTCATGGTATTTGTTTAATCATTCATATGGTAGTTTTTTAGGGGTGGATTCTTTTTTTAACTCTCTTTGTGCAGTAAACCCTGATAAAGTTGGACTCGAGGTCTGTTTGCCTGCCAAATTTTCTTTCTCTTGTTATTGCTTGAGCATTAATGGATTTAAAATCGGAGAGTCTGATTCCCATCTCTAACTAGCATAACTCAGCAGTTATCTCTGTGGCCTGGGAGAGTCTGTGTTGAGTTCCAGCCTACGTGTGCTGAACTGCTCTTTGCATGCTCACAGACAATAAAAACAGCAGCAAAATCCCACCTGTGCTGTGTGTGTGCTTCAAAAGTCACTGTTCAGACAGCGGAGCCTTACCCAGGCAGGAGGGGGTTTGGCAGGTGCCCTGCCAGCAGCCCTGGTCAAGGGCAGAGCAGGGGACACGCAGGGGACGTGAAGGGGACACAAAAGGGACACAAAAGGGACAGGCAGAGGACACAAAAGGGACACGAAAGGGACACAAAAGGGACACAAAAGGGACAGGCAGGGCCCAGCAGCTCCACACGGTGGTTTGGAAGCTCAGCTCTGATTTCTGTGCTGCAAGGCACAAAAGTTTACCTGCTGCCCTCACTTCTCCGGGAAGTGTTTCAGTCCCTTGAGTGCCTTAAGACTTCAGTCCTAGGTCTATCACGTTTAATTGCCTAATGTGTTAATTAGCTAAGACTGACGAATGTGAGGTGCGGGTAGCTGGAAGCAGAGGTGGCGAGGAGGTCACACAAAGCTGTTACCCAGGTGCTACCCAGGAAAATGCTGGTGTTCAGAGCATTCCCTTGTGCCCCTGGTCCAGCCTGCAGAGCACAGGGGCGAGGGCAGGACCCCAGGGCCATCAGCTCTGGGCTGGTGTGACCTTGGGCCGCTCTGTCTCCAGCTTTATCTGTTGCCTCGCTGGTGGAAATCAGCACATTGAGGCTGTGCCCAGTTTCTCCTCTCACCGGTGTCTCAGGGGAAGGGGGGCAAGGCAGAAAGCAGCAGACAGAGCTCATTAGCACATAGGAGATTGTCTGGTGTGAGAACAGCACTTAAAATACAGAAAGACAACAGGGATAAGCACAGTGCCAGCAAGCAGCAGACGATTTCCACTTAGAGAAGCAAGGTGGGAGAAGGAGCAGATGTGCCAGGCACTGCCTGGAGGTCTTCTCTCCTCCCGCCTGTCGGACAGGCTGGCAGACACTGCAGCTAGGAAGCACGATGCAGCTCTCGCCCTGAAAGGATCCCGCTCACAGCAGCGTGCCTCCTGCGAGGAAGCAGGATCGTGTGCTCTGGTGCTGCTGCCCAGACACGCTGCTCCCCCAGGGGGATGTGCCCGTGCTTCCAGCCTCCCCTGCAGCCATTCCCGCAGCCTCACATCGAGCTGCTCCGGGGTTCTGCCGAGTCCCATCTTCCTCAGCCCAGGCCCAGCGTTATGGGGAGTGGATGTCACACCAGTGCCCGAGGCCCCAGCGGGGCTGGGACGCGTCTGTGCTCAGCTGCCTGCTCTGAGCTCCTCCCCTCATGTTCTGAGGGGTTTTGACAGCAGCTGGGTTTCCCTCCCGTGCAACACACTGAGATTGGATCCTGACAGGGGCTGTCAAGAGCTGGTGCAAAACAGGCTTACACAGGACAGTCCCAAACCCCACAAATCTGCCTGTAAACAAACCCCTTGCTTTCCTGCTGAAAGCAACAGCAGCTACAAGAGTTTGACCTTAAAACAGACTTTGCTTGGAAAGGAGAGACATTGCAAAAGCCACGATAACCTTTTCTTGGTGTGTTACCTAGGCTCAGGCAAGCCAGGGTGGAAACGCATTTGCTATGGATCTGTCTGGGAGGGGGCTGTTGTTGTTTAAAGATAATAATATTAGGAATGCAAATTATCCTACAAAAGCTGGTGATATTTAAATATGATTTAAATTCATTCAGCATTTAAACAGAAAAGTAGAAAAAGGCATTAAATTCAGACGAGGATGAGACTATACATTCCAGAGTGAGAAATATTAAACACATTGATGGAATGGAATAGAAGGGCTGGCTGGTAATGGATTGTGAAAAGAGTTCAGAGTTCTAATAGATCATTCCTTCAGATCATCAGCACGGTAAAGTGGTAGTTAATAAATTATTTGACGTGTACATTTACTCACATATTTTAACTAACTGTAATGAACAGGTCCTGTCAGCTCACCTAGGTCCTTGCAGTAACTGCTAAATTGCTCGAGTGAGATTTACTAACTCTCTGCAATATTGATGTCCAGAGCTGCAGGTAATAAATAAAGTGACACCAGGACTGGCTTGAGCTCTGTTCCAGTGTTGTGTGAGGCCTCTGCCAGGCTGGCAGCAGGGAGGAAGCTGTTTGGCCCCAGTGGACAGCCCTGGGCATCACTGAGCTCTTCCCTGGGACTCGTTTTGGTTGTGACTACCCCATTCCCTGTGACAGGACTCGTGAAGAACTCTGTCCCATTCTGGGGTTGACTGGAGAGGTCAGTCCCTTCTCAGTCCTGTCTGCAGGCAGTTACCTGTTCCTGCCCCAGGTGCAGGGGTTCCTTGGGCTGCACGCAGCAGAGCAGGACTGGGGAGTCTGACTGAGCTTTGGGGAGAGGAGAGGAATCTTCTCTCCCTGCTGTTATACCAGATCTGTCCTACTGTTGGAGTGGGAATTAAGGACCAAAAAAAGCTGTTCTCTTGTCTTAGATTATGCTAGAACCGTTTAGAGCAGGAAAAGCCAGCCTGTTAAAACGATGCTGAATTATACAGGCTATGAAGGGCACACCAGGCACCTTTCTTGTTATTCCTAGTTGTCCTCTGAACCTGGAGCTAGTTTAAACCTAGATCCTTTCTCTTCCTCCCACTCACTTACCCAGCATGTGGTGAACTTTATAATTTGTGAAGAGACTCACTAATTTCTTTTTTTCCTTCTCCTTTTTATTTCCAGGTTTCTGACAGATGTGACTATGTCTTTGTCAATGGGAAGGAAATGAAAGGCAAAGTGAACGTCATAGTTAATTTTACTTACCAGCATCTGAGTGCCCCTTTAGAAATGACAGTCTGGATTCCTCGTCTCCCGCTGCAGATAGAGGTCTCTGACACAGAACTAAATCAGATCAAGGGGTGGAGAGTCCCCATCATCTCTAATAAGAGGTAGGTTTCATTAGAGGATGTTCATTCTGGGCTGTGCACTTGCCAGGGACCTGTCAGGGCCAGTGGATCTGAACATGCTCATTTGGCCTTAATGCAATTCCGCTGCAAATCTGAAGGTCACCAGACATTTATTCAATAGGCTCCTGCACTGGACTTCTAAGGGAAATGGAAACTGCAGGTTGCACGAACCTATATTGGAAATCAATTTCCTTTTGTAGCACTAATGACTAAGATGGGAAGAGCCAATTGGTCAAGTTAGGCAGGATCAGCCACGAGGCAGCAAGGAGACATCGGCAAGAAGCAGCTCTGGCAAGGCTGGTCGGTCTCCAGCCTGTTCACAGGACCTGGCAGTTCATGGATCCACTGTCAGTGGTCACAATTAGCACATACCTGTTTCAGATCCCTGTAGGGTCCCGTGGCACTGATCGGAGTCCCAGAGTCAGGACAGAGCTTTCAGACACTGGCAGTGCCCGCAGGACAGAGGATGGATGAAGCAGGTCAGAACTGTCTGCATCTGTTGTCAGAGTTATTAAGAACAAGAGGAACAAATTCATAGAGTAGGTATGTGGTACTCCCACCTGCAAATTAAGACATTTGTTACAGGTTTCTGTTAGTATCAGAGCAAAGACATTTTGGTGGAGATGTGATTTCAAATTGTGCTGTACAGAGAGGGATGTGTGTGTAGGTGCAGCGGAGATTTCCATGGCAACACAAAGATGTTTATGGGAAGATCCAGAAAGAAAAGAAGTGTGAAGGTCCTGAAAGCAAGGACTTGACATGGAAAATAATGGAAGGTATTTGGGGAGGAAAGTGTGGTAGCAAAGCTGGGAGGCCAGCTGGGGATCTCAAGTGCTGTTCCAGAGTTACGAACGAGGGAAACAGGATAGAAGTGGGAGAACCTGAAGGAAGCAGCTTGGTCCCACAGCCAGGCTGCAGACTTAGGTCAGCAGCAGCTCTCCTGTTCCAGGCTCTCCCAGCACAGTTCCACTTCTCCCTTGTTGTCCCAGCAGGCCGGCCAGGGACAGCGACGACGAGGATGAGGACGAGCGCCGGGGCAGGGGCTGCACCCTGCAGTACCAGCACGCCATGGTGAGGGTGCTCACGCAGTTCGTGGCCGAGGCCCCGGAGCCTGGGGCCCAGCTGAGCTACCTGCTGGGCTCCGACTGGCAGCTGGACATCACCGACCTGGTCCGGGACTTCATGCAGGTGGAGGAGCCGAGGATCGCCAGGCTGCAGGACGGGCAGGTTCTGGTCGGGCTGGAGCTCGGAATGACCACAATTCAGGTAAGGAAATCACTGGTGCGTTCTGTTCCTCCCTTCGCTCACCCCCCTGGGCATGGGGTGATCCAGCATTAACGACAGAACCTGGAGCCATCAGTTTTTGAATGGAACGGAGTTGCAGCAAGGACTAGAAGACATAGGAGAGATGGTTTTCTCTCCTTATCTCGTGCCCCAAAGTATAGTAGATCGCAGTTTTATTTAATTTAATCCAACCTGTATATTGGAAAGCTTTTTCTGATTATTTTTGTCTAAGGCTGTTTTAGAACCTGGAGCCAGGATAAGGTTATCACAAGGCATGCAGCTGCTGGAACAGCTCAGTCTTCTCCCAGCCTACACTGACAGAGCAAAGCATAAAGTGAAAATTGACCAGAGCTGGTTAAGGAAGTGAGACTGGAATATTAATCCAAATATTAATTAAAAGAAAAGGAAAAGGAGATGTGGAGAAAGAGATTGTTTCAGTGATACTGAAGTAGAAAACGTGTTAACAAACACTAGAACAGGGAAAAAAATCTCTCTCTCCAAACATGCTTATCATCCCCAAGTGTCGAAGCAGAAAACAAGCAGCACACCTGTCGATAACAAGGTTGTCAAGGCTGGAGAAATGGGATTTGAAATTTCTGACTTTTCTGCAGAATCTGTAAAGATTTTCTGAATGCCTTTCTAAAGCTCTGGAACTTACAGTGCTCCAACCAGTGCACATAAAACTGTGGAAAGAAAAATCCAAGGGTAAAAAGCTGAGAGCAAGTTGTATTTAAAGAGTACCTCTTACAAGCTGCTTCAAAAACGCTCTGTACCCTGTATGGATCATTAAATTCCACTCGCTTGCTAATGAGCATCTTTGGATGTCATGTATCACTGCACTGACCTCTGTGTGTATTTTCTTAACCAAAACAAATTTTCTCTGTCAATTTTGTATTCACTACCATGAGAGGTTACTGTAGCAATACATTACCCTTTCTTTCCATAGGATAGACATAAATACCATTTATTCAGTGGATTTTATATAAATCTACAGACTGCAGTGTATTTTGTGCTACCTCAAAACACGAGGATTAATAAAATACGTGAATTTCACATGAATATTACATTTACAACTCATTAATACATCTGAGGCAGATGTGGTTGGCACATTGCAGAGAGGGGTGGCGCAGCTGATTACAGTTGCATAGGTAAAAGGTGTTATAAGGCCCCTGTTATTGCAGAAGAGTTACAGAATGTGAGTAGCCCTTTTTAACCATATTTTAATAGTGTCTGCTGTGAGAAATTCTTCCCGTTACCATGAACATCCCTCAGCTGTGTCAGAGCAGTTCTGTGTGGTGTTTCACGTGGTGCTGTACAGAATGGCTGTTGCTAACTCCAGTTTTTCTTCTCAGATACTGTCCCCCCTTTCAGATGCCATCTTGGCTGAGAAGACGGTGACAGTCCTGGACGAGAAGGTGACAATAACCGACCTGGGAGTGCAGCTGGTGACGGGACTGTCCCTCTCTCTGCAGCTCAGCCCGGGAAGCAACAGGGCCATCTTTGCTACAGCTGTAGCACAGGAGCTGCTCCAGTCCCCAAAGCAGGTACTGGTGCCCAGCTGGGCTGTGGGAAGGACCCTGCTCTGAGTCACTGCATCCTCTGACATTTCCAGCTGCTACAATCGAGCAGATTTTTACTGGTAGTGTGCTAATGAAACTTCTACTCATGGAGACTTTCCTGAAGGCCACCAAGGGCCCTGAACAGAAAAACAAAGATCTCACAAAAAGGGCACTGTGTTTAAACAGCCCCGGGCACCAAACACCCCTCCTGTCCTGGCTGATCCCATAATAACACAGGCAACTCAATGATGTGTCAGAACTGAGCACCAGCAGTCCCCTTGCACACCCACCCACACCCCCCACACCCCTTTTCTGTCCCATCCAGCACCTGCCAGATCCCAGGACATCCTGCCATGTTCAACCTCCCACCACAGGCATCCAAATCAACCCTTTCATTCCACCTTTACATGAGAAAGTGACTCGTGTTGTGCCAAACTCTTCTTCCTTCAGTTACTTCCTGTGAGCACTTTAAGAAGTCAGGGACCATCCCTTTCATTCTGATTCATTACTAGAATGTGAATCAGCATCACTGACTCATTTCCTGATTCATGATTTCATAAACCATTTTTTTCCCCTTATTACTCTTAGTTCCTTTATTAGGCAACCAGCAATTACCAAGGGCTTTTGGACCTTGCCATGTCCTCATCAGTCCCTGCTTGGTATTTGTCCTTGTGCTTCTGTATACCTTTGAAATTTAAACTTTTTTCCCAACCCAAATCCATCAGTCTGCGACTTTCATCAAGGATGCACTGGGCTCTTAACACTTAAGCATGTTCTGAGCTTTAAAGGTAAACGATCATGGCATGCACATTTGAAGTCTGGCCAACTGCTGAGGTGCTTTAATTCATCACGGGGTCTTATCCTTGGGATGCAGCATGAGAAATAATGCAGAGCTGCTGTCTTTATGGGGTGATAAAAATCAGGCTCCCACAGTGTTCCAGGAGTCCAGAAATCGATGCCAGGCAGGTTGAGGGAAGGCCAGTGAGCTAATCCACTGCTGCCACGGGGAGTTAGACAGAGTGCCCTGAGTCCAGCCCAGGAGCAGGGGTTGATGCCAGTCAGTCCCGCTGCGCTGCCCAGCTCTGGCATTTCAGTTCCCAGAAATGGAGTCTGGACAGGTCCTTCCCTGGATGCAGGGGTGCACTCAGGGCAGCACTGGATCCACACCAAACCAGGGGAAGTTGTGTGCCCTCCTCTCTGGAAGGGCTGACTCTGGTTTGGAAGGCAGCAGGGTCCCTCCATTGCTCAGGACGTGATTTTCAGAGCACAGTCCCTATAAGCAAAGCAATGCAAAATTATTAAATGATTATGCAGGTTTAAGCAACACAGTGGGAGGATGAGAGTTGATGACACAAATTCTATGCAGCCTTCAAGAAACATCCAAAGATTAATAAACACAAAGCCGGGATTTATGACAGTGTCAGCAAAGTCTTAGGGCTCTGTCCTGAAATAGAGACAGAAGCAAATCTCCCATTGAAGCAGGGGGAGCTTTGTGGCTCTGAGGATTTCAGAATCAGGCCAGTAGATTATGCACGATACAATCCCAAAAGACTGGAAGCTTATTCTCCATGCTCTGAACAGGTGAATGACTTTGTGCTAGGAACAATTTAAAGGATAATCATATGTATTTATTCTCTGTACATATGTGGACTTAGAATGTCAATACTGTCTGTGTGGAAAACTGCTTATTTAAAGAAACTGTTATATTCAAGGTTTTCACAAGTTAATTTGATGTCTGTCTGTCTGTCTGTCTGTCTGGTTAACTCTCAGAGCAAGGTGATCCCAGCTCTGACCAGACAAAAGCTCATTTCAGACCGTAGAGAATCCACTGATGGAGCCAGGAGTCTGTTTGGTGGGGATTCTCCAGTGTTTCCTAAGGTGCAAATATCCCAACCAAACCAGGGCAAGTCAAGACCACCAGAAGCAGGAATGAGATTCCAGGAGAGCAACCTGAATTTTGTCTGTAAATGATCAGTGCATGAATACAAAGATTTTTTTTCAGATAGCACAACAATTATCAGTAGCCGTTTGAGAGTCCTTAGAGGGCCTGATTTTCAGAAATGGGTGAGCACATGTTTTCTGAAATTTAAAAATACTTTAAAATGTTTCAGGTTAGAAGCCAAAAGTCAAGGATCCCAGGAAAGCTGCAGCATTAGGCACATTTGTTACAGAATTAGTACCCAGGTCGGATTCATTTGCATTCAGAGGAAGCCTCCATGCACACTGGAGTACGCAATCTGCACTGCTGTGACACAAGATTAAACTTTATTATTGTCTTGGTTTTAATTGCTAACAAGCGTAAAAATTACCCTGGCCATTTCCTAAAGAAGCAGCTGATTGGTTTCCTCTGCTTACACAATCTGCTAATTGAATTTGAGAGACAGGAATCAAGGAGGGAAGGTATGGAGTCATGGATGGGCCTGTTTGCTGTATTGGCTGTCTTTGAACGTGTGTTTTGTGTAATAAGAGGAGACTTTGTATTTTAAGCAGTTTAGAAATAATGTTGGGGTTTTTTTCATTTAAGCATACAACAGTAAATGATCTCAGTCACTGGTAATGCTTCCTGACACGCAATTTATTATGGTGCTGAAGTGCATTCTGCAGAGCCCAGGGGATACAGCTCCTTTAAGCACCTTTGCGGAAACAAATCTTATTATCAACGAGTGTTCTAGACTAGTATTGCTCCTCACATCTTGGCAAGATATTAATTTCACTGCTCTCCCTATTTATTTCCTTTCTGATTACTAATGGTATATGGATCTTGTGAGGAGGAGGGAATAGGCCAGAACGGAGCACATTTCCCTCGGTGATCATTCTGACTGTGTGTATATTTGTTTTATATATTACAGGAAGCAGCCATCAGCTGCTGGATCCAGTTCAGTGATGGATCTGTCATGCCCCTGGATATTTATGACTCCAAAGACTTCTCCTTGTCAGCCACCTCGCTGGATGAGAAGGTGGTCTCCATCCACCATGACCCCAAATTCAAGTGGCCTGTGATTGCTGCTGAGACCGAGGGCCAGGGGACCCTGGTGAAGGTGGAGATGGTGATCAGTGAATCGTGCCAGAAATCCAAAAGGAAGAGCATCCTGGCTGTTGGGAGTGGCAGCATTAAAGTGAAGTTTGGGCAGAGCGATGCCAACCCGAACATCAGCGACAGCAAGCACAGGGGTGCTGGTGTCCACCTGGAAAACCACGCCAGTGACCGGCGCCAGAAAAACACCTGGCAGGAAAGAGGGGATGGGCAGTACTACAGCTCCTCCATGGGCCACGAGCAGGGCAGGGGCACTACCACTCACAGGTCCATTCTGAGCAGGAAAGAAGACAGAGAGAGCCTCCTGGATGATGAGAGCCAGAACCTGCCCATAGACTTCACGAGCTTCCCTGCACAGGTGGATCTGCCGAGAGACAACGGGGACTCAGAGGAGAACGACCTGGTGCAGTCTCCCCGGGGCCTCAGTGACCTGGAGATCGGGATGTACGCGCTGCTGGGAGTCTTCTGCCTGGCAATCCTGGTGTTCCTGATCAACTGCGTCACCTTCGCTTTGAAGTACAGGAACAAACAGGTTCCCTTCGAAGAGCAAGAGGGCATGAGCCACTCTCATGACTGGGTTGGGCTGAGCAACAGGACAGAACTCCTGGAGAATCACATCAATTTCTCATCCCAACAAGATGAACGTATCACAGCCATCGACAGAGGAGTGGACTACGAGGAGAGCAAATACCTCCTCAACACAACTGCCACCAAAAATATCGATGGACAATCTTTCAGGTCTCCTGAGTCCACATTCACTGAAGGGAAAGACCAGAAAAGTGAACCAACCACCTCTCCTACCTCCAAGAGGAAACGGGTTAAATTCACCACCTTCACCACCATCTCCTCTGATGATGGGTGTCCAACTGTCAACTCAATCTTGATGAGTAATGAGGATGACATTAAATGGGTCTGCCAGGATATGGACCTGGGGGAGTGCAAAGAACTTAAAAACTATATGGAGAGATTACACGAAAATGCGTAATGAGACACAAAAGACTTTTTTTGTTTGGTTTGTTCGTTTGTTTGTTTTTCACTCACCTTCTGCCTTTAATTTTGGGTAGTGGGGCAAAATGTTGTATTCTAACAAGAATCAGCTGGTGGATAATAACTCGGTGGAGCCCCAAGAAGCCACCCAAAAGCAGCTGGGAGAGCAGAGATCCTGGACAGCTCTTAAAATTCAAGTCTTCTCTGTGCTCAGAGATGGAAGTGAGAGATGTGTGTGGTTTTTTGATACACGGTAACATGAGAAAAAAACTTAGAAAAATAATACGGTCTCATTCTCTGAGCTTTCCCAGGAAATCAATAAATATAACAAACTCCAGTGCAGTTTGGATATTACAAAGCTCACACAGCTCTACTGTTCAATATTGCAAGCTTTGGTTAAAAGCAAAAGATTGGTCTCAGAATAAATAGATCCATGAAAAGAGCATGTCGTTCGAGCCACGTGCAGAGAATATCCATCCAGGAACATTAATTTAAAGCTGACAAAAACCAACAGTGTGAACAAAGCAGCTCCCAGAGCTGAGGAGTCGTAAGTTTCCAAAGAATCTGGAGGGGATAAAGGATAACTGGGCTGTTTACAAACCAGCATGTTTGCCTCCCAAGCACTGACAATGGATACACATATACAGTTCAAACTGAAACTCTTTTTAAGTAGATGCCAAGGTAATAAACTTTGCCAGCCAATTTTCGGTATTTCTTAATTTGTAAAATAGGAGAAGATATAGTCTATACTCAGAATATCACTCATATTAAGGAAGGTCTGTTTTGGAAAGTTTGAGAGAATGAGCTATTTTTAAAAGCCCACTTTATTTGATTGTCCTGTTTTGAATTTGTATTCCCAGCCATTTCCCTGGATCCCCATCTGGTATCCTGAGGGCACTCACCAGGATCAGTCAGCCTTGGAAGCTGTGGTTCCTTCCCTCCCCTCCCGTGCACACTCACTCCTCCAGGGCTGCTCCTGCCCAGCCCAGCCCTGCTGGTACCACACTGTCCTGGCTGTCCGTGCTGTCATTTCCCAGAGCTGGCCACTGTCCCTGGGCCCAGTGCCACTTGTGCTGAACTGGACACCACCAGCAGCTGCCTCTTTGTCCATCCCCTCCCCTGGGGGAGGTGGGGTTGTTCAGTTCCTGGTGCTCCCCCCTCTTTAGCCCCCTGCCCAGCAGGTTCAGAGGGCACTCAGAGGTCACAGGGGAGAGCTGCACATCCAACACTGAACCCTGCACAGCCAAACGCAGCAGATAACATTTGTTTCTCCCAGGGGTGATGATAATCTTTTGTTTTCTTCTGATAAGGATGTACATATGGTAGGATTTCGGTGATTACCCTTCCAACCCGACGTGCCCTCCAGCCCTCAAACCATGACATTTCTTGTGAGGTCCAAGAGCAGTCTCCAATGGCCAGTGGCAAAGTGCCAAAGCACTAACTAAAATCCAGGTAATGGATTTTATATATACAAATATTTCAAGTTTTCCTTTATTTTCTGGAGTAAGTCCTTGCCCCCTTTTTGTTAAGTCTTCCATCCTTGAATCTGGGTTGCTCAGTTTAATACACACCCGCCCTCCCACAAACACTTAGATTGAATCCCTCTATATTTAGAATGTACTGTAGATTGTAAGAATGTAATATATATATTTATAAACATGCCAACTGTGAATAAAATTTGCATTTTAGTGGCTTCATCTTTTTTCCTACTCTGAACGCCTCTTTCCTTTCACTGTCAGAACGTTTACCCCGAGAGAGGCTGGCAGCAGTACGGGGCTGCGTCCTTTGATGAATCCGGGAAGGCTCATGGCACAATCCACTCACAGAGTTTTACCCTGTGCAGTGGTGGGGGAGAGCACACAGCACCAAAAACATGTCATGCTACAAAAGTACGTGCACTGAGCCACCCTTCCAAGATCTGGAACTATTTGCAAATAAATCCACATGCTTTATTCCTAGCCTGAAAGCCCGATCTGTGAGTTTCTGGGTTTGGGGTCTGGTTTTCTTCTCTTGGGAAGATCCACATTTGCCTAAACACGTTTTAAGGCAGTTTTAGGAGACTAGGTGAGTAAAATAGAGCAAATGTGCCCAGTACTTTGGAGATCAGATGGTCTTTGCTCTCTTTCAGCACCTGTGCTCAAGGCTTGGATGACCCAGTGCAGGACGAGGTGCAGCCCTGAGGACAGGACAGTGCAGGACGAGGTGCAGCCCTGAGGACAGGACAGTGCAGGGTCCAGACAAGCTCTGGGTGAGCTCTCAGGTGAGGGAAGCAGCCTTGGTGCTGCAGCAAAGCGTGGCAGCCTCCCCGCAGGTCCAGCCGTGTTCCAGCCCAGCCTTGCCTCCAGCTCTGGGGCTATTTCGGGGGCTTTTTGCACATCACTGCGTGGTGGCTGCAGTGAGGCAGTCAGGCTGAGCGTGCCCAGGTCTCTCTGGAGCCCAGCAGAGCAGAGGTGTGAGCGCAAGGTCGCCTTTGCAACGCGGCACGGCGTGGCCAGTCTCCCTCCTTGGGAGGAGCAGGTCCGAGCCACGCTGGGAGCAGCCTGTCACAACTGCTCTGCCCACGAGCTGCCCTGGAAAATCCAGATTCCTGCCTCAGCTGCCTCTGGGGAACAGGAGGAACTAGCAGCAAGTTCCTCTGGTAGCACAAACCACAGCAATGTTCTCCGAGGACACACGGCCGCCAGCTCCAGCGCCGGGGATCCTGACACGCAGATCTGTGCCTGTCTGCTTGCTCAGAGGTCCCTGTGTCCCCAGCAGCTGGAACTTGCTCTTGCCCATGGGGCAGTGCTATAAATAATGCACAGTGTTTAGAGTGCTCTTTTCCCATGGGTCTCACAGAGCTCTGAGCAAGGTGTGCTCCTTACTGACGTGGGGAACCCCAGGGTGAGGTGATTTGCCCACAGTTGCTGCAAATCCACAGCAAAGCCCCACTGCAGGATCCTGAGAGGGAATTGTGGCCACCTGTATGCAAGCAAACACTCTTAATTAATCTGCTAATAGCAGAATAAATCAACTTCCTCTAGAGGTTTTTGCATGTACGTGTCTGTTGGGGGGTGTTTGTGTACGTTCCCTTCTTGCACTGCGCACGGCCCACACTTCCAAGCAAAACCTTCTGCACCTTGGAGCATCCCAGGGGAGGAAGTTTGTGCTTCAGGAAATCAGCTGAGACCCCAGCTGGCAAACAAGGGGCCTAAACTCTATTCCCCACATTAAAGCAGTGATGGTGCTTAGATGCTGCAGACACACAATGTTTTGCAGCTGTGGCTCCCGTTGGCAATCTCTTGAACCTGATAAAGAGCCCTGCTGGCAGCAGGCAGTCTCCTGTGAGAGTTATTAATTACCTTATTGTTTTCTTCCTTGCATTTGCTTCTTTCTTTCATGTTTGAGCCTCTCTTCCTGGGAGTAGACTGATAGACTGATAGAGGCGTGTTTAAAAAAAAAAAAAAAAAGAAAATTTATCTGATACAGTTTGGTTCTTTTTAGAGTCTTTATGCACGAATACAATCAGGAGTAGGAACTTGATGGTCCTATAAATCAGGTAAGCTGGTTCCTTACTCTGTCCCTTCATTTTAAAAGCTTCACCTTCAGCAGTCTAAATATATGGTGGTTTAGACCCAGCTGCATTAATACACCAGTGAATTCAAAGTCTGGGCAATGCAGCTAAACAATTGGTTTGAAACAAGGCTTCTCTGGAGGTAAGTGACTTGAAAAACCAGAATAGGTATTAAATCTATGTGCAGCCTGCACCAAGTAGCTCCAGAAACTACTTTCACACCTCGTTTCCACAATGAATGGGATGTAAATGAAATGAGCACACCGGAGACACTTTAGTGCAGCTCTGTGTATGTTCAGGTTCTCCAGGAGTGCCAGTTCTCAGTCTCCTGTGGCCTGAGGGCTGTTGTGCTGTGGAAGCTCCGTAATGAGAGCTAAAGGACTCGTGTAGCACAGCTTGGAAGAGCCCTTCACACGTGTCACTGAGGAGGGAGTGCTGGCTGGACTCGTGTTCGTATTGATCAACGTCCAGCAAGCATCACTGAGGAGTTAGCTCAGGGAAGGAGCTATCACTGCCAAATGGTGCGTTTAGAAAATGCCTCAAGCATTTAAAAAACCTCCCAGAGATGAATTCATTTAGTCCTGAAAGCCCAGGAACTCTGTCGCATCTTTCTACGTGTTTATTGTGGTACCAGAGCCCTGGAGCACTGCAGCCACACACCTTACTGCCTGCCCCCAAAAACCAGGGCTGTCCTACTGCCAGCCCTCCCCATCAGAAACACATGGCTGGGGGACCTGTAAGCAGGAGGAGAGGTGTGTCCTGCAGGGCAGGTACACGGTGCCCGCCTGAGCTCCCCACACAGCACGAGCCATTCCTCACTGCGTGTCTGGCTGCAGCTTGAGCTGTCCCCTGAGCACGAGAGAGCTCTAAACCAAGTTAGGGTATCGCCTGCAAAGAGCTGAGGAGACAGAATTTGCGTTCTGCTTCCAGTTCATTTCTGTTTGAAGTCTCCCAGGTGGGCCCTGCTTGTGCACCTACCCCAGCCACAGCTTAAGGACCTTTCTGAAGGGGTGCTGGGTGTTCCAACACCCATCCCCTTCCTCGTGCGTCAGTCATGTTCCTTCCCTGTGGAATCAGTGATGTGCTGCTGGGCTTCTTGGTGAGAGCTGAAACAGGTTAGTTCAGAACGGGCAGCGCTAATGGCCTGAGGAGAGCAGAGCACCTGGTCCTGTTCCCTCCTCGGGAGCATCAGGAGGGCCAAGGTCACACGAGTCAAGCAAGCGTGCCTGAAACAGGATCATTTTCTACCTTTTTGCTGGTGGGATATGAAGACCTCTGTCAACAAATCCTTCATTATGCAGGCTCCCTGCTCCGGCCCCGTGAGGAACAGCAAATTAAGCAGCCCACGAATGTAATATTAATGGCTGGAGAAGCAGCAGTGCTGCTCTGCTTGTGTTACTGCCAATGCTCGTTAGGAAGCCCCCATCACGCCGCGACGTTGGCTGGTGGGTTACACACGACGAGTTCTGCCACCATCTCCTGGAAGCAGCCCGGGGAGCCGGGAGCGACACGAATGCCCCGAGTCACGCCGGTTTGCACCAGCCCTGAACTCGCCGGCTCCTTGCTGCTGTGGGTGCAGATGAGGCCTCCTGTCGTGCTCCCCTCTGCAGCCACAGACCCTGCTCCAGCGCTGGTCCCTGCTGCTGCGCTGACCCTGGCTGGGTACCAGACCTCCGTGGCGCCTGGCAGAGCCCAGATCGGTGTCCCCAGCACCAGAACGCTGCAGCTTTGAAGTGTAACAGGGACTGTGCTGATTCATGTTGAGGCCTGTGTTCCTAGTAATTAAATCAGCGTTTCCTACAGTCAGTTAATACACTAATGACATAAAAACCAATCCAAGGAGCTTCACCACTCAGCCCTGATGATACAAGACTGCAAAGATGACTGAGTCCCATTTTCAACATTTTACTGAGCTCAGTAAGCACAGATGAGCAGAGAGGAGGAGGAGAAATAAGGACAGAAGAAAGGGGGCTGTCCTTCCACTCTCCCTGAGCGCTGCTTAGGTCAGCACGCTCTGCATGTGGCCAGCCCAGGATGATCTGTATCCATGAAGAACTCACCCATCTGTACAGTTGCATCCTATGCCTCCCTATTTCTTCAGCAAACCCTTTGTCTGATGACTGTGGACACACATTTTCTGTCCTGTTGTCACCAAGCCAAACCCCTAAATCACCGTGCTCCTCTTGGCCATTAATAACTTTTTACAGCTTTCTCCCATCAGTCCTCTCTCTCAGGCCTAATCAATAGCTCTGCTCTTAGCATTTGGCATTGCCTCCAGTTCTGCCCGTTAGGATACCAAGGTCAAATCAGTCCCTCTTGTGTTCCTCCCTTAAATAAGTGGTATCAGCCTGCAGAATAGTTTGCAACAGTGAAAAACCCCGTATATTGATTGGGGCTTGCTCTGCACCGAGCTCTCCACACAGCCTTGACTTGAATACAGCACTCAGTAATGTGTCTTTTGCAAGAGCAGCTCATGCAGCTGGAGAGGCATTTTTGGCAGGCTGCAAGTGCAAGCTCAGAGGGATTTTTTCATTGCACTGCACAGTCCTTGCACAATCACCCCAGCCCCTGAAGAGCCATAGGATTTTAATTGTCTCCTTTAATTGTTTTGTCCCCTCATCTTCTACAGAGCTGGTGTCCCCCACTCCTACTGCACCCGTGAGGAGGGACTTTAATGGCAGGGGGTGCTCTTCTAACCCAATTGTGATGGGATTTGTGAGGCTGCTGGGGATGATTGCTGCAAAGCAGGAGTGGAGAGGGAGGACAGACAGACAAGCTGAGCATCATTACTCAAATCAGGCCTTAAACCAGGGGAAATTTCCAGGTTTTGGAGCAAGAGTCAGGCCAGAGCACTGAAAAATTTGCAAACACCTAAATTTTGCCACTGTGATGCTCCTAAAGAAAATAACTTCATCTCCTCCTTCAGAGTCACACCCTTACATCTTGAAAGCCTAGTTCAGCTTCTCACCCTCCCCTGCAGTGACCTGGGCTATAAACAGCCTCTCCTCCCTTTGGGGTGTAGGCTTGGGAGCTCTGAAGGGGATGGAAAAAGGGAAAGCAGCAGAGAGGAGGAGAAAGGAGCAAAAGGGGCCAGGGATGGCTAAGCTGGGACTCGGGGGCGCTCTGCAGCCTGCCCTGTTGGGAAGGGAACAGCAGGACACACACAAATCTCTGGGCTTTGTGAGAGGCACCCAGCCCAGCCCTGGGACCAGCCCGAGCTGGGGGCACTGGTGCCACCTCCAGCAGGATCTGGGGTGAGCTCAGTGTCCCCAGCTCAGCCTGGGAAGGGCCTGGGCTGTGCCCTCCCTGCCTCCCATCCCCAGAGGCCATGTCCTGGGTGGAGAGATGCTGGATTAACCAAGAGCTCCCAGGCTGCTGCCCAAGGGGGCTCCGGGTGGAATGCAGAGCACAAATCTCCAGGGGAAATGCCCCTCACGCTCATCAGTGTCATCAGCTGCTGTGGCTTTGGATGGAGGCAAGGGGTGGGAGATGATGATTTTCTATTCCAAGGCAGCAGGAGGCCTTAAACAATGCATACTTCTGTATTTCCGTGCATGTATAGACATAGATGGGTGCCTTAGGTACATCCAGAGTCGCCTGCCCTCCTTTCTGCCTCTAATTCATCACTTGCTTACTACAGCTTCCCCATCCCCCATTTTAATATTTTCACTTACGGTACTTTAAAGAGCCAGAAATAGCTTGTCAGATTGAGACAGCTCTTGAGAAGTTTAATTTTCCTAATGCTTGTTGGAAATCCCCTTTCTGAATCTGCAGGAATATTAAGGTTCTTAGCATGAGCTGTGCAGAGAGGGAATTTGCAAGTAAAGCTGTCAGGGAACTGCAGTTGGGTTAGGAGAGGCTTGATGGACAGCATGATGGGTGCAGGACGTGCCTCCGAGGAGGGAAGGATGCCTCGGAGCCGTGGGTGGCAGAGCTGGAGGGGGCGGGAAGGTGCCAACCATTTGTTTTCTCCCTGCCAGACCTGGGGAACAGGGAATTGGACACAATTAGAGCAGAGGCACAGGGAAGCAAGGTGAGAGCTGCGATGGGTTTTGCTGCAGCTCCGCAGCTGGACTGCTGCCGTGCCTGGCGCTGGCCGTGCCCTGGCTCCCGGCTGCCACAGCCGGCGGCTCCCGTGTGACAGCGGCCGCTGCAGGAGTCCCTGCCCCCGGACACGGGCAGCTGGGAGCCCCTCACGTTCTGGGGAGCAGGGACAGGGCTGAAGGAAGCTTGGAGGAGAGCTGGGGCAGCCCTGTGGCACCCGAGCGTTCAGTGCTGTCCCCAGAAGGGCGGTGCCACTGCTGCTGTGAATGTTCTTGGCGCGGAGAGAGGAAATCGGGAGGTGTTTTACAGGGAGCCGGGGGACAGCGAGTGTCTCACAGCGGGGGCAGGGACAGCGGGCACAGCTGCAGCCCGGAGCCCCCTGAGCCCAGCCCTGAGCCCAGCCCGGAGCCCTGCTGAGCCCAGCCTGGGGCACCCTGAGCCCAGCCCGGAGCCCCCTGAGCCCAGCCCGGAGCCCTGCCGAGCCTGGGGCACCCTGAGCCCAGCCCGGAGCCCCCTGAGCCCAGCCCTGAGCCCAGCCTGGCCCGCCCTGAGCCCAGCCCAGCCCGGCGCCCGCCCAGCCCGGACCCCTGCCGAGCCTGGCCCACCCTGAGCCCAGCCCGGAGCCCAGCCCGGAGCCCTCCCGAGCCCAGCCTGGGCCGC
>VZTE01001753.1:1017049-1049153 GCA_013397775.1 Eulacestoma nigropectus
CCCTGAGCCCAGCCCGGAGCCCTGCTGAGCCCAGCCTGGGGCACCCTGAGCCCAGCCCGGAGCCCCCTGAGCCCAGCCCTGAGCCCAGCCCGGAGCCCTGCCGAGCCTGGGGCACCCTGAGCCCAGCCCGGAGCCCTGCCGAGCCTGGGGCCCCCTGAGCCCAGCCCGCGGCACCCTGAGCCCAGCCCGGAGCCCTGCTGAGCCCAGCCTGGGGCACCCTGAGCCCAGCCCGGAGCCCAGCCCGGAGCCCAGCCCGGGTCGGCGCGGCTGGAGCTGGCCCCGAGCACAGGCACAGCCTCGGGCCGGGCGGGCTGGGGCTGCTGCGGGTGTTTCTGAGGAAGGGCGGAGGATGCGGAGTGGCAGGGCCAGCCCAGTGTGCCCTCCCCGGCTGGCACCAGGGGCTGCTCAGGAGTTCCAGGGTGCCGGGCTGTGACCGGCCCCCTTTCCTCCACCCCAAGCAGCAGCCAATCGTTCAGTGATATCAGAAGGGTTGATAATTCCTCCTCCCCGCCTTTTACCACCTGCTCTTTTCTTCCCGAGTGCCTGGCCTCAACGAATTACTGGAATTAAATACAACAATTGAGGCTGCTCATTGTTCCCTGCTCTGTAATGTGCCGGAGTGGCACCTTTGTATTCATCCAGCCATCCCATCTCCTCGGATGTGCTGCTCACACAATAGTTACTGTCGTAGAAGGGACCTGGAATGAGCTCCTGCATTATTCACTTCATTTATTTTGATACAATATTTGGAGCCACTTCATTAAATTCTCTTACGATGTCCTGTCATTTCCCCCCCCGTCTCCTTGCCAATGCCTGGCTCATACAGATAATGCAGCAACAACAGTGTGGGGAGGTGGGGAAATGGATTTGTTTTCTGTAAAAGGGGAGAGCTGTGAATTACTTGACTTGCTGATCTGAGGATTCCCTCTCTCTTCCTCTTCTCCTTTCAAAAAAAAGAAAAAAAAAAAAAGGAACAACTGGCTTGAAACACATCATTTTTGGGTAATAGATATAGGCAGTAAATACTCAGGGCAATTAAAGCTTGAGCAAAGAGAAAAGCCTCCAGCTTTACAGCCAGTGTGGGGAGTGCAGAAGACAGGATATATGAGCACCTATTTACCAACACTGAGAAAGGAGCCACTGTCTCCCTCACCTTCCAGTGTTTTCGTAAATGCAACAGATCAGTCTCGTGAATTGGTTTTTTTTTTCTTTTTAGTGTTCCAAACGCTGTGATCTGAGGAGGGACTGACGGAACACAGGCTCTCAGTGACTCAGGGACTGCTGTTCTCCTGGCATTGCAGAACGTGGCAGAGTTGCCAGGGATGTCAGGGAGCTTTGCTCCAGGTGTGGCTTGCAGATTGCTCCAGGGGAGGCTCTGGCTCAGCAGTTCAGACTCCAGTGAGCAGGATGGATGCTGAAGAAGAGAGTTTCATGCAGTGGAGTTCAGAGAATTAACACACTGCAATTCCTCCTGGGTTAGGTGGGGTTTTTTGGGATTTCCATCCTGCCTGCTCAAAGCAACAGTGCACACGGCATTTCAGGTGCAAAGGCAAAAGGGCTCCCCTGCAGGCACCCCTTGGCTGCATTTGAGCAGCTTCACAAGATCTCCTCTCCTCCGGGCTCTCCCCGCTCTCCTGGGGGCTGTGCTGGTGCCTCCAGCCTTCCTTTGGCTGATGCAATCAGGAGGGATTCGTGTCTCCAGGTGAGGCTCCTGCTCTGCCTCCACAGGTGCTGTCCATGAACACATGATCAGCTCACTGGGCACGGAGCCAGCCCTCAGTAATTGTGTGTGATCAGGCACGGGGGGTCACCTGTCTGTGCATTTGTCCTTGCCCTTCATCAGCCAAAGCCAAAGCACCTGAGGAAAGGTTACTTGGAGAGGAGAGCAGAGCAAACTGCGGGTAACTCCAGAGCTCAACAACTTAGAAACAATCAGCTGTAATTTTACTGTTTTTTGGGAGAATGTTCCTTGTGGGACCATCCCTGGGTGAGGAGCTGCAGTGGAGGAATCAGACTCTGGACTCTTGTGGCAATTAAGCCAGGAGGTCTCAAGCAGGAGCCACAGAGATGAGGAAACCGTGGCCCAGAGCAAAGGGAACCATACTTCCAGACTTTTGGGACAGCCACTGTAAGTATGAGACAAAAAGAATTAATTGTGGTGGAGGGAATAGCAAATACTTGATTATTTATTGTTTTCTGTGGTAGTGGTGTTAACAAAAGCTTGTTGTTGCCATGGGTGTATTTTTGGGACTGCAGAGAAGTTCCTGGCCACTGCAGCACCCCCGAGCTGGGGGTGCATGGGGCCTCTCATGCAGCCCTTTGCAGCAGCATAAATCTCCTTCAGTGGCACACCAGAGCTGCTGAACCAAAGCAGCCAAAACTCTTATTTTATCCTGATTGCTCCATGGCCTGTTCCTCCTTCGAAACGTGCCTCTGCTGAAATATTGCAGCGACCATAAATTTGTGTGCATTGAGAGTGGTGTGATTATTTGGCTCTTCAGACTGTGTTTGCCCCTCCGTGCACGTTCATACCTGAGCCTTGTGTGATGATTCATTGGTTGCAATTAGTCAGGAGCCTGGGGCAGCCCTTGGGAAATGAGTTGTTAACAGCAGCTTCCTTGCAAAGGTTATTGTTGATGATTTGATTTCTTGGAGGTGCTGGGTGGTCACTCCCGAGCAGAGAGGGCGTGGGGCTGCCTTTTTCCACTCCTAAAGCCTCGACTTGCTGTGTGGTTGGTTTGTTGGTTTTTCTCAAGCTTTTCCTCACAGAAATGAATATGCAATATAGCAGAAAATGCTTTGTTATGTGGAATGCATTACGATAAATATTCTGTTTAAACCCTTTGGGAAGGTTGTTTTTTTTTTTTTTTTTTTTTTTTTTTTCTTTTAAATAACTTTAAGTAAAGCTGGACTCAAAAGGCTTCATTTGCAGCTGCTCAAATTAACTTGTTCTGGTGGAAATAATAGAGGGGGATGATTAAAACTAGTATTTTATGGATTTTTTTGTAAGGGAATTTACAATCCACATGTTAGTTTGCTTCAAGTTAGGTTACCTAGGAAAGGGCTAATGAGGAACACAGCATGTGCTCCCAGCCTCCAAAGGCAACTTGTTATGTTGAAAGATTGACATTTAAATATTTAGTGTGGAAGAGGAAAAAACAACATTTCACTGGCTGCAGCACAAACCAGGTTTGGAGTCATTCATGATCTTGGTGTAGAAGCCAATGAAACGTTTACTGGAAAGCAGAAAGTTTATGTGACAAAAGTCTGCTCCTGTTGAAATACAGCTTCCATCAATGTCAACACCGAGTAACATGCCACGGAGCTTTTCCCTGTGTGACAATTATTTTAATTATTCACGTGGCAGAGGAATTCTTGCCCCGTTTTCAGCACGAGCACCATTACCCTGGAGCAGGTACCGGGTTTGTTAAAGCCTCCTGAGCCCCGGTGGCACCGCTCCGCAGCTGAGCCTGGTGAGCTCACAGGGCAGCGACACCTGCAGAGGCTTCCCGGGACACAGAGGAGGGACAGGGCAGTATTGTGGGCACACAGGCACACATCCCTGTTCCCAAAGCATACATCTGGCTTTATTCCTCATTTTGGAGTAAATTAAAACAACACCTCTCCTGAAATCTTTATTTTGGACTAAACCACAGCAGTCTGGCAGAAGTTAGTTTTCTCTAGCATTGTGTTGTCTTGCTGGATGACTGGTCTTTCAGACTGCTCCTTTAACCTGGGGGTTTTTGGTGGCTTCGGTTTGGTATTAGGGCTGGAAACTCTGCTTTGCACCCTCTGCTTTTAATCTGAGTCAGGCAGTGGCGGGGGAGCGGCGTGTTTGGAATAATTCTGTATTTTCTCAGCACAATACTGAGCCACAGCTTTAACCTTCCCAGTAGTTCATGGCAGTTGCAGCTGAGTTATTTGATTAAAATATTATTTCTACCAGCTACTTGCAAGTGCTGCAGCAGTCTGATTTACCCTCGTTGTCGGCGTGTGTTTGTTCGGTCCTTCAGACGGAACGAACTCGCCGTTCATTTGGCACCGATGCCAAGGGCAGGATTGTATTCCAGAGCAGTGCAGCAAAACATTTTGCTCGTGCATATAATACACAGTGGGAATTATTTGGTGGCCTGGGCTGTTTATCTGCTCCCTCTGTGAATGGGACGTGCAGGTTTTGTGTCAGCCCAGAGTTATCCCCAGTCCGTGGAGGAGCTCGGTGTGTCCAAGGCCAGGGATGGAGATTTGTGCTCTGGGGTCAGGTGCTGAGCGCTGTCACACGCAAATGACAATGTACTTGTCGCTTTTTCCTGCAAAACCTGGATTTCTCTGAATTTGGCCCGAAAAATGCTGGGGAACTAAAGAGCTGGAACATTAACACGTTTTTAAGCAGTATCGAGAGTCGAGTACGCAGTGTTACGGCACAAAGATCTGATTTCAGAGTGCAGCACAGCCAATGTTCTTAACAACCCCCGTGGGAGAGGGCAATTGCAGTGAAAATCAGGCCCTGGTGCCTCAGAACAGTCGCACACAAAGGCTGGTTGTGGCCTGGCATCTCTCTGGCGTTCTGCACTTCCCACATCGGAGCTCAAGGCCTAAGCCATTAGGGTCCTTCCAAAATGTCTTTGCAAGGCTTTTTAATTTTAATAATGTTTGCTTTTCTTTGCGTTTCTTGACAAGATACTGCCACTTGACAGATGTTGTTGAAAATGTAGTTTTCACTTCTTGTGTATATGGATACTCAGTCTCACATAAACCTTATTGTAATTTAATTTTAACACTGCCATAGCAACATTTGATTTTTCTCATTTTAAGTAAAACCTCCCTTATTTCTGACTAGCGGGCAGAGCAGTGCTAACCCTGGCCTGTGCTGCAGGGAAAACTGAAAATAAAGGGAAAATCAGGGAAAGCATCAGCAGCACATCATCCTCATTATTGCATTTATATTAAGGGGCTCTCTATTTTCCTCCCTCCCACCAGATGAAGCAATGAGGTTTTCTTTAAAATAAGTTTCTCTTGCTCGGTCCTTAATGGCTCAAAGTTAATGCCTTGAGGAATAATCTGACTTAGTGTCTCTAATTTTCTAAAGCAGAGCTGCTGCACAAATCTCTCCCACCGGTACACCCAGATTCCCCAGTCTTGCCCTGAAAATTGTGTGCACAGCTTGCTTTGAAAGCCTCCCCAGCACACACCAGGGTGCACCTGATCCTCCTGCTGGGGCAGACGCCCACCTCAGCTGTAAACTCTCCTGGCGTTTCTGACAGGGGTCATTGCGGTGCTCTGGGGCACTTTTGGCCTTACCAGAAATAGATGGGAGGAGGGAGACGCGCATTTACAGGCACCACGAGGAGGGGGAGAACGGCATCTGTAGGATGTGACAGCTTCTGAAAGAGCATCACAGAGGTGCCAGCTTCATCTCCAGGCTTTCATTTTTTTTTGCTGCCTGTGATTAAATTTCTGCCTTCCCAGAAATCTTCCGGTATCAAGGCACGTTGATGGCAGTCCTGGCACGCACGGTGTTTGTTCGTGTGGCAGCTGTGGTGGAGCAGGGGTGGTTTTCCATCAGGTGAGCCCGAGTGACTCTTGAGGAAGGTGGCAGTGAGTCTGTTCTGACTCCCACCCCTGCAGAGCCAGGGGTGCTGCTGTGCCTGCCAAGGGCAGCCCAGAGCTGGGCTGGGACCGGTCACTCCCTCCTGATGTGGAGCTGCCTCCTGGCAAAATCCGAGCCTGGCAGCAGGAGGAGAAAGGGCAGGAGTGGCTGCAGTGTGGGACAGCGTTACCTGAGCCCTGCTGGCTGGGAGCCTTCCCTCCATGAACCTGAACACATCCTGGTGTTTTATTCACGCTGAGGCCAGGCAGGAGCAAATGTTTTAAGTGTGGAAGGGACAGAGAAGTTCTCTCGTTTAGCTACAGCACAGTAACTAAAAAGGGCTGAGGATGCAGCAGGTAACCAGCCAATGCTCCAGGGACACCCTGGAGCGTCTCCCAAGGCTGCATGATGAGAAATGTGATCAGTAAGAGACTGAACACAAACCAGAGACTGAGCCACGGGCTCTGAGAAAGGCTTTAAACCTGTTCAGAACAGAATCATTTCTAGGGTCATACTGAGATGAAAATGAGAGTGAAGTGGTGTTAAAAGATGATGAGTATTAAGATCTTGTAATTCTAATGTTCTCCAATTCCAGAAAATAGTTATTAAATTTGCACATTGCCTCTTACTCTGCTGTGCTGTCACACAGAAAAAGATGCAGCTTTGTTGCCTGGCCTGTGCTGCAGCCTGTGAAATAATACAGGGCCAAGACAGCCTCAGTTCAAACCATATTCCACAGTGTGAGGTGCTGGAAATCCTGGATATGGGCCAGCCCTGCCTGGGGAGCTCAGCAGCGTTAGCTGGGTCAGGTGTGCAGTGCAGGGTGGGAATTCTTGTACCAGCAGGAATTAATGCAATTTTTTAATGTGATTTCAGGTGAATTCTTACTTACCTAAACCTATTCTTAAAAGCAAAAAAACCTGGGAAGAAGCTAGGAGCTGTAAGGGATGGCAAAGGCCACGCTCAGGGATATGAGCTTTTGATGTATTGCTCAGGTTAAATTAAAGCTTTGGTAACTCAGCTCGCCTCTCTAAAATAACCACTAAAATAACAGTGTGACTTTTCAATGGCAGGGATTAATTTTTGAAGCAGGAGAGGGGCATTTAGTTTCAATGAAAGATGAAACTTGATTGAATCAGACAAATGAAATAAGTGACCTCTATCTGGCAAGGTTATACTTGTGGCTGGACTGGTGTCTTAAGCAGATCTGAAGTGCACAGGAATGGGAACTGCATGTAAGAAGCACATTAAAATATCATAAAAGGGGTGCCAGCACTTGTTTCTGGGGCAGGAAGGGTTAAAGGGTGCTGCAGGGGGTGGATGCTCTTTCAGGTCAGGTGTCCACAACTGTGATTTCTCAGTAGCCAGATGTTCTCTGCTGGTCTAATTAAAATGTATTGTTTAATTTCAAACAAATGTTCTAAATTAGCTGAATGGCAATGCTCTGGGGGAAATGAATTTCTAGAGTCATTTTTTCAGGCACTGGACAAAACAAATGGTGGCCTACATTTTTTGGAAAGGATATGAGACTTCAAGTGCCCTCAATATTTGATACCTAAAATAGATGTCATAGGAATGACACGGAATAATTACTTGATGAAAAAGTGCTTCGTTTAGAGAGAATTAAATTGCAGATGATTATCCACCCCTTTAGAAAATGTAGATTGTTTCTTAAAAAATTAGGAATCCTGGTTTTTACTGTGGTTTGCTTTTCTATTGGTGACTGTGAGACTTTTTATTTTAATAAGTAGCTGTTTTCCTCTCATATTCTCAAGGCAATTAAGGCCCTGGAAGATCAAGGTTTCCCTTTGTCTGTGTCAGGCAGGATTAAAGGCACTGAGGAACACTGGGACCAGGTACAAGGCTGTAGGGACCTGCTCTTGCATGAGGTTTCAGTTTCAAACATAAAAGGAACTGGGCTGGGACCGACCAGACAGAGGAGGGTGGAAGTGAAATAAATTCTGGAGTGATGAAATTACTTTGGACAACTTAATGAAAAAAAATGCTCAGATCCCACTGAGCCATTAAATGACTGAATTCCACTTGGAAGCACCCATCTCCTCTGACAAGCCTTTGACAAAACTGTTTCTTTATTTTCATGGGGAATGATTCCTGACCTAAAGATTAAAAAGACTGAGGGGAGAGAGGGACAGAACGAGTTATGAGCCCATGGACAGGAGAAAATACGCTGGGAAAAAAGTGCTTGTGCATTTATTAAACCTAAAGGTGGCATTTGCAGCTGTTTGGGTTGGTTAATACTCGGGCTAAATGATGGGAAATGATTTGCAGGAGAGGCACAAATACTTTTAAATCGTCCAATATACATTTTGATGTTTTTCTTTTACAATTTTAAGTCCTGATACGGTTATAGGAGACCATCACCACTACAGCAACTGCCTGGTGCTGGGCTGGAGCTCTGGGGTTCTGTAAATGGAAACCCCAAGGGCCAGCACCCCCAAAAATGGGAAACCTTACCCAGCATCAGTGTTCCTAGGGCAGGCACTGAGTAGGTCTGAAGGAGAATGTAGGAACTAACTGAAAATTGGGATAAGTGTGCTTTAGGGCTAATTAAAATGAAATCCTAATTCAGAAAGCTCCCACCCACATGGCTGGGTTTTGTCACACTCCACCAAATGCTCTCCAGTTCGGGGGTGATTGTGCCCAGAAAGGGAAGAGCATCGTGGTCCCCATTGTACAGGGCCACTGCTTCCATTCACTTCCCATGGATTCAATGGCAGAGTTAATTGCAGAATAAAATGTGTGTAATTGGATTAATTAACAGTACATTTCAAGGTCCTGAAATACAGAAGTAGCCGTGGGGTAAATGCACAATGTAGGTTTTTCCCTGCAAACAGAACAAATGCTATTTTTGGAGCTGTATCTGCATCTCATCCAGGTGTGATTTGCTTAAAAAGCTGCTTGGGTAGGAGTGGGGCTTTGAAGGGGAAGATAAATACTATAATTAGGGCCACAGGACAATGAAAGGATTATTCTTACCTATAAAATCATTTGAGTGAAGTTGCTGGAAAGATAATTGTACCCAAAACTGCTTGCATGGCTCTCATATTTTCCTTACAAGGACTTACAGGACTCATTGAATATTTATAGGCCTGGAACATAAGACTGGATGAAATTTAAAACATAAATCCAGTCGCAGTTTATGATGATGAAATTCCCTGCAGTTGTTGCCCCAACCTTTTAGCCTTCATGGCCAGGCTCCCTGTGGCAGAGCACGAGCCCCTGTGATAAATGATGCCAGAGCTGACTGCCCTTGATTGATGAGCTGCACACAGTCCTGAGGGCTCAGCTCACCACACTCTGGGTTGTTTTCCCTCTTTTTCCTTCATGCATCTCTTGCAGAAGGGCTGTTTGTGCTTCTGCTATGGTTATCACATGCAAATGAGCATGCTGTTTCCCAGATGCAGATTTCATATTTATAGATTAAATACAGCCTGAAAAATCATATGTTAATTACATTCTGAGGGTGTAGCAGAATTTCTCACTGGAACATATTTTGTTTTGCTGGGAATAGCACAAATTCCAGATCAATGTATTTATAGTTGCTTGAAGCTTGGTAATAAATGTATCAGGCTGCAGAAAAAGCTTTCTGATCATTACTATTACTAATCACTTACCATTAGCTCAGTGCTTAGGCTTCTGTCCCACGTTCTGTATTTGTTTATTTGCTTTTGAAAACCTGTCTCAGAAGAGAACCAATGCTGCTGGAAGGGGAGTGGGGGCATGGCTAAGGATCAAAGCCAATCAAGCAGGTTATCAGAAATAAGCTGGCAGAGGAGAGCTCTGAGAGGTTTTGAGAGGAACAGGACTCCCTGAAGTTGGCTCTGTTAGTTAGAAAAGTCCTTTTTTGGTTTTTATTGCTCATAAAGGCCCCCTGCCACATAGGCTGTGCTGAAAATCCACATTGTGGGAGTTCCCCCTTCAGCGTCTGGTGTGCAGTGGCCAAAAGAGACTCAGCAGTGCCCTGGGGAGGGGTCAGTGCTCACTGGAGGAGGAGAGATCCAGGGAAATCTGCTCCTCCTGGGACAGCAGGAGAACCCAGCCAGAGGATTCAGCTGCAGAGTCTGCCCAGGGCTGGCTGGTGGCTTTAAACTGAGGAGCAGCACAGCTGCACTTCCACCCCAGCACAGCAAAGGACACACCAGGAATATTTAGGAAAAATGTGCTCAAAAGGGAGTGCAGCAGTTCTTGGGTTTTAAATCAGGCCGGGTTTGCCCTTGGGGATTGTGGTATTGAAGGCAGAGCTGAGCAGCCCCAGCACAAAACAAGGAGGGAAATTTGGCAGAAATCAATAAACAACATTCAAACTGCTTTCTTGTTTACTGTACCAGACTCTTGCAAAACATCAAAAATAGAGAGGAAAGCTTAAAATACACAGTGAACTTCATTATTACAAAGAAACGTCTGACACAACAGCTACTGAAGTCAACAGAAAACATTTCACAGGCTCTCCTTGGGGCAGGATCGAGACTACACAAAGCAAACAGTTTCCTAATAACAAGTAGTTGGAAATATGACCCTCGTTTCTTTCCCCAAGATGCAAGTCCTTTGATGACCAATTCCAGACTCAAAGCTGTGTCCATAACCCCTGGGCTGGCAGGGGTGGTTAGTGTGGGCTTTAAGCAGAGATCAGTCTCCCTTTAGGACAGCCTGCTGCATTATATTGCAGTACATCCTGTAAAGCCACAAATAAGAACAGTACCAAAACACACAGTAAATTGAAAATATCTCCCCCCCATCCCTTTTTATAGGTCTCATAAGTCTTTTAATAAATAAGTAAATCACAGAGGTACCAAAGGAACTGGCAAACTCAGAGGTAGTTTATGTAACAGAGCATCTCTGTCTGTGAGCAGCCACTGCTGCAGGGCCCTGCACAGCTCTGGCACCTGAGCCAGGTCTGGGCCACCTGCTGCTCTGGTCCCAGGGAAAAAATGTAGGCACAGGGCTGCTGGGCTGGAGCAGCTGCTCTGGAAGGGCTGCAGGGGCTCAGGGGGCAGCACAGAAGGCCCCGTGCTCCTCCCTTTCCCCACACATCAGCATTCCCCTTGCTTTTGTGAGCACGGTGCTGCTCTGGAGGCAGCTGTCACGTTAATAACCGAGTACTCTGTTTGTGTAGTCTGGGCTTTGTCAGCAGCTGCGGGATGTGTACCTGGCCCTGTTCAGATGGGTGTGAGTGGAAAGGAAGCTGCTGCTGCTGCAGGGGGTGGGGATGCACCAGGAGCAGAACATTTCCCGTAAGCTCCGTGTGGTGAGAGCTCCCCTGTGTGCAGGAAAGCCTCTGAGGCCTCACAGCAACCAGCGGGGCTCTGCTCCAGGGGTGTCCTTCTCCTGCAGCTCTCACACTGCGCCTGGTCTGGGGTGAACTGGCACCCAGGCACAGGGAGCTGAGCTGGGCACCTGTGAGAGGTTGAAGCAGCTGTGATCTTGGTATGTCTGAACAGAATAACAGTGCATGTCTGACTATTTTTCTAAAGAGAACCCAAGAGAAACCCAAACCTAATCACATTTCCATCATTAAAGTGCTGTACTGGCTAGCAGCTGGAGTCTTGCAAGTCACTGGAGTCTCAGCACAAGGTTCTGGTAGGTTTTCCTTTCACCTTCCCAGGAATGATGTTTCTTCACGTAATCTTTGGCCCTTGTTATAATTTCTTTTTCCATAATGGGGTCGTTCATCAAACTCTTGGACAGCACAACAAACTCCTAAAAAAAGATAAAGAAATTAATCAATTAAAATGTCTTTGAAAAAGTCCTAATGATGCTGAAATACCTGGTACCTGTCCAACTGAGAGCCAATATATGAAGCTGTCCTAAGTAATTTTTCAAGGTCAATACCATAATTTATTTATAAACAATGATCAGTAAATAATAATTTTATTATTTTACACAGCCCACCAACTCAGACATTAAAAATCAAATACAATTCCAAGGGTGTTAAGACAAATGAGCAACACATTTAATGACACAAAAATTGTCTGCCTGCCCAGTGGTTGGAACCCCAGGCTGGTTATAAATGAATTGCCTGCTCTGCATGGAGGACAAAAATCAAATGTTTGATCTCAGCTTAGCTAAACTTTTATCTTATTGCTACTGTGACATCTTCAGTGAATTTTATGGTAAGACTAGAAAAGTCACAATATAAACACAGTGTAAAGATAAGAGCAGGCGTGCAGCAGCAAGCTCTTCTGGAGGGGCTGCACCTGGGCAGACACAGCTACAGCAGGGTTAGCTCCACAGACACCAAAAAAGCCATATATTCCCTTTAACTTCACTGGGCAAAATCAAAGATCACAGCTGTTCCTCTGCCTGCTCCTCTGCCTCTCTCATTTACTTCTAGGCAAGAGAAATTGTGAACTTCAAACATGTGAAAGGAGATTTGATGTCTGAACTAATCTATTCTGAGCAGCTGGTCTAATTTTCTATCAAGAGACAACTTCCAATGCTTCAGCTTGATTACAAATGCACTCAGATCTGTGCAAAATAGTGCCTTGGTTCAGGCTCAGGAAAGCAGACAGCTCTTGTGTCAGTGGAAAATTAAGATAATGTATTACTACACAATTGGTAGTGAAGATCAGTGCATGGGGACATGGGGGACAAAGAGGATGGGAGAAGGAGATACATTATTTACACAGACTGTCAGCTGTGACAGGAGATATCACAGGTAACACCAGAGCTCATAACAACGTTAGGTTAAGTAGAAAACTGTACTTGAAACTCTAAGTACACAGAGTGTCTAAATATCTCCACAGATACAGAAACTTTGGTTAGCACAGACTGAGCTTTGCTGCTGCAGTGCCAGTGCTGGCTGTGCAGAACCCACCCTGTAAGGTGACCCCTGGGACACACTGATAGGGGAAATCACGGGGAAATCACTGCCTTGACTCCCACTGCCAGGACAAAGCAGCAGTGTGTGCATCACTGCCAGGAAATTAAACAGGGACGCAGATCCCTGCCGTGCAAAGCTTTGTAACCGGCTCAGAGAATGAGCAGATTTTCAGCCATAACCTCTTCCTCTACATCAAACCAGTGCTGGCAGTCTGTGCTCTGGCCACAGAGCAGCTCTGGCCGAGCCAGGAGAGCCACACGCTCTGTGCCCAGCCACAGCTGCCTTGTGCTGATTGAACTGGGATTTCAGCCCTCACTTGGGAGGTGTCCCCGGGGCTGGTGTGGGAGCAGCCCAGGCTGTGTCTGGCAGACCCGACCCCAGCTCCACAGACACCTTCCTCTCCTCCCCCCCATACACAACAGGGAAGGTGGGGAAGTCTCACCTGACTCATGCTGGCTTCATCCAATTGCCTGGATAATCACAGTAATAAATACTGTTCACACTGAACTACGTTCCAGCTTTAATTTTATGCTCCTGTGGAGGATTTTATTTAAAGTAATGTTTAAAAATAATTTATGTAAATTACCTAAGAACAGAAGCAGCAATGTAACATTTCTTGACAGGTAGTCCCTATTAGCATTCTTTTAAAATGTGGATATGGGGGACAAAAACTTGGAAACATGTAAATGATAGAAGAAATGAGATCCTTATTCATGGTTACAATACTTACAGCTGAGGATAATTTCAGGAAAAAATGCCAAACCGAGTCCAAAGCATAAAATTTGAGAAAATGCAGGAGAGAGAAAAAGCAAATGGAAAAATACCAGGAGATGGAGAGTAAGGACTGCTCAGCTTTATCCCCACTTCTTCTCCTAATCCAATGTGACCACCCACAAGTCACTTGCAATCCGACTGGAAGCCACTGGGAAGATTCACTGTGACTTATCTGGGTTTTGCCTCCTACCCTTGGAGCAGCTGGCTTAGCTTGTTTCCAGGTTTGGATGCTCAGCTTTAGAGAGCAATAACTTCATTTTTCAGGTGTCTCCCCTAACTGCAAGTGACTGGCATTTCAGTTGTGGTTTTGTGGTAAGTCCGAGGCCTGGCCTCGCAGCACGCAGACATTCAGAGCTCTGAGCTCTTTTGGAAAATCCAGCATTTCATTGTGCTTTTCCAGAAGCCTGGGATACATACAGGAACTCCGGGGGGGTAACACGTCTCCAGTAGCTGTTGTGCTGTATTTGTGCAAGTGGTATTTGCACAAATATTTATGCACTCCCGTATTTTGTTGTATATGGGAAGTAAGCTTCAGTTTTGGTGAAAGGGGTCAAATTCACAAACTGCCTTTCAATTATCAAACCTAAGGGTATGAATTCCAGCAGCCCAAATGAAGGAGGTGATATTCATGCTAGCTTACTACTTGGGGCCATCCATATTGCTAATAAACCTGTATTCCCACACAGGAGTGGGCATCGTTAATTTACAGGTGGCAGCAAAACACAGTGTAAAAGTTGAGCCTCAGCAATCACAACCCAGAAAAAGGGGAGAAAATCATCTCCTGTATGTCCAGAAGCACTCTTACATCTGCCCTTTTCAGGGGAAGAACTCCACCACAAACACAGGCATTTTTCAACAGCAACATCCACAATACAGTTTTCTCCTGGTAAATTGACCAATCATCCTTAAACAAAATGTCAACTCCTCTATCCAAGTACCTAAAATAAATCCTGTATAAAATTTCGCAGAGACACAGGAACACAGGTATCCAGGAGATAAAGCTGGAAAATGAGTGCACTGAGTAAAAAGAATGAATAATTCTTCAATTACCACGAGAGCTGCACCGGTGCCGCAGCTCACACATAATGAAAATAAGATGCATGGTTAATATATTATTTATATAATGAAAGTAAGTCTGCAATTAAACCATTTCACAGGAGCTTCAGCAGACAGAAGGGCGTGATTCTTAAACAACAGAAAGGACCCCAGGGAAGGCAGAGGCCAGGTGTGAGTGCAGAGCAGGGACGGATGGAGCTGGAGGCAGCAGGAGCTGGCCCTGGGTGCTCCCCGAGGCCGGGGCCAGTGTTCCTGGGGAGCCTGAACTGGGAGTGCTGGCACCGCCACAAACTCCAGCCTGGTCTGCTCAGCGTGAGGGTTCAAAGGGCCGAACGCCTGGGCTGTTCCTGGCCTGGAGCCCCCCTGGGGAAGCCCTGACCGCGCGAGGCAGAGGGAACTTCCCACTGGATGTCGGAGCATTGCTGATGCTCCCAGCCCTCCAAACGCTGCCTCTGCTCTCAGGGGCTGGCCAGGTCACGCTCTCTCAGCCTCTGGCCATGCTTGGTCCCTCTCCTACTGGCTTGGAAGTTTATTTACCTCTTTCTCTTTTTTTAGGTCCTTCCGTGAGCTTTTACACACATTGAACGTATAATTTTGAAACGTAGCCTGCTGAATAACTCCTTGTGTCTTCCCTTTTAATGTAGTTTTGCATTATTTATTGCCCCATTCTTATCTCTTACTTTTTTTATTTCGGGTCCCATTAACTCAGTGTCAAATATTCCATAAACTTGCAAATTCAAGCAGCAGCAGGATCAAACCAAGATTTAAACGTAATGTGCACAGTAACGTGCACAAATGATGGAGTGCCAGGAACAAAAGGCTCCATGGCTTTCACTGTCAGATTAACTATTTCCATCTGAGTGCTGGCTCCAGTGACTGGCAGGGCTTTTGCTATTTCCAGCCAAATGCAAATGGTTAAGGATGGCTGCAGTTAGACACAACATCTCCTACTTTCCTGTAAGCCACAAAAGCTCGCTTCCAGCAAGAATGAAAGAAAAAAAAGCCAACAGCACTCACAATTTAAAACAATTCTCACTGCATAATGGTTAATTAATATCCCTCTAATTTAGCTTTCAGAAGATAGCAGGCTCAAGTGCTCCTGTCTAAAGAACCAGCACTGCAAAGCTTCCCTCCTCAGATCAGAAACAACTGAAAATAAGCAATGCTTTCTACTCCAGCCTGTATCTTCACAACCAGATAGGAACCACCAAATTTAGCAAGGAAAGTTTCTTTTCTAATCCACCAAATTTAGCAAGCAAAACTCCTTTTCTAATCTTTGGTGGTCCAGATTCTTCCAGCCAGAGACAGGCTTTCCCAAGCACCTGGATCCAGTTCTAACCTTTTCTGTAGATTAAAGGCATTTCCCTCACTAACTTGATGCATCTGAGGGTACAACAGAAAAGAGAGCTGTCAAAGTAATCAAAGTTTAAAAAAAGCCAAAAAATTTCTTACCAGAAGATGTTTTCCAATCCCTATTCAGTCAGACCAGATCTTCTAAGGCCACACTCAAAGTGCCATGGGCAGCATCCCCTCTCCCAACAATTAAAATGTGTTCTAAGCTAATTGCATGTCTTTGATCTAATGTAACTCTCAGCCTCTGACAGACCCTGTGCAGTGGCTTAAAAACTGTGTTTGACACTGTTTGGGGAGATAAGGAACACGAGTAAATGGTTACTTTATCTTCAAACCCATGAGTGCTGGTGTTCGGCATTCTGAGCTCCTCTGCAAGCAGGAAGAAGTTTTTCAGCAACTCTGCAGTGGGATTGGAACATTCTCCTGGAAAGAAGGGTTTTCCTGAGCCATTTGCAAACTTTGATATTTATACACCAGGTGACAGGAATGCAAGTATAAAAGGGCTTTCATTAACTGAGATGCAGTTGCTGTTTTGCAGAGAAGGGGGAGGTGTCACCTTCCCTGCTCAGGGTTGCTGCACAAGCATTGCTGATCGCAGTGCTGAGGTTACCTGCAAGCTCACGTGGTAATGCAAGTCCTCACCTAAAAGAGAGTCTGAGACAGAACAACGGCAAAAAGGGGGTCAACAAGCAGAGCAGGATGGGGGTTTCTGATCTTTGGCGTAGCACGGTGCAGAGAAGGGAGCTCGGGCAGAAGGGGTTTAGAGAAACTGAAATTACAGTGGTCTAGAGAGATTTACAGCCCGTTCCTCTTGTGCTGGTACTAAAGGCAGTCCTTCAGTGCTCAGCCGTTTGTACAGAGCCACTGATGTCACTGGGACCCCGGGGTGAAAAGTGTAGCAGATTTTCAATTGATCTCCAATCCCAAACAAACACGTGGAACGTGGGATGCTGGGAGCTCACGGAAGAGGCTCCTCACAGGGATGGATGACGAAGCTCACTGGGGCTGGTATGAATAATGAAAATGAGTTCCAAGCCAAATGCAGCCAGAGCGTGGAGGGAGACAACAGAATGTGCCAGCACTAACACCAGGAGAGCTCTCAGTGCCTGCGTTCAGTAGGGTTGTACGTCCTGGGAGTTCTGGAGGAGCTATGGAAGCGAGTGGGCTTTTTGCAGGGAATGCACGTACGGAAGTTAGCAAAGAAATATTTGGGGTTTTGTAGAAACCACTGGAAAAATTGAATATTCCAGAAACAAACAAACAGAACCATACTTGAATTCCAAGAGTTTTTCTATTAAAAAACTCCTCCAAAGCCAACCAAGAGGATTCACCTTCCAGAAACACAACTTAATAGGATGCATTAATCACACACTCCACAAAGTAAATAAAATATGTTTTCTACTTTCCAAAATTATCAAATGGTCTATTCTAGTATGGTTTCTTAATCTTGAGTTGGATAAAACTCTGAGGGAATCTTTTTCCTGAGAGTCATCTTCCACAGCATACATGAATATGTAACAGCAAAGCCCTAATGCAGGAAAATACACTGAAATGAAAATTTCTAGCATTTAAATATGGGTAGTGTTCCCTCTCTCCTCACTCTTATTTAACTTCACTGAGACTTCATCCTAACACTTGACTTAATTTTACTCATTAATTTCTGTGACTGAGCAATATCTGGCATCTAAAAATACTTTACATTAACACTGACTGCTAGAAATTACAGAAAATGTGCCATCTGAAACTTGAGGCTCATTCTCTTCTGGTGAGCTACAGCTTGTCTAATACAAGTTCCTGTTTCAGTTATTACTTGAAGGGAGATCTGCCACATCCAGAGCATCTTTTGCAGGGTTCAGTCATGGAACCTTCAAACCCCAGTGCAACAAGAGGCTCTGAGCAGCTCAGACAAACATTCAGCAAGGCTGACACCTAGTACGAGCTCCCTGAACTGCAGAGGGAGGGGAAGCAGCAGCACAGCTCCAAAAAGGAGAATCTGGGGAAAACTGCTGAGAGGAAAAGCCAAGTGTCCAGACAGACACAAGCCTGTATAGAAAATGAACCTAAGGATCCATGGCTTTCTTACCTGGGGGTTTGAAAACAGCAGTCCTGTTTCCTTGTGTTTTATTATTGCTGCGTTCCCAGGAATGTTCCTTGCCAGCACTGGAATTTCTAAATCCATTGCCTAGAGGAATATAAAAAAAAAAGGAAACAACCGTTTATAAGGATTCCTAGATTTCGAGGTGCTAACGATGACAACTTTAATATGAAAATTAGAAACAATAAATGAAACTTCTTTCCCACCCCTGCAGTTTTTCAACTGAAAAATACCACGTGTCTAAGGTGATCTCCTCTGTGGAACTTCTTTGAAATATTTGCTTATATTTCTGTTATTCTTGTAACTTTGACCACATTATCAGAAGCAATCAGTGTGAAAGTCAATGGATAGCTGCTCCATCCTTGATTCTTTTCCACCTCAAAGTGGGCACTTTGTTTCCCCCTGGAAGCTCCCAACACATGGCAGGCTCAAAGAGGATAAAATTAAAGTTCAGCTCAGAGGTTGTTACCAACTCCTTCCCTTACTGTGCATGAGAAGATGAGTTCAGAGCACACAAAGCAGGGAAAGAGCTGTTTCCTAGGTCTATTAAAACACATTTTTCACAGATTTTCCATGACATGCAGAACTCGAGACTTGTGGGCAGTTCAACAACAGTGAAGGGAGCTTGGAAGTCACTTGGCACTTCCTGCTCAGTTCTGATTCCTGTGGGCCACAGAAAGCTCTGGGAAAAGCTTTGTTTTGAGATGAGCTGTGGGCATGGCCCTTGCTGGGCTCTGAGCGAGCAGGGGCTGCAGGAAGGGGCTGTGGCAGCAGCGACTGAGCTCTGCCAGGAGAGCACAGGAAGCTGCTGCTCTCAGAACACATTGTGCTTCCAAAACACAAGATCTGCTCGGTCTGAGGGACTCCTCAGAGAGCAGGGAACACATCTGAAGGAGGTATCTGTGTGTGCCCGTGCAAATACATCACAAAGGAAGGGAGCTGGGGGGGTCTCAGCACACAGCGTTTCAGGCTGCTGCAGAATCAGCCTCCACTCCAGGCCAGCAAACCATTCCCCAGAGAGCCCTGCCAAGCCACTTCAGAAAATACAGCTTCAGCTCCGAGTGTGCAAACCCCGGGCACTCAGCTCTGCCACTCGTGCATGTCCTGATCTGAAGCTTTAATTACTATTGATGAATTGGGAAGTCTGGAGATGCACTGACTGTAAAACCAGAAATATTCATATAGTGCAGTTATCACAGTGTCAAATGAGGAAGAAATTCACTCCCCCAAATCTTCAATCTGTTTCATACTGATTCCCTGTCACTCCAGAGTCAATGCGTTTTTAATTGCTGTCATTACAGTCCTGCACGAGGAGCAATTCTACTTCAGTCCACACAGCAAGGAAACAAAATTCCAAGGAGAAAAACGTGATTTTTTTATAGTTTGAACAAAACCGAAGAGACAAATACCCTGGCTGATAATGTACAGGAGGGGACTGCTGGGACTTTGCAACTTATTTAATAACTTAAAATATCCAAGAAAAGCACTCTTTAGATCACCACTGCAGATGTATTAGTCTGACCATAGCAGTTTTATAGTCCTGGCACAAACATCTGCTTTGCAGCAGTTACTGCTAAAAATAGTAACAACCCTTAATGATATAACCTGTTCTATGCTTTGCATCAGGAACTACCAGATTATCTGGGGTAATTCAGACAGATTAATGACGTGAACACAAACCAGAATAAATTAGAAATACAAAAACTACAGACTAGACTTCTGCATTTATCTAAGTGAATAAAGATGTTGAGACACAGCTTTTTTAAAAATAAGTTTTTAAAAAGTCATTTTGGTGAAAGGAAGCAGAGTCTTTGGTCACCCATGAATCATTGTGTCATTTGCTCTGACTTCACTCTTAAACAAATCTATTTTCCAAAGGAAGAGTTCCAGAAGCATTCGATCACAGTCTGTACCATCAGTACAGCCACGTTCACAGAGCTTCACCCAGGAAATGAGAGAGGTCAGGGCCCCACTCTGCCTGGCAGGCTGGGAATCTGCAGCTCCAGGAAGCTGCTCTTGGCTCCAGTTACCCCAGTACAGCCCCAACACCTCCAAGAGCGACAGAATTTCTGATTGAGCCCTGAGAGCCTTACTCGCCCTCGTGTTCAGGCTGCTGACCTCATCCAACACCTTCAGTGAGTAGGGAATGAAGATATTTTACGTGAACTTCTGGACTGCAAATCCAAAGCTGGGTGGTGGCAGTGAAATGTGGCAGCATCCGCTGTCACTGCCTGCGGCCCTCCCTGCCCTCGCTGCATTTCTCCTTTTAAAAACCAGAAATGTGGAAGTATTTCAGGTCTGCCTCCTTCCCAAGCAAGCCACTGTCCACTGAAGGGAAGGAGCACCTGGACACTGACCGTGGAACAGGAGTGTGAGAGGCCTGGGGCAGTTACACTGGGCTGCAGCACGGCTAAAACTTGTTTCGAGATAAATTCCTTCACTTCTGGCTTTGAAAGCTACAGAGCTGATGATTGATTCAAGTCCAGCACCAAGTTCATACTTAATTTTCTGTAATTTCCAAACTCTAAAGGGAAAGACATTTGTTCTGTCTCAGACTTGGAGGGCAGTAACTGCCACACAAGAAAATCTTCAGGTCCCCAAACGCACAGGTACCAATGAATTATAGCTACTGAAAGACAGAACAGATGGCCAAATACTTTAGATGCAGGGCTGCCTTTATACCACTGGCCTTAAACAAATGGATTGGGCTGTAAATAATTACTGCACGAAGTGGCTTCGAATTTAATTTAGATACTTACTCTATTTTTAAGCAGTAAAAAGAATCATTTGCATTGTTGAAAATATGTATAATTTACTGACCTAGGTTCCAGGAATAATAGCATAAAACAACATTTTAGTCCATTGGCCATCTGTTTTGTTACATTATTTTGACTGCAAATGTGTTTTACTGCTCTTGCAGAAGGATGCAGGGTGGAAATTGAAGCTGTGGGAACGTTACCCAATAAGCATCTCCAGCCAGCAATGCAAGGCTGATAGAGCAAATACGGAGTTTATTTACCACTTTGTCTTCAGGATTGTCCCTCATTTTCTTCCTTCTAGCCTATGCATTTTTTGTTGGCTCTTCAGTTTTACTGCTTTACAACATCCCTTCATCTTTATATTTTTATTTTTGTCATTTGTTGTGGCTTTTATTCCAAACTGCGAGGCCTGTGCTTGGCCAAGATTGGATTTTGCCTTAGAGCACAGTAGAGTCTGTCCGACTTCCTTTTCTACAATGTTTGGGGGGTTTTTTTAATTGGCTTCCTTTTGGTAAAAGCATAACAATCTAATGATTTTTACAACACTTGGAATATTCCTGAGAGCGCAGAAAAAATGCTCCAGTGACACGGTGCTGGAGTCAAAACCTTTTTCTGAGCAGGAATGTAGGGAACATATAAACCTTTCCTGCAGTGGTGCCTTTTCCACCATCACGTGCCCAGGAACGTGCTGAACTCCTGAGCTCTTGGAGGAGGAGATGCATTTTTAATGTTTGTTTTCTCTTCTTCAAATGCCAAACAGAAAACAGATCAGTTACGGTCAAATCTGGGAGATAGCGGAAGCAGCTGACAGAGTAATTAGTGATGGCTCCTAGCTCTTTCCTACCTTGAGGCAGGTTGCACTAGATGTGATTATCTATTTCTCTCATTTATCTGTTATATATTTATCTCACTCTAAAATACTGTTTACAGATTCATGACCTTGTTAAAGGCTGAACTTTGAAGACAACGAGAGTTGCATTTCCAAACTCAAGCCTGTTATCCCCAGCCTAGGAGCAGACGATTTTTATGCACAGCTCTGTGCCTTATTATTTAACCAGATCTCAGCAGATGGCCCTTCGTGCTGCTGACCATCCCAGGAAAGAACTTCACTGTAGGAAGAACTTCACCAGGAAGAACTTGACTGGCACTTCTGAGAGAGAGATGTTTACAGCTGGGTATTCTATTAGCATGTCCTCAAATCCCACTGTACAGCTGCCCAGCAAACGGACACACAAATCCCAAACCCTCTGGAGGGGAATCTACACCAATTGTCCCCTCAGTCCTGAGCTGCATAAGGATTTGTACCAGAGCAAGCACTCAGGCACTGCTCCTGCACACGCTGTGTCTCCTCAGAGCCTTCCTGGTTTGCTTTGCTCCCGTCTTCACTCCCTGGCACTCCAGGGAAATAAATCAGGTTGATTTTTGGTCAGCTGTTCTATGAGTAGCCCTGAGGGGAACATGGAACTGGTGAGGAGGAGGTGACAGAAACTTAACTTCCACTTCTCTGAGTCAGTGCTCTGAACACTCCATGGCCTGGCACAGCACCAAGTTTGGAAGTGTCACAGTCCGTAATTGCTGGAGCAGAGCATTGCTGCTGTGGGGGAGCAGCTGCCTCCACCTCTGAGCATTGGCATTTTGGGATGGAAATACACATTTGCTGTCTCACCACCATCTGCCCTTCCTAATTCTTACAATGCTCACTTAATTCTTGCTCATGAGGACTTTCAGGTGTGTGGAAATTCTGGAAGTGCAACTCATTAATTAGCAACAGAAATGGGAGGTTCATTAATGCAAATGATGTAATAGTTTCTGTGATCTTCTGAGATTATGGTGAGCCAACATTCAGCACCCACCAAAATAAATGGAATAATGAAAGGCATTTGCCCAAAGAACTTCCACTAGAAGTACACTCATTTTTTTCTGAGAAAGCATTTGATACTAAGCAGTGCCCTACTTTGACAGGTATGAAATAAAACTGGTTATTAATTTTCAATACTGATGGCAAAAGAATTAACTGAGCGTGTCATTCATTCATTAATCATTTCAGAATTAAATAACCAAATACAGCTCCTAGATTGCTTTTTGAAAGGATGTAAAAATAAATGAAAGTCCGTTCTGGCAACATTTTAAGGAAGTGGGTGTTGAATCAAGCCTAGTGACAACCCCAGTAAATCAGAATGATTTCTACATCTCAGGTCTGTATTGTTAATTTAACAGGATTGATAGAATTACATTCTGTCCTTTAAAAATAAATAGACAAAGCATAAAAAACTGTCAGTTCAAGGGAAGAAAACCTTAATTGCTAACACTTGAAAAAAGAAACATTTTAGTTTTGCCTTCACTAGCTTTGAAATACGGACATCAAATGTTGACACACATTTCCAGTGGTGAAAGGTGATATCAGATTCACTGTAACCTCACGGAACGACCTCAGCACGAAGATGGAATTACCTCCAGGATGGCAGCAGACATCCCCTCCGAGATGGAGCTGTTCACCACGGCAAAGCACCTCCTCACAGCAGCGTGGAGCTCCTCCTGAGGCAGCTCCGGTAGCAGATGTACCCCAGGGGCCCTGGAAACCAAGAGGAGACCTCCTAAGCCAGCATGAAAGAAAGAATGAAAAGACCCAAAAGATTGGATGAAATCCTTCCCTGTGAGGGGGGTGAGGCACTGGCACAGGCTGCCCAGAGACGCTGTGCCAGGGTGTTCCATCCCTGGCAATGCTCAGGGCCGGCTTGGACGGGGCTTGGAGCTGTCCCTGCCCAGGGCAGGGAGGTTGGAACTGGATGATCCTTCAGCCAACCCAAACCATTCCATGATTCTATGAGTAGTAAATCTAAATCGGGGTAAATCAGATGTGATTTAACACAAAACATGAACGCGCTGGTTATTCTAAAACTTACAACGTTTGGAATACTTAGTCTGAGACTGTTCCATGCCAAGTAACCCTGACAGATTTGTCAGTCACACAGAGCTGTGCGTGGACATTCATCTGTACATACATGATCTAAAAAGGGGCAGCCACCTGCTTTTGTTCAGCAGATAGAAGGTTTAACATCAACTTCTTACCTTTTAACTTTCTCCTTAACTTCACTTGTAAAAAGTGGATCAACCTAGAAGGAAGCACACACAGAGGTCAGGGGCACCACTTCAGCACTGCAGCTTGTGTTTCAAATACCCAGAGAAGAAAAAATAAAACTTAGCACATTTGTTAACTAAAATATTTAAATTCTGAGCTTTAAAATCATACCTGTTACTGGGTGGTTGTCCCAAAGGCCTGGTGTGACAACTCCTGTCTGAGTGAGGGGCAGGGCACTGATGTGCCAAGGGCCTGTCCCTTTATGCACGGGGTAAAAATGTGCCTGAGTGACCTCAGGAAGAATCTGGATGTAAACTGAGACAGTGACAGGGATGCTATGCTCTGACAGAAATGGTTTGAAAACTAATAAACACAAAATTCTAAACCCCAGTAAAACATGAAGGCATTGAAGTGTTGTCTAAGCTGGGTAATTAACTCCAGGTTTATTTACAAAGCTTAACTCTGTCTGCTGTTTTCATTTAATGTGATTAAAAGAAATAAACAGAACTTGAAAATCCTTAACTAGACATGAAGAACAGAATTCAACTTTTTTATTAAGGCTGACTGACTATATTAGATTGATACATGATAGCTTGCAGCATTTTAGGACTGGGAATAACGTGACTTTTTAATGTATATTAATATTTTGGGTTTGGTTATTGGGTTTTTGTTTTAGATTATGAGATGGAGAACACTCACAAAGTGTTTTAGAAAACCCTTTTGGTAAGAAGTCAGGATTTATTTTATAACTGTGGTTGTATGCTTTGACCACAAAGTTGATTATTTTATGAAAACTGGGCTTCATAAATGTAAAGATCAAGCGAATCACTCTTGCACTAAGGAATGAATTCTTACTGAATACAAAAAATAAAAGCTTAACTGCTTAAAAAAGTATTTTTGATATTTCCTACTGAACATCCCAATTGCTATTTCTATATAAATATATTTGCAGCTTTTCCCCCAAAGTCCTATTTTGATGCTGAGATCCTCTCATGAGGAACTACCCCCTGTTCCATTAAAATCCACAGAGTCCTTGCAAGTGATTTAATGAGCAGTGGGATAAGGTCTTGTGTTCTCGTCCCTTTAAAAGGATCAGAAAAACTCCAGCCTGTGACTCATAAAACGTGTGAGATGTTAATTCCTCTCCCCTCTACTTCAGTGCAAGCCAAGCAGTCGCCATCTGCCTCACAGACAGAACCAGCCTTTGAGCTGTATCCTTCTGCCGGTAAATATTCCAAGAATCCTGGCCTGAACGTGAGAACTCAGTTAAAATATTGCTGCCAGGGTGGGCACAGCAGTGCTGTGCTCCTCCCTTAGAGGAGTGAAGCCCCTGAGCTGCATTTAGGAACTGGGGGGGCACAGTTGCCTCACCCCAGGCTGAATCCAACAGGAACTGGACCCAGCAGGAGCTGCCCACCGAGCTGGGAATGCTCTGGGAAGATGTGAGCGCTTCCAAAGCCAACTGACTCTGGCAGGGGGCCGAGAACTGAGCACAGGCACCCAAAAACATCCTGAAAGAAATGGTGCTTCCACCCAAAATATCTCCACGAGCCAGTTCTTGCACAGGCAGCGTTTGTTGCCACAGTGGACGTTGTTACGTCTCAGCACAGCACTCATCAGCTCCCTGTCACTCGTTAAAGCATCACCCACCCTGGGCACAGCCTTCACAGGGCTGCAGGTTTATCAATCTAGCAGAGATCAGAGGAAAGCAGCTCGAGCTGTATGAACAGTTCCTATCACAAGAGAAGAGATGACACGAGGAGAGGGGTGTGGGCACCCACCAAACAGGTCCAGATGTGCCGTTAAGGAAGTTTTACTCTGCTGACAGGAAAAGAAACATCCAAGACATGTCTGACAGTGCAGGAAGTCACAGATCAAATGCTGCACAAAGATGAAGGGGCCTGTTAAGCACAGAGCCTGCCATGATCAAAACCTAGCAAATCTTCTATAAACACACAGTATTAAAATGCTGCCATATAAGTATTAACTCAGACTGAAATAATGGTCCAGGAACGTCTTTATAGTGCTGAGACTCCAGACTTTGTAGGGGAAAACAGGTCTCAGTACACTTAAAATTCTGTCAGAATGTCACCAGAGTACTACAAGTGAAGAGCTTGAGGAATCTGCAAAGACATTCGATACGGAGAGGGAGAATTTGCTCAGTTCCTCAGGTTTCTGAGGTTTTGGCAGCACCACTGTGAAAGGAGTTCCCTTTACTTCAGCAGCAGGTGACCCCACATTCCAATGTGTATCTGATGGAGCAATGTTCTCTACTGCCAACAAGAATGGTGAAAAAACCCAAAATGAGCTCTGAGAAGTTACCCAGCAGCCCAACACAACTTTTGCGGCCTTAACTTTTTCTAAAGTTTCATAAGCTCCTATTCTTGGAATATGGAGCTGCTGAAAATTAGCTGCTGTTCCAAATCTCATTATAGAAATGAACAAAGGGAAAACTGGAAGTGGAGACAAATGCTGAAAATTTTACATAACCCAGGCCTCAATCCTGCAACATTACCTCGATTGCACCATTGGAGACAATCATGCACTGAGAATGCAGACAATAATATATAATCTTATGGCAGCAAATATATCATCTTATGGAAGTAAAGCAGAAAATAGAGTGTGGGCCTTTGTTCTTTCTCTTCTTAATTAATATAATCTTACTGTATGGGCTTTTAATATTCACAATAAAAATTACATGCTTCATAAACGGTGGCACTGATTTTCTTAAGATTTTTGTGGTTTGAGAAGCAACATGAACAAGAAAAGTACAGCTAAATACCAGTAGAGCTGAGATGTATTTTTTTTCCTTTAGCAGTATTTTAGTTCTATGAGAGAAATATGCTCTAAAATGTTTTAAAGAAGTTCAGCACTTGATCCAGCCTCTGCACTGCCACGGGGTTATTTCTGGTCTGTAAAGACATTAGCTTATGAAAAAGTGAAGCAAATTTAAAAAGACTACTAAAATGTTTAAAATCCTCACTGGAGGCAGCAAGTGCATCTTTTGATTCCAAAGCACAGCTTCATTACACCTGCTCTAGATTTGCCTTCCACACCAGTTCACTTCCAAACCATTTTGTGTATTAGCGTGGAAAAAAAAAACCCAGATAAAATAAAAATGTAAAAACGGCTTTCAACAATAAAATCCTCTGTCCCAAAATTTGCAAAGAATAAAACTGAATGAGAAAATAGAAAAATTGTTCTTATTTGCCTATTGAGAGTCTATTTGTTTTTTTATAAAGCAAATTGCCTGCAAGTTTTCAGGCTCATGTGGAGATGAATCAGAGGTGAGACTGGTACAGAGGGAACACATTACCCAGATGAAACAGGGAAGCTTTTAGTCCCCTTCAAGCATCAGGGAGAGTTTGTTTCACATGACCCAGCTGCCTGCTCAGACCTTTTCCACTGGTTAAACCAAGGCTTCAGGCTGCCTTTTCAAGCCCTCTGCTGCAGGATTCTACATGGAGAACACTTGACTTCTTTCTCAAAAGCCCTGCAGTGAGTTTTGTAACTTTGGCATGAAGTTACACAGGCAGCACAGAGAAGCAGAAGAATCAGGACAGAGGTACCAACTTTAAGATTATTCTGAAATGGGGACATACAAAAAACCTCAGTTTATCCCAGGCTTTAGTGTGTTGAGATTCTAAATGTACAAGGAACTTGACTGGTTTTCTTTGTCAGCTCAAGCTCTGTCCTTGCTGCCGGGTGTCAGACAGAACCTGAACATCGTTTTGCACCTGCTGACAACTGTTAATTGTGTATGAATCGAGACTCCCAGAGATGGCATCAAAGTCCAGATGGAATGGAACAAAGACCCAGTGCTCCACGTGAACAAAAGATGTAAGAACAGGGATAACGAGCATCTGAATCACCCTCATTAGCAATGCCTGTGAAAAAAATTCTCCTAGATGGCAACTGCTGCCTTTCAAAATATTTGATGGGCTCATTTCTAAGTTACTCATGTTGAAATAGGCATTGCTAATATTTTATTTGCAAAAGTACACATTTTTAGTAGTTTGTGAGTGTCTAAAATCCCACGGGTGTAACAACAGTAAGCCAAGAGTAGAATCCAAGTATTTTGATAGTTTTTCTCTTCAGAACTCCTTTCTGTAATCAAGTGAGGCAGTAAGTGAACAGAGCTGGGCTGCCTCAGTGTGTCTCCTCCTGGCAAGCCCCCTGAGCTGTTTCCCTCTGCAGTGCAGGAGCCCTTCTGTTGTCAGCACAACTCTGAACTTTAGAACTCTGGGCACTGGAATCCTTCCACAGTTCAGACCTGTTGGGAACAGCCTTCACAACTTCTAGGTTTGCACCTTCTTATCTCCTTAACAGCAATCCTCGGACCTAGCTTCAGTTTGGAACAGGTCTCTGGTTTCTCAGATGCAGGGAAATGGAAGTATTTAGAAATAAAAATTACAACGGCAACTTACCACAGGCCCAATAATGCCCAGATGGACACTGGGGTCCTTCCTGTGCCAATCTGAAACAGAAGAGGAACGACTTTTTTATTAATCAAAATTATTAATTTTTTAGTTAATGTAAATAGCTCCATGATTGAAGAAGAATTAGACAAATATTGTATTGGTACTTAAAAGACTGAATGTGCACCAGATTCCATGCTCAGCCCTCACATTAGTCCTCAGAATTCAAATATTAGCATATCTGAAAGTTAGTACTTAGCCTTTCTGCTCCATGCAATCTCTTATGACTCAAGGGTTGTTTAACTAAGCTCAGATATTAATTTTGGCTCACTCCAGAGAACAATGCTCTGTATAATGCAGTGACTCTGGCCGCTAAGCCAAAAATTACTTGAATATTTTCCTATGTAAAGGAACGTGTGGAAGGAACTGCAACCTTTACAATGATCACTCAATTATATGCACAAGAGAAATCTGCTGCTCTGTGAATACCAGAACAGAACAATGTAGTTCACTGCAAACTGCATTTGTTACTCAGCCTCACAAGGTATAAAGGGTTATAAAAGTAAGTTGAATAGCACAGGCTAAATTTCCAGCTCAGAATGCTTGAACCTTTTACAGACACAAACAGAACCTGACAAAATATTCCCTTCTGTGACTATGAGGAGACTTCAGCCTAGTCTGAGCACTGAGCCAGAACAATGGGTGGTAAAATTTGTTTACAACTTCAATGGCATTAATTAGCACGCATGCAAATCAATGTAACAGCCATGGGACAGCAAGATAAGAAAGTGATTTTGAAGTAGGTGATATTTTCTTTTGTCTTCCATCAATATTGCATGTAACAGCAAAACAGTTTTCTCAGCAAGGAAAACCATCAAATATTGCTTTGATTTTAATGCTCTGTTATTCCCAGCAGGATGGAAAAGCCATGGCACAGAAATAATGTGTTGAACAGATCAATGGTTACATAAGAATTGCTTTTTTCAAATGTAAATATAGGAGGACGTTCCCTGCAATGAATAAAACAGCTCATGCCAACCTCATAAACATTAATAGAATGCATTGAGTGACAAAACAAGAATATTCAAATAGCCACTACTTACCTGAGAAAACTTCTACTAAATACAGAGGGTCTTTGACTCTTCGAAGCCCACATACCAAAAGAAACAGATGTAAACGCTCTGTGTCTGTAGGAATGCCTGTAACAAACAATTGTAAAAATAATTCATGCATATAAAAAAGCTGAATGCTCCAAATTGTTCCATGAATGAGCACATACAGTGGTAAAAGCAGGAAGAGGGTGGATTATGAAAAATTATCACTATTCCCTCTGTTTCTTGCTCTTGCATCAATCCTCAGGTTGAGGAGTTACATCATTTTATAGGGCACAGGAGTTTATTTCCAGAGGCAGTGGATGTGCAGGACTTGGAGGAAAATCTGGTGGCTGCTGGTGTTCTTGGACAGCAGAACCCAGCTCTACTGCCCTGGCAGCTCAACAGCTCTGGGTGGTTCTCAGGGTTTTTACCCCTAAAAAGAATAACTTTGCATCCCTATAATAATTCACCTTCTATTTCCAAGAGATGTGAGGTTTGGTTAATCAGTGTCGGTCTTAGAGCTCTTGATCTGACACTTTTTGTAGTTCAAGATCAGGAAATGCCCTGTAGTTCTCAATCCCTGTACACTGCTACAGAATAGTTACCCAGAAATTAAATTATTGCAAAGTATTTATTTTAGACTTACTGCTACAACACAGATGAAAAATAACTTGGGGGGAAAAAACCTCAACGTGGGAGCTTTTAACATTGAAAATCTCTTGCAGATACACAGCAACAACTCATAAAAATAATTGTGTAGGCTTTATTAAGAAAAGAAGACCTGATGGAGGATATTGCAGTTTCCCTTGGGTCTGTGGCAGGACAATTAATTCAGAACACTCTGGACAGGGTCACCACGTGATGAACTTTGCTAAAACGTGTTGAGGATAAAACAACACAAGTCTAAAATTGCTGAATGAACACAGAAAATGTAATTTAATAAACACTAGAGGGCTTGAAGTGTTCATATTTGATTTTTTGCACTGGACAAATCAGGTTGGTGTCCTTCAGTTCAGCCCTTTATGGAGCCCCTGGGTGACCAGGATCACTTAACACCAGGCAGCTCTGCTGGGGGGACATCAGGGACATCATGTGTCCCACACCAAGGCTCTGTTTGCATGGTCACAAATCTGCTTTTAAAATTTAAATCCAGTTCAGGAGCATTTAAATTCTCCCTGTCACAGGGTTCATTACTGAGTCTGCTTCATTCAACATAAACCAACTTGAGTTGTCAGAAGTGGCTGCAGCACACATGGAAAATAACATTTTACTGGTCACTGGACCAAGAAATAATTTGTAGTTTATAATACACAAACATTGGGATTGGAAAAGCCATTCTTCTGGTGCAGTGGGCCATTAATACTGTTTGCTCTTAGACATGCAGCAGTGGTTTCAGTTTATGACAAAGTCACACAAAACAAACTACTAAAAGGTGTTACCAAAATTCAGACTGCACTGTAGCTATCCATAAAGCACAAATACTCATTTTAAATTATGGACTCCACTCACTGATGTTGAGCTCTGGCAATTTGGAAACAAAACTTGAAAGCGCAGCCACACAGGAGTGAGAAACCAGGTTTTCCTGTTCTCACACGGGGACTGCAGAATTATTGCACTCTTGAAATAACAGCTCTTTTTTTATGCCTTACCAGCTTTTTGTTTCTATCTTACAGCTTGTAGTCTTTTAATTTTATTAGATAGGGGTTTAAAGCCCTAATAGACCGGTTCTGTGCAGTCCTGATTGCCATTCTGCTCCCTGTATGAACACCTGAACCCGAAAGAGAAAGAGGAAACTGGTCCCACAGGCATTCAGACGTTTCCATTCGGTTCCTGTGCCATTCAAAGGTACTTGTCCCAAGAATCTCATCAATACACTCCAATTGTTTCACCTGTGAAATGACCTAAAATAATATTTATTAGTGAAAATACCTCACTCAGTTGTCCTCTCATCTTGAAAAGACATTCTCATCTCTCCCAGCAGACTCTCCCCCTCACAGCCATTTACAAAGCCCTGCTTGTCTGTCAGGGTGTTTTATGCACTTTCCTCTGAAACAGCAGCTATGGGGACACAGGGCTACAGACTGGATCCTACATGGCCTTTCTAAAACTCGGCATAAAGGGCTACTCAAAAAGGATTTGCCTCTGCCATTCAATGTAATGAAGTGAGAATCTGCTGTAGTTTTATTTCATCGTCTCCTGTAGATCTCAAGTCATCACCTCATTCATTTTTACAGGCAGACTTTCCCCACTCAATCCACTTAGAGGCACATAAACCATTCCTGTTAGATTGCACTGCCACTGTTTGTAGTGCTGGGAGTTTACTCATTCTCTGCCTACTTGAGATCCAACTCCAGCAGCACTTGTGTGGCTTGTTCACTTTCTGCCCATCCACTGAAATGCTGAAATTCGCACCCGGAGCTGCCTGCAGCAGTGATTTCCCACCTGATGCTTTCTCCAGCCTCGCTGGCAGCCCTGCTGGGAAAAACCCAACCCACAAACAGCCACACGCCCATGAAAGCGATCACTTCAGCGTGCTCTGCCCTCTCTGAACACTGAGAACACGAAGAGAGAAGTGCAAGGCTGCCTTGACCAGCCACAGCCATCGGGTGAGAACTGCCCTTTGAAAGAAGACATTTTTTCTGTTTCCTTCACCTTAAACAAGACCCTCAGTACGTGGATTTTTGCTATCAGTCTGCCTTTTGCAGATGCAGTAAGGTACTACCACCTTGTGTGATTCTGAAATGGAAACACATCAATGAGGCACAATCAAGTGATTTTCTCTTTTAGTGCATTCCCTGTGCCACTGTCTTGTTTGAATGACAAACACCCAAATAACAAAAAAACGCTTGAGTCTCTTTCTCCCCATTTCTGTTAGTGATACAAAAGCAAAGATTTCCAACAGCACACTGTGCTTCATTATCTCTTCCCTCATGTATCTTCCTGTTTGCTTCACAAAGAAACACAAAATGGAAAGATTTGTACATAAACCCTGGCAATTAAAAAAAAAAAAAAAAAAAAAACTAACTGGACATGTTTTTCCATCCATCC
>VZTE01001753.1:1049173-1071429 GCA_013397775.1 Eulacestoma nigropectus
AAAAAGACTGCATGGTACATGTTTTCCATCCATCCTTCAAGAACCACTCTACACTAAATGCAAGTAAAGCCCTGCCACCGTAATTAATATCTCTGTCAGTGTCATAAATAATTGTTTCAAGTCAGTCAGAGATGCTGCTCTAAACAAGCGTTGTCAGGATTTGTCTGTGGCTGTGCTCTGCTTTGTTCCACTGGCTTTATCTATAAAAACCAGCTGCACTCTGGTCCCAGCAGGTCTCCAGCCTGCTCAGCAGGTCCCCTGTTCAGCAAGATGTGGGAGGTCGAGGCAAGAACAGGGATGGAGAGGAGTGTGAAACGTCATTCCTCTCCTCTGCTGTCCCAGGGTGTCACCCAGGAGCAGGGGATGGTCACAAATGAGCTGCAGGGGAGCCGAGACGGGACCATGGCCAAGCTTAGGGCTGACGTGGAACTGCCACAGCCACGCACGTCCTGCTCAGCGAGGAGCAGAGCTGGTGTTACGCTCTAAAAACCTGACATTTCAGAGGGGAACTGCACGGTCAGAAGGGCACCCAACTGCTGTGCCAGTGGGTGTGCTGGTAGCACTGGAACCTGGCACAAAGTGTATTGGCTGGTGGGTGAAATGCGATTAATGCTCAGGATTCCTGCTCTCCTGCTGGCTCATTCTGAGTCAGGGCATGGCCTAGAGAAAGTTGTCAAACCTTGGCTTATCCACCCAGACTTCCCCATTCAGCTGCAAGTGGGTTTAGTAACTGCTTGACATGAAGCAGTGGCACTGGGGTTAACTTTTGGGAAACTGCTCTGAGGTCTGCAGGTGCAAGGCAGAATGAGAGGATGGAGAATATTAAAAGTGGAAAACAGGAGGGCATTTTCATAGTGCAACTGCTTGCCACATCAACTATTTTACTGTTAGCACAGAAACCCAAATCATGGAATCATTCAGGGAGGAAAAGACCTCAAAGTTCACCGAGTCCAACCATAATTCCAGCTCTGCCAAGGCCACCACTCACCCATGGCCCCAAGGGCCACATCCACACATCTTTTAAATCCCTCCAGGGACTTTACACCACCACTGCCCGGGGCAGCTGAGCCAGTGCTTGACACCCCTTTTGGTGAAGAAGTTTTTTCCTAATCTCCAGTCTGATCCTCCCCTGGCACAGCTTGAGGCCATTTCCTCGTGCCCTATTGCTCGTTACTGGGGAGAACAGGATTATTCCACGCTCTGACAGTTCCCACCCGGGCCATTATAAACACCTGCACCTCGGTGCCATCACAGCAAAACAGAACACAGACAGCAAACACAAAAGCCTAAATAACTTCCGGAACTTCAGTAAGGACATTGTTTTTCTAAGAAAGGCAGGAAAAAAGTGTTATCTAGAGAGATTTTGGAAGTGTCGATTCATTTAACTCCATCCCTCTAGGTACTATCAAGAAAAAAAATGCAGCAGTCATAGATGCACAATAAAAATAAATGTATTACTGCATATCTTTAGTCTTACTGAAAGCTGTGGGCCTCGAAGTGAATGAGTAATACCAAGCATTAGCTTGCTAAGAGGCAAAGAAGAAGATTTAAAAATTAATTTTCCAACCCCTGATTTCAAGTTCACTGCTGTGTTCTACAGACCTTTAGAGAACAACACCAAGTCCACATTATTTGGGCTTATTGATCCATTTCTGGTTTTGTTCGGAAACAAAATCTCAGCCATGATGAGATGGTGAGGGGAAATAACCTTATTTTCTTTTCTGGTCACTTTGAACCACAGCAGGTCTTTTATTCCTCTCGAAAATATTTCATTTATCCATCTCCTGACACCTGAAGGTATTGACCACTCTCCCAGAAAAGGAAACCCATGGTTTATCGCTGAGATTTCAGTCTCTAAGATGGTGATTTTATTTTCTCAAGTATGAAACACGGATAAATTTGTCCAACTCTGGCACGAATCTTTGCTACCCTAAATCTTTCAGTCATAGCTTTTCTTAAGTTTCTCTCCCTACACACTGAAGAAATACCATCCATTAGCTCTTGCAGTCTCTTGGCACCTTGAGTTTGGGTTTGTGTCTCTTTCCTGCGTCAGCTGTAGAACCCAAGGTGTCAGAGCAGCCAAGTCCAGCCCATTTGAGGCACTGGTGTCCTGCTGCAGCACCAGCACCTTCTCTGGCCTTACCCTGACTCTGAATGGAATGGAAGCCACCGGTGACACAGAAGTTGGACAGTTATGAGCCCAATTAGCCCTTATTTCAGCACTGTACTTTACCACCTGCAGATCTCAAACACTTACTACTGTGCCATTTTACTTTACAAAGCAGTTTGCTTCTTAGAAGTGCAGGCAACAACTTTATCCAAAGTGTTTGTACTGCTGTTCACACCCAACAGTGAGTAATTGCTGGGGTTGCTGGTATGTTTGTGAAGACAGAGAAGTTAAATGAACCTGTAAACTTCCAGGGACAGGCTACTAATCCAGAAAAATTAGACTGCAAAATTCTCAATCAATTTTTCTTTTCCCCTGTTTCTCGTTATTTCTAACAGATCAGACAACAAAAAAGCTCTGTGGGTTCAGATCAGTTTGGGAACTCAGTTTATTGCTGCTATCATATAATTTTTACTACGGCAAGCTGTATAAGTGCACAAACTTTTACTGTTTGGTTTTTCTTATGTGAGTCTTTCTTTCCAGCATAGCTTTAGGAAAATCTAATGCCTCTCTAAAACCCTGGCTGTGTCATGACAGGTTATGTAAACTTCTCAAGCTCGGAAAATAGCCGTGCTATGAAGCAGAAATTACATGAGAGTAGAAAAATCAAACTACAAAAGCATATTGCATATTTTATTTGCTAGTGCAATGAGCATGTGACCCTGTGCTTCCATGCCACCTCCCATGAAAGCAGCTTGAAGTCCTAGCTGTTGGCTAAACAGAGATTTCTCAGTTTATTAGTGCAGGCTTTGTTAGTTATCTGCATCTCCTAATCACATGATGCCCTGGTGTTTATCAGGGTCTGCATCTCACAAGCTTCAGCCCCATTCCACTGAAATCAAAAGGAGCTTTTCATCATGGAATGATGACATCAAGCCTGTCTGTGATCTGAAGCAGCTCTGCCCCAGCCTTGAATTGTTAGAGAAGATCAGTCCCAGGTTTCTCATTTCCTTAAACTGTCTTGTCATTTTCTGTCAGTCAGTTGACAGCAAAAGCCTGAACTTCCATTGACTCTCTCAAGTCTATAGATAGAGCTTCTAAAATTGCTAACCAAACTGATTGTGCTGTATGTAGATCCCTGCAATGGAAGGTCAGGGAAAAGCATTTTGATCATCTGGTCTGATCCCCAGACCGACACAGGCAGCAAAACTTCCTTAAATAGACTGAAAGAGTTACCAAACAGGCTGAAAATGTTGTGTTCCCGAAGCCTGTGCTGAAACCTGCGCTTGGTTCAGCGTTTTGGTTTGACTACGGCTGCTCACAGTCTCTCATCCACAGAAGACAAACTGTGAAGTTGACTGTTAACCAGAATGCAAATTAACTTTAAAAGCCTTTTTTTGGGGGGGGAGATTTAGCCAGTAAATGTTGACTAGCCAGCCCCTGGGAATACTGCAGCCAGGAGACAGCAGTAACACTTCACCATCACCTCTGCAACTCTCAAGTCTGCTGCTGACACCATGAAAAAATACTAATTCCATGATTTTTGTACTGAGGTTGTACTGCACCTGTAATAACAACAAAAAAAACCTTCCAAAGCACCGCTTCCGTTTGTGTTAGCCAGTTGCTATTTACATTAGCACCCGAACTATCAAATGGAGTGTACAAAGAGCTGGGATTCCTCAGAGTTTGGTTTAGTACCATTCAAATTTGGGGCCTGGAAGTCTCCCACCATAAAATGCATTTGATGCATTCTGCCACTCACTTAAAGCTACCATGAAATTCTTTTTGAAGCCATTACACTGTTAAAGAGGCTGTTCATGTATTGGTGGCATATTTAACACGAGCAAAAGTTTCCTCTGACTGAAACAAAAAAATCAGTACAAAGAAAATTCATAAGAAGTCTGTTCTGTGGAAAAAAGTCTGAAAGTATTCTGAAGAGCCTATTTCATTTTAAAGAATAATTTGACACCTGAACACCAAGGGTATTTAACAGTGATGCCTCAAATGCACTAAAATCTGTACTGCAGGGCGTGTGCTGTCTCTTTGCATTCCGCCCTGGGAATCCTGAATTTGACAAACGTTCAAGGGTTCTGCTAAGGACACAGGCAAGGGTTATCTGGAGAAATACTTCCCCCAAAAAATCATTAAATGCCTTCAGACATGGGATGGAACTTCATGAAAGAAGTCTTGAACAAAAAAAAAGATCACAAATGCCATGAGCTGAAGGAGACTGGACAGCTTTATCTGCATTAAAGCTCAGGATCTTTTCAAGTGCACTTCATTGTGCAAGCCCACACTGCCAGAATCACATCCTTCTGAGCAAAACTGCCTCCTGTTTTTGAGCGTTTTCTACCGCTTGCTCCAAGTTTAGTAGAATTTTAAACACTTTGAAACTGCAAACGCCCAGAAAAGCAATTCAGTGGGAACTCCTAATTAGTCCCTGGAAAGCACAAAGGTACAGCCAAAAAGCCTGAGTCCATGTGCAATATTAAAAGCAGTGGAAACTGTAGGCTGCCACCAGAGATGGACACAGGCACAAGGCAGAGAAGATAAATGGGATGAAACAGTCATAAAACCAATACTGAATAATCTGATGCCAGTTTTCAAGTTATTATTTAATAAGGCACAGATGTTAGAGTCACATTTTAGTTTGCTTTTCATGTACATTATGAATTTTTTTGCACTTTTGCATTAGTACGCATTAGGCAAAAAACTGCCTCTAATATATTAGAAATTCACTTTAGGGGGAGATTCCCCCTCCTCAATCTGTTGACTGCTCATTTAATCACAAAATGGTTGGACAAGAGATCAAATCAACACTAAGGCTGTGCTAGCAAGTGACAAATCATTTCACTTCAGAAAATTATTAATCTTAGTGGCAGTGTGCTTGCGTGCTGTGATTTACTGAGGACTAAATAACCTCACAATGCTCAATTTAAAATTGACACTGGCTTTGACTAATGGCACACATTTCCTGATGTGATAATGCCATTGACTGGTGAGGATTCGTTTGTAGCAGAGGGAACAGCTGTACTAGCAGAGATCAGGCTGATGAATATTATATTGAAACATTTTTACCAGGGTGAAATGCCTATAAATCATTCTTTTGGGGAAAAATGAAGCGATTAAAGCATGGCCAGGATCAGGTGACTTGGAATTAGGTCACCTGCCTTGCTTGCTTTGGTGAGAGCAGAGACAGGCTCTAGCTCAAGACCAAATAATAAAATATCAGCAGATATTTCTCCTCTTCAGCAGTCCTCCACCGATGAAGGCAGCCCCAGTTTGTCACACAATAAAGCAGAGCGCTCAGGAATTGGGGCTGTGGTCTAAATTAACCTTTAAGGACACTGACCCACAGGCTGTGACCTCTTCTGGTGCAGTTCAGCCCTGGCCACACCAGAAATTTGGAGGCAGTCTGGGTACTTTAAGAACCAGGCTGATCTGATTGATATTCTGCTAGTTTTTATATAATTAAGGCACTTTATTACATAATTAAACTCTGATTCTAAGTTTCTTTCATCCTTGACACTTATTAAGAATAAACACAGTAAACACTGGGAAAAAAGTGAGTTTTACCTGCATTTTGTAGAAATCTGTACCAGTCAAACGTTTCACTGGGTGCAGTCTTAATTCCTGCGTTGAAAAAAAAAGAATCCCATGTTTAGTGTCCCCTGGATGGCTGAGCTGTGGCTCTTGAAGGCTTTTTAAAGCCTCAGAGAGCAGATTTCTGCCAAGCACACCCAATTCCCACCTCCAGCTTTCCTCATCCCAGCAATGCCAGGTTGCCTGTGCAACCCTTCCACACGCAGCAGACTGAAATTCAATGGAAGATTTTGTACAATCAGAGGGTGTTTGAACTTCTTCAGCAACACAACCCTGCTAAATCTGGCCTTTCAAAACTCCCCACGAGATAACGTTATCTGAGGGAGCACATTGTTCAAGAACAGATACGGGGCAGCTGGGACCCAGAGCCCTCAACGTAAAAGGAAGTAAATTAAATTTATATACAAATGAAATATTAATCCATCCTAAATATTAATGGATTTGTTTTGCCTTATGTTAAAGATTAATTATTTTAATAATGAAACTATTTTATTAATTTATTTAATCTCTTAGTGAACTATTACCTCACAAGAGACTTAAATATAAACTAAATATGGGCTAAACAGACTTCACAATGAGTTATTTCAATGGCACCGTTTGGAAAAGAATGTTATTTTCTTTGGAAGTGAAATACACAAAATGAAATGAGCTTTGGAATCCATAGACAGTTATTTTTAAATAAATAAAATTAGGAAATTAAGTCATCACACCTAAAATACCGAGGTGTGTTCCCTGGACTACTCACTAAGTGATGCACCTTGGGTGAGGTACTTGTGGGCTGCCATTAGGTTGGAAATTCAACTTAGAGCATTTAAAGGAATCTGGAGTTTCAGAAAATAATTATTCAGCATCAAAACTTCTGTAGCCTTTGGAGAAATCTCTGTGTTGCCTTCAGTGTTACCTAACACCTTTCTGATTCCTGCTGTAAGGCAGCTGGGAAAACTTCTATAAAAGCACCAAATGAGTGGAAAATTTTGGCTGAGAGACTGAAATACTGCCTCAATTAATGCCAGTGGCAAAAAGCCCAGCTCCAGTGGAGCAGGACTGCAAACCCCAGCCCATTTCAGCAAAACACGTATGGGGCAAAGAAGGCAGATACACAAACAAACAGGTACCAAACACATGAATCAAAGAAATTGGATGTCTCAATCAGCATTTCAAAGCTCTCACCTTGAGTTTGGACATATATTTTCTTCCTAGCATCTGGCTTTAAAGAGAAGGAGAAGAAAAATAACTTTCATAGTTCAACATAAAAATATCGGTTCAATCTTAAAAAAACCCCACAACTAAAGAGTAACAAAATACATGCCAGTGTGCTTTTCTTTTGACTATCAAAAATCAAAACAAACTATCAGAAAGATCCATTAAGTAACACCAGAGGCCAACAAGTCAGCAAGGTAATTTATATTTACTGTGTCCATTTACAGTATCAGTGAATCAATTTTGCAATTAACACAATTACCACGTTAGTACAAATACATTTTTTAGTTTGTCTGTATCCTTTCTTATGATCATTATCTTGTTTTCCTGGGATAAAACGAATTTCAACTGTATTGCTGAAGATCAGCTCTAGTTCCCAAAAAAACTGTTGGTCTTGAAGGACTGGTTTTGAAAATTCAGTTTACATTTATCCAGAATAAAACTTATAAACATACCAGTTTCAGAAACTGCTGTCAAATATATAGACTTGCCTGTACAGGAAAAGTGGTGCCTGGTAGTTATTGCAGAACATTCACAAATAAAAATTGCAAAATAAATTATTTTAAAATAGCTGTAGTAAAAGAGGTAATTACTACATTTCCAAAATCACTTCTGAAGTGCTCCTCTGCTAGTTATTTAATTTAGGTGATTAAAGAAGCAATTTCCTATTTCAATATCTTTCTATAACTCCAACTGTGGATTTGTGGAACACATTTTTCTTTAATGAAAAGAGAATTAATTCAGAAACAAACTTCTAAGCAACCAATTCGTGAACCAGTCAGCTCAGAAAATAGGAAGGCACAGAAGTAATTTTTTTTTTTAAATTGCAGAGCTTTTGGTTTTCCCTCTTGCTCCTATGTGGCTGCCCCTCAGTCCCCTGCCCAGGCACTGCAGTTACTAAAAATGAAGTGGGAAAAGAAACTGAAAGAAAAGAGGTCACTTAAAAAGTCATCTACAGGCAGCTCACAGATGGGAAGGAGGTGGTTTCTGGGAATCAGAGTGAACAATGTCACAAAAACGACGTGAAAAAGCAGCAAATCCACGTGGGAATGAAGTGGGGGAGAAACAACTCTGTGCTACAGTGGAAGCCTGAGGATATTCCATGGACTTTATCTTTCAGAACCTTCATGAGCTTTTGTGTTCAAAGGGTTTAAAAATAATAAAAATAGTTTAATACATTACAATAATCATTGCATTACTTTATTGCTTGATACTGGACCTTCTCTGACTAACATTTTGAATTATACAGGATCTGCCAGTGATAAAAACCCCTGGCATACAATGGGGACAGCACTGAGAGCTGGAGGCTTCAGAATGTAACTCTGCAGTACAAGTGGGAGAGCTGAGACCGAGCAGAACAGAGAAACACGGGAAAACAGAAGTGGGAAAAGCAGAGAGGGGCAGCAGACCCCAGCCCTGCCCAGGTCTGCCTCCCACCCTGCTGGCTGAGACAGGCCCTTAGCTCCCTAAAACCACCAAGTTTCAAAAAGAAATTAAGCTTAAGTTAATCTTCTTTCATGCCCTGCTGGCCCTCGAATGGCTCACGGTGAGTAAATATAATCCTGGCAGGGCTTGGATCATCAAGAAGAAAATAGCAGGAATACCGTGGGACAGGGCACAGAGATGTATTCACACTTTATAGATCAATTTTCTCTTATGTTCTTTATTTCAAATGGGCTTGAGGAGAGTGGAAAATGAAATTGAATGCTAATAAAACTGGCTTAGGTAATTCTTCTGCACCAGTTTTATGCTACTGAAATAAAGCACCGACCATAAGCACAAGATCTTTTACAGTATTTCAAACTCACTTGGAATACAGATTACTACCAGTGCTGGATTACAAACTTCCTAATTAAGGGTAATAGAAAAGAATTTGTAGGCAGATAGAGCCTTTGAGTGCAGTGCAACTGCTTACATGTTTGTAATTTAAATTCTTACTTGACTGTCTTAGCTAATAAAGCCCACATTAGAGGAATAAGGCAGCCCATAGTAGTGTTAGTGTGTAAAATCAGTAATATCCCGTGACCTGTGCATGGAAGGATGTGTTCGTGTTCTTCAGTGCTTGAAAGCAGATTTGTGCCATTTGCTCTCAGCCTTTACATGAAGGCCCAGCAGAACAGCAACTCAAAACCTCAGCATTTAAGGCACAGGGGGCAGCAGGTGGGAATTCAGTTTAGGGCTTGACAGATTTGCCTCCAATTCCCTGTCTGCCACAGACCTCCAAAACACTGAATTAGTCTCACAGGCCCAGAGTACACAAGTGTTTAAGTAAAATCAAAGTCTGGTACTTAAAAGCACTTGAGGTGCTGATTTTGAAATGATTTCAAAGTTCAATTTTGTTTCTTCTCCTTACACTCTGTTACTTTTGTCCTTTTCTTGCTTAAGATCTGAGAGAAACTGTGCCCTTTCACATTTACCCATCATGAAGTTCATTGTAGTAACTATTAAAATCAAATTATATTTGTAAAGTAAAATACCAAATCCCATCTCTGCTCGTGTACCCTTTTAATGCAAATAGATTTTAAAAATCAATTAATACTGAAGTAAGGTATTGGATACTGCACTGCTGCGTTGAGCAAGCTCCACTCTGTGATTATTTTTTAGGCAAGAGTGCATTAATGATTATATTATGATGCAAATTAGAACTGGAGAGATACCAAGCACTTTCAGCTTCTTGCATTTATTGCTCAGCTTCAGCTGATGTTTCCCAAGGTGAGGTGAGTGGAAGCCAGCACCTCACTGCAAGAGGGAGGTCCTGCCTTGCTGCTTTTGTCCCAAATAGTTCCTGCTCAGCCCTCACTGGATCTGGTTCTTGTGGCACTTCTTCAAGTTTCAGCACAGCAAATCTCATTTACCTCTGCAGTTCACCTTCAGAAGTTCATTCATTCTACTTCCAGTGTTGACAAAACAAGTATTTTCAAATTACACTTCCAAATTCTTTATTATAACTAATGCTGTCTAGAGGAATTTTGTCAACATAAAGTTTAGTAAACAATGCAAAAAGAAACAATTTGGCATCAGGAGAGACTCAATAACAACAAATGATTTGTTTTAAACGTTACAGAGAAGCACTTCCTAAACTGTTCTACACTCTCTTCTAACACCAAACAGCTTTTAATCCAGATCTCTTTCACCTGTTGAATGACAAACATGAAATGCTTTCTCTGAAAGGAAAAGCAGGACTAGGAACAATGAAGATTATTGCAATTCTCTAGCATGATTTAGAAAACATTTCAGGAGGATGCAGAGTTGCTAATACTGTAAGCATTACCACCATCACATGAACGTACCCACTCTGCTGCTGCCAGCTCCTTCATTTTCACTGTGAAAGCCACTGCAAACCTGGTTAAATGAACAAAAATAGTTGGGCTCATCTGCTTAAAGTGTTTAAACATAAAAAAAAAAGTACTTCAGAAAAAATCTTGATAAGAACTAAGATCAGAGGCTTATAAAACTGATCCCAGATGAAAGACAAAGCAGGCTTTCCACTTGTTTCAGCAGAAAATCGTGGTTAAACCAATGGCAGCTCCTCAGGCTTTACAACTCAGCTCTTGGGAAGGTGAAGTGAGGATTTCTCAAAGTAAGAGAAACCCCAAATAATGGGAACAGCTGCCGGTTTACCCAGATTAATGCAGAGAGCTGCAGCAGGAATCTGGCATTTCCTGCTCCTGCCTCACTGCAGGTTGCAGGAGCCCTTTTCACAACCAGAACAGACATAAGGAGGGAGCTCAAGTGCACCTCATTTCATGCCGTGCTTGGACAATACCCAGCCCCACTGCTTGCAGCTGAGTTTAATTCAAATGGAGAGGGATTTTAAACCTTTTCCCAGTGTTCTCACCTTGTTTCTAAGCAGCCAAAGCTGTCAGTGAGTAACAAACTTGGGTGTCTTGGAGAAATGTGTGTGGTGGGCTGTCACTGCACCTAACAGAGGAGTGACAGCAGAGGCCACTTAAAGGCAGCACTGAGAGGAACAGGTTTCAGTTTTGGGTCTCCCATCACAGCCAACAGAAAGCTGATTTCTAAACACACTTGATAAACAAGTTATTCTAACTGGGACCTTGGAGGTATTTTTATAGTTAATAAAGAGCCCCTGTTCAGAAGAGATCTCCAGAACATGCTGGATTTTAATGCAGCTTTGAAGTTGTAATGGAACATAAATACATGCTTTGGATGTTCTTAAATGGAGCTTCAGTGTTAACTGGACCCACAAATGGGGCCATTTCTGAAGACTCTCAGTCCTGTGGAAAAGAATGTTTGAATGCCTCCTTCACGTGAGACAGTTCTGCTTAGCAAAATTCCTTTTTTTAATTACTTGTAGAGATATTGAATGTAAAAGAGAGGTCATCACACATTGCACTGATGATTCAGTGTTTCTTTTTCATGTAATTTTCTGTCCTGAGCCAACCCTCTGACACCTTAAAGGTTTGAGATAAAGCACAACACAGTCACAACCAGAACAGTGCTTCTCCACTGGAGATGTTATGTCATAATTTGAGGGCATGAAATCACAATCATTCATTAGAGTTCCCATAAATGCTGAATTATAACTCCCACTTTTGTTTGTTGCAAGAAACCTTATTCCCTTACATTTGTTTTGTAGGATCTGCTTTATGGTACTGCAATGAATTTCACACACACAACTTGACAGCTTTAAGGTTATTAAAGCCTTTGCAAATGCTTGTTTTGTCAAGTTGCACATGCTCCCTTCCCAGATTTTGCAATTATACTTTCAATACATCACATTAACAAGCATAAAAAGATGTTGCTTCTAAGTCTACAAAATACTGTTCAATAGAAAAAAAAATACCCTAGAGAAGTACAAGCACCATTTAGAGGAATTTGATTAAAAATGAAACACTCATAAGGCTAGACAGTGTTCAATACTTTGTTTTATGGAATGTGGTGGTATATTGCACTGGACAAGTAATCTACAATTCATGATGCTTTCTGCTTAGAACCCTGCAATCAATAAAGAAAAGAAATCAATGTTTCTTTTAATAACTATGCAATGAATAACACCAGTGATGCTACTGGAGAAGAGGCACATTCAGAATAACTTCTAGAAAACTGACTTACTTTTCCTGTAGCAGAGAAAATATTGTACACTGCATAAGGATGCAGGAATATATTTTGAAATATAGATAATTCAAGCTATTAAGGTATATTTCAGGTTCCCAACTCAATAGCATTAAAAAAAATTCAGTAAAACAGTTTTTGTATTATCTGTGTTAGCTGTACTTGTGACAGACAATATTTTAAACACAGAACTGCATCAAATGGACACACTCAGAGATTGTTTTTATGTATTTTTCATTTTGCACAGTGCTGAAATTTATCTGACACATTAGCTATCTTTTTCTTTTCCTTCAGACCTGTTTAAAGAATAACTTCTGATTATTTGATAACAAAAGTAAACAAGTATATAAATTTTTTCTTGAGTGGGACCTTAAGTTGCTTTCAACTCCAAGTCACACTGAGACATAGGAACATGCCCTAATGATTTTTCAATGAGTGTGATTAAGCACTGTCTTTAAAAACTGTTTACTTACCACATTTTATAGGGGATTACAGACAGAGCAGCACATCTCTGCCAGTGTTAAGTGAGCCAGTAATAGCTGGAACATGGAGTGGTATCAGCAAAGATAAAACGAGGAGAGAGGAGCCTGCTGCAGACTCTGCCTGACCCAAAATCCACCCTGCTCTGAACTGCTGTTTGCAACAAGATAAAGGTTTCCTCCCCCACCATGGCCGTGATCAAACACTGCTGAAGTCAACAAACCTTTGGATCACTCAGGAGAAAACTTCTTCTCTGGGGATGTTGAAAGGATGAAAAATGCTCAAAAATCTTTTTGGTTTTTATTTAATTTCCTCTGGTTTAGGTTCAGTTCTTGAACTACATTTGATGACTACACTGACATGTCACTAGAACTTTTCCAGACTTTAAAACACCCTGAAAATACTCCCTTGTCATTACTTCCTAAAAGATCTGCCATTACAAAAATGCAATTTCCTGCCATGAATCTCCCACGCGTGCTCTTACCTGGCTTCTTCCAGCACTGCTCCCATTACCTGGCGTTTCTCTTTACATTTGATATCTTCATTTACGTCTGTCCCACCAAAGATGATTCCAAAAGGAATTCTGCTACCTGCAAAGCAATGACTGCAATGAGAAGTTGGCCAACATGTCAAGGTAATGACTAGGAGTGAAAAAGTACATTGATAATACTGAACCACGTATCTGAGCGAAAATCTTTGAAAAGGAAACCTGGAGAAACTTGAATGTTAATTTTTTTGGCACTGGAACCTCCCACACAATAACTATTCACTTTCACAGGACATCAAAGCAAATGGGAAACGAAGTATGTTGATAAAGACAGAAAATGTACTATATATTTCACATTTATCTTTGAAAGTGAAGTGAGCTGTAAGATCAGGATTTATTAGCATTGCTAATTTCCTCATTACTAAATGAGAGAGCGAGCAAAAAGAATGAAAGACTAATTACCATTCTGGCTACTTGGAGAATTTCCTTGGCATTTGTTGGTACTATACTCTAATGTTTGCAGGTGAAGAGAATTAATGTGCACTATCAAAGCACCACTGTCTCTAATCTTCAACAGACAGACTGGCTGTAAGACCATATAAAATATGTATCAGCTCTTTAACAAATTAAGGAAGTAAATAATTATTGTGCCATCTATTACATGTGCTGATCACGTAAACAAAATTTCCAGGATGAGGCCCAGCAGATGGGCATTATGGCAGTAATGGTAGGATGAGGGTAATCACTAAATTTCTGAATGTTACAGGAGTCAGGAATGGTCAGGAATGTCCTCTGAATCACTTCTTTCCTCCAAGAAGTCTGCAATAACTTTTACACTTTGACTATGATCATCTCAGCAATCTTATTATTACTGTCTTGCCTTTCACAGATTTTTGGTTTATTTTTCTTTCAGTTACTGCAGATACTTTTTAGAACAGCGTAACTGATTTATTTAAATTCCTGAGCTTTTGTAAAGTATCAGGCTTTTCAGGTCACTTGTGATTTTGAAAAGCTTATAGCAACAGCATTTGGGCATTGTCATGCAAGTTAAACGCCAATAAAATTTTACTCCAATGAACAGTTAAAATTCAACTTTAGCTTTTGTTCCTCATCAAAAAAAAAAACAAACAAAACCAAAAAAAAACAACAAAAAAAGAGATGGTTCTCAGATTTTCCATAAGCCTCTTCCAAAACAATTCAAGGTCTTGTCAAAAAACCAGTCATTTCTATATTCCAACAAGTCTTAATTCATATGTTAGCAGAGCACATTTTAGAGATTTATTTTGTATTTGTATTTTAGGTCCCTACTGAAATCAGAGCTCCTTTGGAACAAAAGAAACCCAGGCACACCAGACATCATAATTCAGGCTTTCTGCAAACCCACCAGAACAAACTGGGAGGGCACTCCTGAAGTCTCCAAACACAACAGAAGTCACCCTGAGATCCGATGAAAGTATGAAATTAAGTGCTTTTATTCCAGTGAACAGATTTATATAATACAAAGGTGGTCTCAAAAACGGATGCAGACTTGCAATTTCAGTAGGTGACAGTGCCTGTAATTTTGAAAGCCAGTGCTTCTAGCATATCATTAATGGCAGGCTAAAATTTTGTTCAGCGTGGCTGCAGAGAATAGAACATTTTATTATTTGCCTGATAACATCCTGTCTCCTACAGTTTAGCTGACAGGAATGTTATTTCACGTCGAAAAACCCTGACTCATTTTTGAGCAGAAAAATCAAATTGGCCTCTCTGCTTTCTTCCATTTGACCCCAGCCCTACTTAGCCAAGCCACTGCCCTCTGAAAGAGCACATTTGCTGAAGGGATCCTGATGTTAATATAATGCTCTTACCTTGATGCAGTTAAAGTACTTAATTACGAAAAGCACTATGTGGTTTAAAGGTACATTTATTTAGTCCTCTCCTCTCTGTATCAGATCTCCCATTGAGAAAGATTTTCAGCATTGCTGAACGTTTGCTGAAGTGGATAAACAGAACAAGGGTATTTTGTGTGGGTTTATACATTTATAGCCATTTGTAACAGTTAGGATTCATTCTCTTCCCTTGCAGTACTTTTTTAAGAGGTATTTTTATTGCACAGTATAAAGAGCATTACCTTGCAGAAGTCTGCCTCCTTTATAAAGGTGAATGGCCAGGGCTGCATCAAACTTGTCTGTGGAGGTCAGATTTGCTATTTCAGTTGGACTTTCATACATGAAAGCATCTTTAAGAACACAGATATGACCTGCAGCACGTAGATGGTTCCTTCATTATTGGAACAGATCGAAAAAGAATAAAAGAAGTCACTATTAATGCTATAGGCACAGCAGTACATTAAGTAAGCTTAATCAAAACGTTTTTCCTTAACAAGCTTTGCTCTGATATTCAACTTCATGCTATTCTTGTTTGAGCAACCAGGAGCTCTTTACAAGGCTGGGTTTTTTCCTGGAAGGTGTTTGTTACCTTCACCACTGTGAAGCCACAGGCACACTTCCAAGCAATGTAGCACTCCACGGCCCAAGCCTTATCAACATAACTCCTGACAATCAGCAGAAATGAAGGCTGACCAGGACCCTTCCTGACTGAGCTTCAACTCATTATGCTGAAACCCTCCTTTTGAAGTGAGTGTGTCAGACCTTGCTCTTGGAGATTCTCAGACCCTTGCTCTGGAGAAAGGACACCAAAAGATACATCCAGCTAGTCAATGCTACTAAAAATACACAACATCAAAAATTAATACACCAAGGAAAAGAGAATTGAATTGTGTTCCCTTTCTCTTTGATTGTGGCTTCAATTGCTTCTTGTCGTAGCTCACCCATTTATAAACCAGGCAAAGGATAATTGAAGTATAAGCAAAAAACTACACAAAAGTAATTATACAAATACCCTCACAGCCTGTTTTAAAAATCTCAGTTGCCAAAAACAAACAAAAAAACAAATCCAACAACAAACCCCCCTTAGTGTCAGCTTACCCATTCATCTTTATATGCAATGGTTCCTCATATTAAAACATTGATGCAAAAACTGCCCAAGTCAAGAAGCTGATTAATTACAGACAGCTTTACTCCTCTCACTGAAACCAGAATCAGTTATCAATGTTCCCGAGAACATCAGCCAAAAAACATACAGGGGAAAATCTGTGCTTGGATAGAAACGAGCACACTGTGTCTGCCGACTTGGAGTGTTTACATTTTTGGTATCATAAAAACACCACGAGAATGTTTTCTGCTTATCCCATATTGTTCCAGTTGATTTATTTCTCATCGCGTATTAATTGTTCTGGCATTAAAATCCTGCTAACTCATCGGCTTCCCAGATAACGTCACCTTCATTTCCTGATTATTTCATGGCCTCCCAAGGAATGTAATTTTCTGTCCTGCAGAAGTTCATTGTTACTGCAGAAATTGGTGCTAAAAGTGCTGTAAAATGTCTGGAGGCCTTGGAAGGAATGTATTAGCACTATATCAGAGAGAGTTCCATTGGCAGAACATATGGTGCTGGATTTCTTCCTTACCCTGAAAAGAAACTCCTTTTAACTCCACTGTTGGAAACAAGACCAATAAATACTACTAAATAATAAAATACAGCCACTTTTTAAGCTCCTTATTTACACTGTTGAGCAATTATTAACACCAGTTGCCCCATGAACTGGTTCCAAGTACCTGCCTTCCTCTTGAAAGAGGTTCTCAATTTATATCTAAATGATGATGCCCAAATCTCCCAGCTGTGGAAAGAAAACCTCTTGGGCAAATACTTGGGATGCTCGTGCATGCATTCCATAATTTCACAGGTGCTCATTAAATAGTCTAAAAGGACTTTTTCCCCATCAGTGTTCCAATTACCATAAATCACTATCATGTACAAGCAGTATGTTTGCATATTACAATTAATTTGAAAATAACTCTCTCAGGACATCAGGAATCAAGAAACTCAGCCAGGAATTCCAATCGAAAGTGTCTTTTTTTTTTTAAATATACTAGGGATGACTGCTTTTCCTCCACAGTTTCCACAGCTCCAAATCTCACTGGGGAATGACAGCTGTTTCTGCAGTAAATACAGAGGGACTCCCTCAAGTGTTCCAAGGCTCACAAATTGCAGATTACCTCTACTACTTCAAAGTTATTTTTTTAACAGATTTTTATTCTACTCAGGAGCACGTAAAAAATTTGCATCTTTAGGAGGAAAAATTACCAAATATTCCCAGAATAAGTCAAGTTCCCAGATTTAAAGAGGCCTCAATCCCCTAAACATTCCATTGAGTTTGAGATCGTTAGTCACAGGCTTCAAATGATGCATATATGGAAATACACGTGTGTAGAAGCAGAGTTATTGGGGAGTATTTAAGTACTGAAATTTGCAGTGATATTTTCCTATTTTCTAAATGACTTTTCAACTTTATGACCAAAAAAAGCAGACTATGATTTTCACACATATGCTGTTACCAAGGAACACGATTAGAGAGTTACTGCAGGAGATTTTTTTTGAAGACTGATCTGTCTATGAAGTCACAGATGTCCCTGAATGAAGCCAAGACAGAAGAGACACATTATCCATATCTTTTCTCCTCCTGGCAACTGTGTATTCACATTATTTTGCCATTCCATAAACAAATACTTTCTGAATGAAAAATAAAATTCACACAGCTCCTGCTGTCTGGGAATCAAAGACAACACTGAAAATGCTAAATCTCAAGGCTACATTTTCTCTCTATCACAGTTCTTAATAAAGGAGATCAATTTCCAAGTATCTTAACAAATAGCAATTATTGCTTGGGTCTAGAATTTGCCTTGCCACATTTTTCCCTTCTACTGAAACTCTCATGGAAGCCAATGCCACGACTTAGAGAGAATATTATTTCTAAAATGGAGTTGAGCTGTCAGATCCCAGATTTTGAGTGTTTTTCTAGGAAGAAACCATCAGGGAGAACTTTAGCCATTCAATAAATGTGAAAGAGCATTTTTTAAAGTACATTATACTGGTCACTGCTTACACGGTGATATTTATATATATCTGACTATTGGACAAAGTATTTTCCAGTCCTACTCATTTTAGCATTCAGGAAATGAATTTCTCTTTTGTTTTGTATATTTTTTATACTCTTTGGAAACCACAAAGCTTGTAAGTGAAACTTCTAAGTGTGTCCTCTGGATCTCTTCTGTGTGCAGAGAGATCCTGCTAAAAGGTACAACCCTTTTCTGACACATTTTCACTTAGAGATTTCTACAGAAAAAAACATTTTTCTCTAACACATCTATGAAATACCAAGTGATGTTTTACAATGTTTAATTTTTTATTTCCTACATTATTGATCACTACTTCTCACTTTTCCTGGCTAGCAGTCTTCCCTCCCTCAACATGAATCTGCAGTTCACAGGTTTTCATAGAAGGAAACAGTTTCAGAGTTCCAAACACAGCCTGGCTGATGAGAAGGCACAGGAGTTAAAAGAGTGCTTACTTCTAAGGTATTATGGTTGTGAAACCTCTCTTTTCTGTGGCGTCTTCCTCTCAGAAACATTTACGTTCTAAATTTCAACTGATACTGATTTAATGGGATTACTTGCAGACAAAGAATGTTTGATTTCCAAAAAGTTCCTGGTAGGTGGATACACTGACACTTCTTGAATGACACAAAATAGGCTCCATCCAAAAATATTGATTATCTCTTTCCCTCAGCCGTCTGTTCTGCACAGCAGCTGTGCACCAGCGACTGTTAAATGTATGTGGCACAATTCAGAGCTTGTTACGTGAGCAGAGTCATTCCACAGCCTCTTATAAACTTGGCCAGACCTGAATACTCACAATTCCCACTGAAGCTCATCAAATTACAAGAGTTGAAACTCCTCTTGATCTTCTGTTTTCTTTGTAAATGGTCTTATTTTTTCATACTTGTTAAAACAACATGTCTTTCATTTTATTTCCCTCTCAAACTTCTCCTTGAAACAACACAGACAAACTGTACTGGCATAAATGAACTATGAATAAAATTCACTGTGAATCACAGAAATTAAAAATGGGAGCAAAGATGGGGACCAACTCCTGCTGTCTGTGTGTTCTGAAGTCAGTAACTGAGCTCTGGAGGGAACAAAGAGCTCTGCAAAGCTTAAACCTGTGTTATAAATGGTTCTTGCAGCGCAGACCATTCTGGGGAGCAGCAGCACCCAGGGCAGGCCCTGTAAATGATGGCAGCTCATGCAAAGGTGCAGGTGAACACCTGCCCTGCAGGTTCCTGCTCCGGGAACGGCCACGCAGAGCCAGCAGGGATCTCCCAGCACCTGAGCAATCCCACGCAGGGAGGTGCAGGAGCTCCCACACCTGCCACGGGGAGAGGAGGATCCCTGCCCTGGGAGTGCTCCCCTGGAATTGTAACACTGGCACACAGGGTACGACCAAATAGTAGAAATGTTTGGGCTCAGAATCGCTCCAATAAATGTCTAAGCTAAAAAACAATTGTCAAGAGGAGTGACAAGCGTCCCTGAATTTGTGTTTTTAATTCTCTCGCAGTTGATTACCTGGAGATTTACAGAACGGCTGTCTCAACTGGCCAGTTAATGAGAGCCAAAACAATTTCTCCCTCTCCAGAAAATGTTTACATATTGGCAAAATACTTAATCTAAATCTTTCCAATTCACCTATTAATTCCAGATTTCTATTCCTCCTTACTACCAAGTAATAAAAGATGAACAAAACATTTCAAGGAGCAGGGAAGATTAATTTCTTTTCTTTCTTGACACCCTCTTTGATCTCATTTCTAAGACTGAACAATGGCAGCCTAAGCAAAGACTTTTGCTTAGTGTTATATTCTTTATTCACTGCTCATATTTTTTAAAGTGATTAAAGATTATGCACACCAATAGGACTAAAGCCCACAGCACATTCATTACACCACTTGTTTTAGCAAGTTGATTTTTAGCCAAATTAGATTCTGGTACCTTTGTCACCACTTACTCTAAACTCAGGAAATTAATATCTTATTTATGAAAAGATGAAGCAGTTATTGGAAGAGCTGTAATATCATAAATAGTATACACTGTGATATTAAGCCATAAAATTAATCTATGCTGGCAAGCGTTCAACGCAGAGACAATGTCATCGTTTCATTTATAGTTAACCAAAAGTTCAATATCAAAAAAAAATTGAACAAATAAATTCCTAAGTACGTAGGCAGATACAACTGTAGCCAACTGTATTTTATGTGTATTAACATACATGATACAAAGTTTAGCATGTGCAAATAACCTCGGGTGTGGCAGATTAGTGTTAAAAGTGACATGCCCAAGCCTTTGGCCACACATACAGGTTTTGTGGGCGTTTTTTTAATGGCATAAAGTCTTAAGAAAACCAATATTGGATGGAAATACCTGCACAGGATGGTTTTAGTGATGACCTGACTAGCCTTTTAGTCAGGAAGATGGACTTAAGCGCTAGCTAATACTCTTTGCTTTTTCCCTGATCAGAATTGTTTTCTTTCCCTGAACAGGCTCATTTATATTATTTCAATAAATAACATTTACAGCAGGTGATAAGACAGGAACTGAACATGACCCAAGTTACTAACTCTCAAACACTATATCTGTTAGAGTCCTTTACCCAGCTTTACTGTGAACGTGAATTTACTTTATCTTTCACCCGCTATTTTCTTTCTGTTTGAAGGTCTACGTGCGTGAGAAAACAGCGCCCACTTTGTGTAAGCAATTCCTACACTCTGTGTAAGGTACTCCTGGGAAACAACAGGATGCTGCAGTGGCTTGCTGTGCTCTGCACAGGTCACTGGAGATGTGTTCACACAGCTGCAAATGACTGCATTAACGTGGTTATATGTTAAACCATCTGTCAGCTGAGCTGCTGTAGCTCACCAGCTCCATGCCCTTTCATCCTAAAACTCGGTATTTTAGGCCACCATCACATGTCACGGCTGGAGCCACCAAAAGCGCTGCTTGCCATGACTCAAGTAAAGGCACCTTGCTAAGGACTCTACCTCAATGCAGTGGGCTCACGTATCACTATTAAGCTCGGTGTAATTAAAAGACAGCTTGATATAATATGTGAAGGTTTGTTCTTCTGGCTTATTCAGACTTATTTTAACTAGAAACAATGCAAAACCTGCTTTCCACTAGATTGGCTCTGAACAGCTCCACAGTCTAAATACTTGTCTGACTTTCCTCAAAGTGGCATTGGAAGAAGGTAAGTAAATATTTAATTTGTAGAGGTAGAGTAAATAACCTTATAGAGGAAAAATGAGTAGTAAGCAGTCCCCAAGAATAACTAGTTTTGTATTATCCAGTGAGAGCAAAGGGTAAGATATGAAAGGAAATGCGGAATGCCACAGAAACGTCCACACAGGAACTCTGCTGATATGTACAGGCATAAAAATATGTATATATATATATGGAAACATAAGAATTTACTTGTTGTATCTCAAAATTTTAGTAACAATTATTGTTTTAAAATACCAAAACCTTCAGCTTTCTCTGGCGTTTATGCTCCCTTTGCTTTACATCTTCAGTGCCTAGGTGACTGACAGGACCAGCAGATACGTTCTACCAGTACCTTGTACAAGAGAGTGGCCCTGCAGAAGCCCAAGGCTGCACTCGGTATGACACAAGCAGTGTGAAAACCTAATGTCTGAGGATGTTTCTATGCAGAGCGTTACACATGAGATAATACACAGATCAAGCGCAGGGAAAACTGGTAATAGCAGAAGGCGATCCCAAGAGATTCATCCTAAGATAAACAACTAAACTGTGGATGACTTTTAGATAAGATGAAACCAAATCGTTATTTTGGGCCTCGAGAGGACAAAACCATTGGGAAATTGTTTCATTTTTATAGTGACTTTTTTTTTTAATAGCGCCCATGCACAGTGAAGCCCTCAGCAATGCTCTCAGCCACGTCCTTTTCCCACGTCACAGAAAAAGTTAAACGGGGACATTAGGAATATTTCTGCGGTTCCGTTAGCCCGTGCAATTTCCCACCACTGCACACCCGTGTCCGTCGTGCCCACGAGAGCCGCATGTTGAACCCCCCAGCAAGGGCAGCCACTGGAGCGGCTCTCGCACAGCTGCTGCAGCGGGATGGCTCCGGCGCTGACCCTGCTTTGGGAGCTCCCTCCTGCCCTTCACGCTGCCGTCCGTCCCCCCCGGCCCAAACCACGGACCGCCACGGGCCGTGCCGGGCTGCGAGGGGCGGCCGGCGAGGGGCCCGGGGCACCCCGCGGGAGCAGCCGGCCAAGCGCCCGAACGCAGCGCTCTGGGGAGCGCCGGCTGCCGCTGCCCCGCGAGCACGGGGAGCGCCGGGCGGGCGCGGTGC
>VZTE01001753.1:1075942-1119359 GCA_013397775.1 Eulacestoma nigropectus
CTGGCCTGCGCCGCCGTGCTGCTGGCCGAGCTGCTGGAGCGGGTGGCCTTCTACGGCATCACCTCCAACCTGGTGCTGTTCCTCAACGGGCCGCCCTATGGCTGGGAGGGCGCCCAGGCCAGCCAGGCGCTGCTGCTCTTCATGGGCATCACCTACCTGGTGTCGCCGTTCGGGGGCTGGCTGGCCGACGCCCTGCTGGGCAAGTTCGGCACCATCCTGCTCAGCATGGCGCTGTACCTGCTGGGCATGCTGGCCTTCCCCGTCATCGCCGCGCCGCACACCCGCCAGGGCCTCTGCGGGGACATCCCCCTGTTCCCCGTGGAGAACTGCTCCTCGCCGGCGGCCAACGCCACCCCGGCGCCCTGCTCCCAGGTGGGAGCCACCCGCTACTGTGCCACCGCCACCTTCGTGGGACTGGTCCTCGTGGGGCTGGGCGTCGGCTCGGTCAAGGCCAACATCACCCCGTTCGGGGCAGACCAGGTCGAGTATCGTCCGGCAGCTGCTGAAGCGCTCGTGGGTGCCCCAGGGGTGGCAGAGGGGCTTGCCTTGGTGGGGTGGACAGTGCCCGACCGACTGATCTCTCTGTGGGTGTTGAGCCGTATCGGGTCATCCGGCTCTGTTCCCCGTGTAATGCAAGTTGTTAAGTTGTGTCCTCTTTGATAAAATTTTGCTGCCCGCGGGGTGTCAGATCCCCTGTGATCTCTGGTTTCCTGGTTACCCCCTTAGCTGTGGTATCTGAGTTGGCTAAGCCATCACCGTCTTGAGGACTTGGGTTGAATACTTGATGGCCATTAAGTGGACTGTTAATTATCCTCCCTTGTGAGTTTGTACCCAGTTAATTTGACCTCAGACCTCATCAGATGAAGTACAGGATACACATTTTGACAAGGATGACATGGGCCTTCTAAAGGCAGTGTCAGAGGCCTTTACCATCCTGAGATAAACGAAGGCTACAGAACAAGCAGTTTTTATGCTTTAGGTGTTTGGGCACTGCATTGCCCTTGAGTGATATTTTTGTGCAGGCTACTGCTGCATCACATGATGGGTGGAAGCTGCTCTCAGCGTGGTAAACATCACCTGGGCTGTTCCCATAAGGATGTGTCCTGTCAAATGACCTTATCCAGATCCGCTCAGTGATACCATTCATTGGGTCATCCCCGCAGAACCGAGTGGCTTTACAGAAAACATTTGAGAGACAACTTAGAGTTCGGTAGCAACTGGAATGCTCTGTTGCATGTACTTTTTTTGCAGTCCTGTGCTAAGGTGGTATGCTGGCTGTGGATGCTGAAATGTAATTTCTGCTTTACAAATGGAGAATTTCAGTATGTTCAGGTGCTGAGCAGCTTTTCTAACTAAACTGAAAATCCAGTTGCATGTCTGTTTACTGGCTCCCTGAGTTCTGGTTAGTGCAGGTACTAGAAATGCCATGAATTCTTTGTGAGAGGGAGGATCTACCACAGTATCATTGCCAAACATACCTCTGTTCTCTGTTGTGCAGTCTGTCATTCTTTGGCATTTCATGTATTCTAAATTCTGGAGTTCTGAGTGAAAGGCAGTATATAAATGTAAAACATTATTACAGCCCAGGATTGTGTTTCCCCAGTGCATTAGTTCTGTTTAAGCCAGCCTGAGCCCATCAAGTGAAATAGCTTTAATATGACTTTATCTTGTAAGGTGTTTTTCAAAACTGACTGCTTATCCCCAGAACGCTTTATGAAAGTTAAATATGAGAGATAAATAATGGCAGGAGCAGAGCAAAAGAAGAGCCATTGCCAATGGAAGTGTAGCTGTTGTAGCTGGATTTTGTGAAGGCTTTTCCCCCAGGATTTCAAGGAAAGCAGTTTTTGGCTGGGTTTGCAGATAATTCACAGTGATTTATGTAGGGTGAAGCAAAAGAAATACTCCTTTCTGGGCCATAATGATCAGTGGAGCTCTGCCGAGGACTGAATTTTTCCCCTTCTCTCTTTTTCTGGCTTATCTCTTGTTAAATATATTACAACGTGCCACTTACCTTGGTGTGCAGTTTGGGGCCCTCTTGGGTGCCTTCTCCCTGCATGGGAATGTAGAAAACTGCTGGGGAGATGTGTGTATATCTGTATCTCTATATCTATATCTGTATATCTGAGAATAAAGTCTGTCTCCCAGAGCCACATTCTTGGGAGGCCAGAGCACAATGCAAACATGTTTTGGCTGGATGTGTGCTGATAAGATTTGTCCTCTTTCCCCTAAGTACCAAGCAAAGGAAAGGATGAATTGTATATCATGTACTTTAGTTGGCACAATCACCTTTCAGACTGTTAATTATATTTCATTGCAGATCTCTTAAAAATTACCATGTGAATTTTTCAGCTTTAACGTGCGTATAGAATTTGGGTGGAGAGCTCTAATATAATGAGAGGTTTTTTTATTTAGCAGAATCACTTTGTGGAAAATCGGAAACTGAATTGCAATACTTATTCTTCTTTCAATTTGAAAGATGTGGTTTCTAACTCTCTGTTAAATGCATGCTTTTAGAAGTGCTGTTAAAAGGACCCAGTAGAGTTAGTATCGAGTAACTTCCACCAGTCAGCTGAGCAAAAAAAGTTCCTGCAAAGTTGGGACAGACCAGCTTTTCCCAACTGTGTATACAAATGAGCTGTTTTTCTAGAAGTTGCAGACTGATCCATCCTGCTGCTCTAAATCTGAGCTGATGGTTCTCGGAATAGGGTTTCTAATCATGTGATCCTATAACCTGGCACTTTCCAGTTCCCCTTTCAAGTGCGAGTGTTTTGCTGTCACTTCCTGTTCCATGGAGCAGTTTGACTTTCTGTACTTAGGAAACAATAGGACTGTTGGTCATTATTGTGAAAGCTGGTTCAGCTTCAACACTGAAGCCAGAATGGTAGCAGACTCCTAATCTAGTATCAGCCATAATCATTGTTCTAATTATAGCTGGGTGTCTTTCAGGGTTACAGCGATTAGAGGCGCCAGGTTTCACCCACACTGTGGCTTCCCTCTGGACTGCCTTCGTAGCCAGTAAATCTATCAGGCCATAGCTGCCAGAGATCTTCTAGCTCTGCTAACATTGTTCTTTTACAGTTGCTGTTGAAAATTGCTGCTGTAAAGATGGCTTTAGAGCGATTTTCAGCCTTTATTTATTTGTAGAGCTTAGATTTTCCAGCCTCTGGATAAGGATGGGGAACCACGTATAAAGATTTGAAGGTGCCTAACTGCAACTTACTTTGTTGTTGCTGCTGTTGAACTTCTTATGAGCTTGTGGACCTCAAAGGCTCTGCAGAGAACAGTTTGAAACAAGTTGTGGCTTTCACTAGGCCAGTAATAACAGATGGGAGAGGAAACAGACTTTGTATGTGGACTTGCCGTATTTTAGTATAAAAATTTGAAATTATGTAGCAGCTGAGTAATACTGTGTAGCTCAGCTGCCGAGCACTCTCAGATGATCTCAAAGAATAAGCGGTGTCTGCAGGGGTGGATTAATCAGGATTCTGTAAATTTGACTGCACAGAACTCCTGTCATTGTACCTTCTTTTGTAGGGTAAGGACAAGGACGAGGTTCTGTGTTTCATCCTTGCTCGGCTGTGTGGCTGCTCACAGAGCTGACTGGGATGAGTTTGGGGGTGTTTGTTACATTTGTTGCTTGTGACTGTCAGTTGATTGCAGGAGCAAATGCAAACTGCTGCGCTCAGGAACTTTTGAACGATCTTGTTCCTTTCACGTGAGTCAAGTGGAAGGTCCCAGCTTTGGATCGGCCATGATGTGAGACACTGGAACTCTGAAACGCCGGGGTTTAGGGAACACTTGAGATCATTAGCAGGCGATGACAGCAATGAGATGTCGCAGTGCAATGGTGGGCACCAGATAGACACCAGCAAAAAGAGCAAATCCTGTGGATAGTGAGTCCATTGAAACCAACCTGTGAGAGCAGGAAATTAACTTGTGACGGAGCAAAGCATCTAAACACAGGAACTGCGGAAAAACAACAATGTTTGTTTAGATTCCCGACTCTTTACATAAAAATCAAAAGAATCTAATAGAATCTTACTATTTGAGCTGTATAATATTGTTGTTTTCAAGCTGTACAAACTGCTTTGGCTAGCACTTGGATCATCTCCGAAGAAAGACATTGTTGGTGAAAAATCCAGGGGAGGGATAATTGAGCAAGTGATCATCTTTCTTCTGAGTCAGAACGAGGTCTGAGTATGAGCCCCAGGACAGCTGTGCTTCGGAAGCTGCTGTCAGTCACACATTTGTGAGGCATTTGCATCAGGGGTTGTAAATAACGATCCGGTTACTCTTCCTCCCGTTCTTTGTTTTAGTTGTGCTTAAAATTCTGACTGCGAGATGGGAGCCTTGTGTCCTGAGTTTAGAGATTGCAGTGCAGTGACACAGCTGGTGTGTCCTCTGCTGAGAGTGCCTGCCCTGTACCTGTGCCACTGAGGTGCATCCTTTTCCTGCTGCAGTTGGTGGTGGGGTTTTAGGAATGTAATGAAGCTGGTGGTGCTGGTAGCACAAGGAGAGTGACGAGAGTGCTGCTATGCTTGAGCACAGATGAAATTGAGCAGAGGGAGTGATGGATTTTTCTTTCTGCTTGGGTGATTGAAAATAATGCAAGCATAAGGGGGAAAGGAGAGCTCCTGCAGTTATGTGGAAAAAACTTGTGCTTGATAAAAGTAAAATAATAAAATGATGACATGGTTTTCTTCTTAGTTCCCTATTAAAGTGTAGTGTTTACTTATGAAGATGTTTCGTGCTGTCACACAGCTCAGGTAACAGCCAGGAGGGGAAACTTTTTAGTGATCTGCTGTAAATGTAATATTGCTGATATTCTGGGCAGCCGAAGAGATGTTTGAAAAGAACTACAGAATTGCCTTTTAACTCACTTTGTTTCCTGGTTTTGACAAGACGTCTTCATAGTTCTTTGTCTTTGAGAAGATACTCCACCAGGTAGTTCAGTGGGATTTTTATTCAGTTATTAATGTTTGTCAGTTAAATGCCATAGTGGCATTTCAGACGTGGCTGTGATGTGATTTTTAGGGCAAATACATACTTCAATAAAAGGAGAAAATCGATTCTTTGCATTGTAAGTCTGCTGTGTGCCTGTCCCTTGAGCACTGCCTTCTTTTTGGCCACTCTGTTACAAAAGGACACTGGAGATGGTGAAGGAAGTTTCCAGGAAGGGCCACAGATGTGGCCAGTAGTTTCCAGGTGAGGAATCATGAATCAGTGTAAATTTGCCACCTCTGAAAAGGCAACAAAAAGGAAGATGTGACAGTGGTCGGGGAGAGAGGCAGCGATGCAGCAGGAATGGGATGGAGCTCAGCTGTCTCTTTTGTTTCCTGGAACAAGGTAAAAGGAGCGAGGCTCGGACAGGGCAGGTTCAAAGCAGACAAGTGGAGGTAGTTCTTCCCACTGTGTAATTACCTGTGGAGCTCTTTGCCACGGGATATTATGGATTCTGAAAGCTGACCTGGGTTCAGAGGCAGGTTACACAAGTTTGTGGAGAGGAGAGCTGCTGCATTGATTAAGTAGAGAGAAGCCATCCTTGGTTCAGGAAGTTTCTCAGGAGCTAATGGTCGGAGGCTGGGATAATGCTTGATTGAAGCCTCATGCTGTGCTTCCCTGTTCTTACCTGCATCAAAGTTTGCTTTCTTCTCCCAGCTTTCCTTTGTAGAGATGTCAGCGAGGTCATGCGTAAGAGGGAGGATGAGAAGTCATCTTCCTTGCAGAAATAGGAGAACTGAGACTTTGTGATGAAGAAATGGAAACTTCATCAAACAGATTGCTAACACTTTACACAAGTTGGAGCACTGTGTTCATGTAATTGTTTGCTAATATCCTGCTGCTCATTGGGGTTTAGAAGGAATTCCTAGATTGATACACTGCTGCAGTTGATGAAAGTTAGGAAATGAGTACCAAGCTGAAGCTGGAGAGGGAGAATTTCTTGGGTTTAGTCTCCAGGATTGTATGTGACATTCTAACAGATGTACCTGAATGCATCACAATGCTATTAACTATGCACAGGAATAGACACTTCAATCTGGGCTTGGCTAAATGATACAGATGGGTCTGTGCACCACTGGGAAACCTGAAGCTGTGAATCAGAACTGACAGTGTTAAAAACTCATTTCAAGACACAGCTTCCTTTTCATATTGCAAACTAAACATGGGTCTTTTGAAGATCTGGCAAATGAGGAGGGGAAATTTGCAATTACAAATGAAAAATAACTGACTCAGGAGGGCTGGTGCATGGCACTGACTTGCTAGTGACTGTTAATGGCCTTTCAGTCATCAACCACTGACAAATAAAGTATTATGGATTCTTCTGCAGACTACTTGGTCTTTTTAATGTATTTCAAATGTTAATTTGCATAATTTCTCTTACATCACCTCTTATGAGTGATGCTGGGTTCCTGGGACTTAATTACAAAATGTGGGGTAACTTACAGTAGGCAATAATAAAGAGTGATGGTGAAAACTGTACAGGATAGTTCTATAAACCAGGGATGTCTTTACTTTCACTGGAGAGACACTGAGAGCTTCAAGCAGAAAAATAGGACTATGAACAGCACTGACTTAGGGATAAATATTTACTGGGGCCTTGTGATCCTCAGGCAACCCAAATTTAATTAATTTTGTTTATAAAGGTCAGAATGACAAGTCCTCGATTTGTGTTCTGATGAGAGGCATTAGGACTGTGTTAAAATTTAAATTTGTTGTTTAATTACCAAGTATTTATTTGAGGCTTAGAAAACGGAATAGTGTTAACTGTTATGTGTAAACAGTTAGAAGAAGCAATTGTGGCCATACATTAATTTTTAGGTAGCTTAACTTTTTGCTACTAAAAAACAGTTACTGAAACTCCTGTGAACTATGGGATGTTAATCTGAGGGAGCTTTGTGTAGAGAAATGACCCAATGAGAGTCAGTGCAGCAGAAATAATAATGGCCTCTCTGGGGAAGCTGTGTCTCAGTAGTGTGTGGCTTTTTTATCCCTGTGCTGAGCTCCTAGAAGGTTACTCACGTAATGGTGCAGCTCACTAAGGTGTCATTGCATCAAATACCATGTGAAGCCCAAAACACGTAAATCATTTCAGTGTGACTCTAAATGAAACCTGAACTCTGCATTGAACTTGTCTGAATTCTAATTCAAAGATTCTATTTCTCTTTAGCCTTATTTTCTTCAGAAACTGAATGACTTGCTTTTAATCTTTCCCAGGTCAAAGACCGGGGTCCAGAAGCCACAAGAAGATTTTTTAATTGGTTTTATTGGAGCATTAATTTGGGAGCTATCCTCTCTCTGGGAGGCATCGCTTACATTCAGCAGAACGTGAGCTTTGTGATCGGATACAGCATCCCAACAGTCTGCATTGGGATTTCATTCATGGTTTTCTTGTGTGGGCAGAGCTTCTTCATCACCAAACCTCCTGATGGTAGTGCCTTCACAGACATGTTCAAAATTCTCACCTATTCCTGTTGCTCCAAGAAGACCCAAGGGGAACATTCAGCAAACAGGTTTGTGATGAGCTCTTCTGTGTGGCCTCAATTCAGAGTCAGCCTGAATTGGAACTCGTTAGTTCAGGCTGGCTGGTGGTAACTCACACCAGAGACTGCAGGAGAATGTGCAGGTTTGCCATGAGAACTGGAAAGCTGGAGTCCTGGAGATACTTTCTGAGAGTTGAGGGATGGAAGAGAGGCACACTTTGAGATCACTGGGTCTCCCTGCAGCCAGATCATGGTGTCAGCTGAGCTCTGTGTCCTGCCAGTTTAGAGTTTCTGAAAGTGTAATGTAACCTGACTGTGCTGCTTCTAAGCATTAGTTAACTTTCTTCTCTGTCAGATATGTTTGTGGATGCCTTCTGGTTTGAAAAGCACTGTCATCTGCATTTAATGCTGTAAGTAGCTTGATGGGGAGCCAAAACTTTTCCACTCTTAAGAGTTGCCCGTGGAACACTGGTGGTTGAATTTAATCACTGGTAAGAGACGTCAGGTGCCTCCTGCAGTGGGGTTTCATGTGTTCAGATTGCCAAACAATTCAATGGCTTCACAAGCAATATCACGAAATACAGGTTATTCCAAGTTCTGCCAGTTATTTAGGGCTGGGTGTGTGGGGAGGATGGGAAATAAGGAAACTTCATAGCAGAAGGTTTCCTCTTGTGTTTCCACCCTGCTGGGGATCCATTCTGGCCCGGCTGTGTTGCTGTGATTTACATGAGTGGCTTGGTTTGGAAATGCATTAGCTTTTTCTAAGGAAGACAAGATTGCCAGTTATGTTTAACTGAACATTTCAAATCCTTTTCCAAAGCGAAGGCCAGGGAGTGCTGCACCAGCCTCGCAAGCAAAGCCTCTTTGAGATGGCCAAGCTGTCTCGGGGGGGCCCCTTCAGAGAAGATAAAGTAGAAGATGTAAAAGCTCTTGTCAAGATTATCCCAGTCTTTCTGGCTTTGATACCTTACTGGACAGTGTATTTTCAAGTGAGTAGTTCCAAATGCTTACAGTTATATTTTGCATAATTTCTAATTTAACATTTTTGGGCGGTTCTCTCATAAATATGAAACTTACCTTGAAGTTGAGAGATGAAAAACAACTACTAAGAATACTCTCAAATAATATTTTGACTTAATAATTGAAAAAAAAAATAAAATCATTACAACTGTAGTTAAGACTCACAGTCATACAAAATCCCATATCTTAAATACTGTGCTGTGTTTCATCTTGCAGTTGTTTCACATAGGTTAGGGTAAGTGGTCTTTACCTCATTTTAATATTCTGGTTCTGTCTTATAGAGATGATTCAGGATATCAAAGACATTTTGGGCAAAAAAAGTATGCAGAAATTGTTTTCAAAGACACACAAATGATTCTTTGTGTTTTTAGTAAAAATAACTATAAGGTTAAAAAATTTTTGTAATGTTCTAACCATAATTCTCTCAGTTTGCTGTGTTAGCACTTCACCTCTGGCATAATCTTTGTTAATTGTTATAAAATGAAAAATTTCTCGCTCTCAGCACTCCTTGTCCAAGTAACCTCAACTCCTCTTTCCTAATGCTAGATGCAGACAACATATGTATTGCAAAGTCTCCATCTGAAAATTCCTGAGATATCAAATGACACCAACTCTATCCACACGGTAAGCAGAGCAAAACAAGTGAAAAGTACCATTTCTTTCACTGGAATGCAAATTAGATCAGTATGTACAAAAATTCCGGGAAGTTCAGGTAGTGCCTTTGGGGATCAGTGGCCTCAGCCTTTGGGCATTTAGGAGCATGGTGCACATCCCACAGTCTGTCATACCAACAATTACCTGGAGGTCACACCAACCTGTTCTGGATGTATTCAGGTACCTCCCACTGCTTTCGTCAAGAATTTCTTTATCCTTCAGTGGCCAAAGTCTGACCTTTGAAGAATGCTTATCAAGCTCCATGCCCTGAGTTTTCATACCAGGACAGAAGCATTCCTGCACGCCCAGTAGGAATACCCATCCTTAAGTGATACATTAGCATTTGGAATTTGAGACACATTTGTTACTTTATACTGCCTAATCAATAATCACTTTACCTTTAGCATATTGAAAGAAGCTATTCAATCAATATTTTTCAAGAAAGGCTGGCATCATGTGATTGCAGAAATGGTACAGAGAAGTAAAACCAAAAAGTGTGAATATAAGTTATTAACTGGTCTACTTTGTGTTATTCTGAACCATGTGACTCCCTTGTTACAACACTGTCAGTTGGACCGGAGAAGTGGATTGGTTCTTTTCTTCAACAAAATGCACACAGGAGTTCAGAGTCCCATTTTCAAACTGAATATTAAAAATAAAAATATTGTCAGTCTGAGTGTTTATTGTGTAGAAACGAACATGGAGCTTTGGTTATCAAACTGAGGTTTTTCACTGCCTTTCTGGGCATTAGAATTGTTTTCAAGTTGTAAGTAGAGCGTTATGTCTAATTAAATTAGTTCAAAAAATAATGGCTTTCCTTGTTTTTGCTGAAAGGACTTTAAAATACCACTCATGCTGTGTAGCCACTCTTCCTAACAGCAGTGTGGATTTAAAAGTTAGCTGCCTGTTTGTAGTGTTTACTAGAGTCTGCAGAATTTGAGGCAAGGATGATGGAACAATGTCTTGATACTTCTAAGTAATGATTCTCTATCTTCCGTAAGAGTGACTGGCTCCTTTCTCTGCGGTGCCTCTGTTGTGTTGTTCTTGTTTTATTTTGAAATACTTTGTTACCATCTGGCAGCATTAAGAGCATAAAACAAACAAGTTAATGTGGGTTTTGCTGTCTTCCCTATGTGCTCTACCTGAAGGATGCTGGCCTGCAATCTCCTTTATGTAGTGACTTGGGGTAATTAGGAAAAGCAGCAATGATGTAACATTTTACTGAGCACTGTTGTACCTTGTCAGGTCTAGGTTTTCCTTAAGCTCTTGTAGGCACGTCTGCCCAACACTAAAAAAGACATATTTCCTTTTGATATGAAAAGAATGAAATATGTGTCTGCCCTTTAATCTGCAGGCTCCTGATAGGGTAGAAAATGAAAAACATTCATTTTAAACCAAAAAAACCCAAACCCAAGTGATCGATTGGATGAAATACAGCAGTGCCAGAGGCATTTGGTATTTCTCTTCTTTCTTATCAGATTCAGCAATGACAAAAAATTCCTACATCCTTGACTCTACACAAATGACTCTTTGTACAAACTGTGACACAGGTTACTGCTGGTGTGATATTTGAAGCATAGGAAAAGGTGAATGGGAGAGGGAGGGAAATTGACAGAGTGTTGCAAAGTTTCCAAATAAGCAAGAATTTGATGAACTCAGCAGATTTCACCGTGCATTTTTCAAAGTCTGTGAGGACTGCTAAGTAATGTACATAACCTTATGTATCGAACTGCTGGGTATTTTTATGCAGCTGAACTAGATTATGATTCCATTTTTAAATCAGTGAAATGGAGTTCTTGTCTGCAGTGAGAGCTGCGTGCCCACGCTGTGGCAGAGGCTGAGGGCTTGGGTTTCTGAGATTCTCATAGTGGTTGAGGCTTGGAGCTTTTAGGGAATCTGCTTGTCTTTCTCTGTTGCTGTGGCCACAGCTTTAGATTGCCACAGGCCCCTTGGTCATCCTGGATATTCTCAGAATCACAGGTTTGGGTCAGAAGGGACATTAGAGATCATCCAGCTCCAACCCCCTGCCGTGGGCAGGGACACTTCACTAGCCCAGCTTACTCAGAGCCCCATCCAGCCTGCCAGGGATGAGTCCACAACCAGAAATCTCTGGAATACCTTGAGCTGTTCTACCCTGGAGTTGCCACACACGCAAGCACTTCAGTATCAGAACCTGAATGTGCCTCAGAAACACGTCAGGCAGTGCTTGTATTTCGGGTCAGAGTCAGTGTGATGTGCAGTACCACAGCGCTCTGTAGGCAATTCTAAAAAATCCACCCAAACCAGAACATTTTTATAAATCTACCTGTACTGGCTTCGTTTGTGAGCTCAGAACAGGTGCTAAATATTATTAAGCTTGGCAGAAATTGTCTCGTTCACACTGCCATGAATCTTATTGTGAATTAGTGAATCTCGCAGATGAGACAGCATACATGCGTTACACCACCCTCTCTGTTCATTTGACAAGTGTAACTTGATTTTAATTGAACTTTGCATTTGCATGAGTAAGACACTGTTTCTACTGGTCTGTGGCATATTTCTGATAGTTCTAAGCTTAACAGAAGATATACAGAACTTGGCTATTAAATACCTTTCATGACTGAAGTAGGTAAAAAGTTTAATTCTGTCAGACTAGAAACTGAGCCAACAGATCTATGAGCAGCCAGCTTCAATGAAAACCTGAATAGCTGAATATTTTCCTCAGCTTTTAAACACTCTTATTTGACTTTTCACAATGTCTATCAGTGCACTCTGGTTTATTTTGGATCAGTGTTCAATCAAAATCTTTTTTTGTAAAATAATAGTAAAAAATCAACTCCTAAGTGTGAAACTGCTAACTTGAGTCATGTCCCCTTTCAGTTTCCAGCAGCCTGGCTGACCATGTTTGATGCAGTGCTTATCCTGATCCTAATACCCTTGAAAGATAAACTGGTGGACCCCATTTTGAAGAGGAATGGCTTGCTCCCATCCTCGCTGAAGAGGATTGCAGTTGGAATGTTCTTTGTCATGTGCTCTGCGTTTGCTGCAGGTAAGGGAACGACTTGGAGGTCTCCTGACATAGTGAATTGTTCAGCTCATTGCAACATCGTGTTTTAAAAAACTGTGTGAATATTTAATTTGGCATTACTCAGATTTTTTTTTCGTGGGATAGCTGGAATGTGACTTCATGGATGCATTTCCCTCAGTAAAGGGGATTGTATCCAAAAATTTATGAAACTGTTTCGAACGCTTGCAATAAAATTGGACCATTTTTCCTACCTGAAGTAGACTTTGCATATACCCTTTAAAAATAAGTATGTTTCTTCATACATTCTGACACTTCCAAGTACAAAAAAGGTGAAATTTTACCTAAAATCCTTTCCCCTGATCTGATATAATAAAGTTAGGTTATGGCTGAACAAGAGTTTCCTCCCACTTTGGGTTTTCTCTCCCCTATCTTCATGTTCCCTAATGTTTGGAGATTGGTGTAGTGTAAAATAGCTCAGCTGCACATGAAAGGGAAAAGATGGCAACTCTGCTAGCCCCATAAATCAGCTGCTTTTGAGATGATTTAAAGTTGTTCAGCGCTGCTGATGTGGAACTGAACATCTCTGAGCAACGCTTCACAGAATCTATAGCCTTCACCAGCATCACTGTAATGAACATATTGATAAAGCATTATAGCATTAAATAAATCCATTTCAGCACTTGGGATCCCCTATATTTTAGGGAGAGGGACACTTTATACGGCTATTAAGATTTCTTTCAACGAGAGAGGTAATTACTTTATTAGGCCAAGGTCACTTTGTGGGCAAGGAAAGTTCTTAAAGCAAAGTCATTTAAAGTTAAAACAGGCGTGTTTCTCCTGTTCCATGTTTCTTAGGACGCTGCTGCTGCAGGAGAGGATGATGTAAAGCAGTTAAATGTCAGCTCTTTAAATAGAACCTGTGGGCTCACATATAAGGGAATTCAAACCCAGCAATATCTGTCTTTATTAGTAGTGGGAAAAGCACTTCGAGCTGTGATAGCTGAGTTGGGGAATGGGTTCCGACAGCAAAACCCTTTAAAATTTCAAATGCTTTTTTCAATTCACCTACAAATGTAACACATGATTTTGTTGGTTTGATCCTCACCAACTCTTCCCCAGTGGAAACTGAAAAGTGAATTCTTTGGGTGGTTATTTGCAATCTGTTTGGAAAGTTTAACCTTTTGGAGTAACTTAACATCTCTTCATCATAACAGGAATTTAAAAGCTTCAGTAGTGACAAATTTGGGGTATAGGAAACTATTTATTTCTAACAAGGTGCTGGTTTATATGTTTCATTTAATTTTTATTTTCTCATTAAGTGATATTTATAGCTGCCATATTTTAAAATTCTTAAAATACACTATTACTTCCAATCATTGCTGCCTTAGAGAGGGATACTGATTAAAATCTTAAACATATGAAAATGGTAAGAACTTGCAGTCATGGCAATATCTTAATGATTTGTTTGTGCCTTATTTCCATTTTAACTTGCTTGTCTAACAGCCGTTCGTTGTGGACACTACAGGCTGCCTATTAGATTGTTTAGATTCTTTAAAATATTTTATAAACTCTGTTAAAATACAAATGATTAGATTTAATGAACATCTGCAGTGCTTCATGCATCTCATGGTGAATTCTGAGCAGCAATGTTCAAGGTTATTCAACTGGAAAATCTACTTCATTTATAGAGTTTAAACCATTATAGCAAGAAGTTAAGATTATTTTAACTGCTAAGACTGTAAAATTAAATGTGAAACTTGTTTATCAAAGTCTAAAAGGAAGAATCAATAGATTCCAGATTCTGAAGTGCTTGGAAGATAAATTTATGGCAAAGTTTGGTATATTGTAGTTGTGCTCCTGGGTGGCTCAGTGCTTATTTTGTAAGAGTATAAACACATTAAGGCTCACTTGATGTTTTGAGGTGCAATAATTCTGTGTTGAGTGTAAATAAATGAAATTATGTCTGAGCTCTTAGATGATTGTACTGCTTCGTTTACATTTTAACTAACTTCCACTCTAAAATGTTTGGCAGCTATATTAAAATGAAAACATCAAGAAATCCAGCTTTATCTTAATTACAGCAGCTCTTCTTAGTTCAGAGGGCACTGAGGTAGCTGAAGAGCTTAAGAAAGACACATAAAAATAAGAAGGGTAAGTGGTCACCTAAAAAGAAGTGAGGAACATAGAGAAAATGTGGTGGCTGGCCTGACATGAAGAAGTAATGAACTCAGATCAGTCTTCACCTCAAACCCAGATGTTGTTAAGACATTTGGCACTGTCACTTAGCATGGAGATGCTGATCTGGCTGGTCCCCTCAGGTTTTTATGTCACAGATTTGGGAAGACATGAGAGAACAGGTATCATATTGTGCATTAGGAATTGTGTTTGTTGGTATGACGAGTGCTGGCAATACGGCTCAGAATGGCTCAGCCAGCATATTAAATGTTGGGTGTCCATGGCATCCTTTGGGTGGCTCTAGGAAAGAGGAAGCTGGAAGTGAGGAAGCAGGCACAATCACTTGTACATGGGATGAGATCCATGAAGCATCATATCTAAGCCCTGTACATGTTTTTTTTGTTACAGGAGTGATATTTTGTGTCCCAAGATGAGGTCAGGTCTTGGCTCAGGAAGTAGAAAGAGCCCCAGACTGACAGCACTAAATGGGGGGCTGTAACACGTACTGTAGGAAGCAGTGTCAGTGACTCAGTCCTGCTCCTCTGAATTGTGATGAATAAATTCACCTTATTTCCAAGGATAAGAGATGAGAGTTCTTTTATAGAGGTCCTTTTTGGGTGAAGCAGGGAGTTTTATTAACTATTAGCTATTCTCTGTATTTTATGTAACAGTGAGTCAATCGCTTAATCTGGGCAACTCCAACAAAACCCTGCAGCATTATTTGATATTCACTTTCTACTCTAAACTGTTGTGCTGAGTAAGCTAAAAATGCTTATATTTCACACTATCATGTCTCTTTTTCATTCTATATGAAGTACTTTCTATGCAATGTATTGCTTGTAAATCAAGCTCTAATGAGCTCTTGGGTCTCTTCGGATGAAAAGTGTCATATAAATGTCATAATCATATTCATAGAGGGTTTTCATAGTTCTACAGGACTGCTGTAGCCATTTCCATAAGCAAAAGGGTTTCTAATTTATGAATACTATGGTGGCAGTTGAAATGGTTCAACACTGCAAAGTAGCAGTTTGTGAAAATGAGATTGTCTTTAAAAAAACCCCAACACGGTGTGTATGAGAGCTGATCCATCCAGAAATGGGGTAAGTATTTGTATAATTATTGCTGCTGAATAAGAACATAATCACTAATTCTATGGCAGAACAACTGTATGTCTTGAAATAACAACAGCAAAAGTAGTCTGAAATGCTTTATGTTAGAAAATAAATACATATTCCTATTGTATCGTTTCTAATTGCAATGCAGGGCTGAATCCTAATTTATTTCTTAATATGGAGAAACAATGTTTGCATCTTAGGTCAGTCTCTTTTCCCTCCTCTTTCACATAGGAATTCTGGAAAGCAACAGACTGAAAATTGTAAAGGTTAAAACAATTAACCAGACAATTGGGAATGTTACATACCATGCTGCAGATCTGCCCATATGGTGGCAGATTCCTCAATACGTGCTGATTGGATTCAGTGAAATATTTGCAAGTATAGCAGGTAAGAGTCTTTGTGTGCTTTAAATCTGCTTTTGTATCTATCATAAATGGTGGAATTTTAGAAAAGAAATACGTCTCAAATCATTACAAGTAAGCTCTGATGTTCCCAAATACATTTTTATGCAATATTGCCCAATGTAAGTGGCAAAGCTCGCCACTGTCTTGCACATTTGAAGCCTGGCTATATAAGACTGTGCTTCAAAATTGAATTTCAAGCAGAGTAACACTTAAAATACTTGTGTGGCATCCAGTTAGTGCTGGATATTTGCAAGCCCTAATGGAAAACAATATACTCTTTCAATTTTGTATTTTAATGCAGTTTTGTGTCCTCTGAATCTTCCTCTGTGTTGGAAATACAATTTGTGCTTTGTGATTTTTTTTTTCCATCTTACAAACTGAGCTCACAGTTTAGAAAGTCAATTAGTAAAGTGGACACACCTTTCTGAGGGAAAAGGGAAGAAATAAACCATACTTAGAAAGACTTAGCAGTTTAAATTCACGTTACTTGAGGTTTTTCATCTCTGAAATAAGAACAGTTTTTGTGAATATTAATAATAGAGTAGCTATTTTTATACAGTTTTATCTACTTTATTTCGAGATCAGTTTTTCTGTAGCTGTTTCAGTACTTCAACGTGACACTAAGCAAACTGAAACACTGCCCAAATTTTGCCTGTCTTGAAAAAATACAAGAGATCTTAAATTCCTTAACACTGCTCTGTGTGATGCACTGGACAGCTGTGTGCTCACACTGGTTTTTAAGCTGAAAGTGGAGTGGGAGGAGAGGGTGAACAGGACTATAAAATCTGATTTTCTGGTCTGTTTCCTACACGTGCAGGGCTCATTAGCAGGAGGAAAGCTCAGGCAACTTCTCTGTGGTCACTGTGGCTTTCCTAACTCTGATTTCCTGGGGTTACACAGGTGAAATGCTCCTGGGAATCTCTCAGCACAGTGTTTCCACAGGTGGTGTTTGGGAGCAGTGCTTGGTTACCAGTAACAGAAACCCTTCTGAGTGTACAGGTGGCTCTTCTGGCACTACTTAAGTAGAAATTGTGGAGCTACCTGATGCAATCCATCAAAACTCCTCCAGTGACTTGATGTAAAAATCATTTCGTTTTTGCTTGACTGTAGTTACTTATTAAAGTGTTGAAATTCTGTTTGCAAATATTGAACTTCGAGGATTATCCACTCAAACTGGCATTACCTACAGCTCTCTTTCTTCGATTTCCTCGTGACAGAAGCTCCTGGTTTCATTTCCCCTGTGGGAGGTTACTTTCATTCCTGGGCAATCACGGCGGGTTAAAGTGAGATTCTCTAATTCTGGAAGATCTTGCTGGTGGTGGCCCCAGCTGTCACATGGCCCATTTGTTCCCCTCGCAGTGGAACAGAGAACTTCTGCTCCATCAGGTTTCTGGTTACTCGTGTTCTGCTGTCATCACAGTTGTTAGGAAATAAAATAAGGTGCTTGGGTTGCTTGGCAGGTAGAATTAAAGTGGGGTTTGGTTTTTTTTCCTATCTACTCATTTGCTGAACATTTCATTATGTGAGTGTGGTACCTGTCACAAATGCTAACACACAGAATTCCGAAGATAAAGTCTTGCCTGATGTAGTTACTGATTAAAACTAAGGCTGTGTTTAGCATTTTTATCCAAAGAGTCAAATGAATTACTTTTAGTTAGTTTAGTGATTGTGCCACTTAAATCCTCACTCAGATAAGCAGATGACTTACCAGAAATACAAGTGTTCATGGAAAATTAAATCAATTTCTTCCCTCTTACACAATCTTGTTTCTCTGTCAGGTACTGTTAATAGCTTATAGGTGTTTGCAAGGAAAAATAGCAAACCTGTCTGCAGGTTGTGGAAAGGTCAAGGACTTGAAGCATTCTCTGTTGAACTCCAAGCTGAGAGGACTTTAGTGGAGTTCTGAGAAGTCGAGTCTTTAAGGCTTACACAGTTCTTATGTGAATATTCTGCTCCTTCTTATGTGAACACTGCTGTTCTGCACTGCTGGGTCTGTACCAACAGCATCAGAACTTAAAAAACTCTTGGTCAACATCTGGAAAAATATACCAGAAATTCTATGCAGAGCTTAATTGCTTTGTGTAGTGCACTTTCGTTTGATTTTTTTTTTTTTACAAAGACTCTTTCCTGCCTTCTCATTGTTATCTAAACATAATTCTTAATATTTTTAAGAACGCCTCTCAAGACTCAGAGTGTACTTTACCAATTCAATATTAAAGGAATCTACTAAGCTATGAAATTCAGCTTCAAAATAAGCAAAATATTAATGGTTACAAAACCACAGTGATGCGGAAATGTTTGTTGTGAGCAAACAGGGACTAAATACCACAGGAGCTGAAACATAGGTTTGTTTTTTTGTTTACTGTAAAACTAAGCATATTCTTATTAAGCCACATTAGTTACACTTGAGGTGCCTTTAAAAAGATGACACACATTGCATTAATCTTTTGTATTATTCTGTCAATGCTCCTAAAGCACCCTTGTTTAACTGGGAATTGTAATCTCACATGACAACAGCAGCGAGGGGCTTTAATTTCAGAAGTGCTTGTTTGCAGGAGCATGAAATCATTATCAATGGCTGCCAGCAGCCACAGGAGCTGAAGAAAAGATTTTATATTCTTTATGCCAGAATAAATATTCGTGTTGCTGCAAAAGTTATTCAGATATAGAAATGTACCTTATTTTGTTGCAAAAAGTGCAGGGTTACACTCATTTTGGTTTTTGTTCTGAGTCTTAAGGTCTTTTTCCAGCTGGAACAGTCATATCCAGTCTATCTGTAAAATGAACAAGAGAAGAAATGGTCCAGATCCTTTCACGTGTTACACTTGAGCTTAACTTCTACAAAATGTACAGAAGCCTGGTGACCAAGATGTGGCTGAGGCTCAGGAGACCTGTGGCAGCTCTGATAGCTTAACAAGAAGTTACAAACAAGCTGCTGTGTCCTCAGAGTATCTTAAAGTGCAATTGGACAGATAAATACTCGTGAAAAATCTGAATTGTTGCATTGGTGGCAGAGCCTAGGAGAAAAAGGCATTTTTAATTCTCAAAATAAATATCATTTTGCCCCCCTCCCCTGCCCGTTTGCAGCTGTCTCTCTGTCTCTGGAGCGATTCTCTCGTTAGGGTTTGAATTTAGGGAAGCCACGCAGCTGAGCTGGGTGAGGATGTTTCAGTTCCCTCCTGGCCTCACAGCCAGGCTGCTGCTGGCCCGTTCTGCCACGTTTTGCAGAGGAGAAGAGCAGCAGGGTGTTGGTTACCAGCGATTCCTCAGGTGGCAGGAGGGTGCTGTTAGATCAGTGAGAGCTCACAGCTCTGATTCTCTCACAAGAACAAAGTTCCTCCCTGGCAGCAGCCACGCTGGCCTGTCTGGCTTGAAGTGTTAATCCTTTTCTTGAGGAGAAGTGCCAGTGGATTTCTAAGGCCCGTCTGGAGCAGCACAAGTCAAATAGCAGTGGTGGTGTAAATAAAGCCTGCCTTTATTATGCAAGACATAAGAGTTATGCCATTTCCAGGTCTGTAATGCTCTCCTTGCAAAGAAAAATGTTAGATGAGGTAGCATTAATTCTCAGTATGAAGCAGGCTGTTTTGAAACAAGCATTTCACCTGTCAGAAAAAGCTCTGCAAGGAATGTATTTGACTGTCTCTTGTGAATAATCCCATTTGATTTTTGACAGGAGTATTATTCTAAAAAGGAGAGTTAATCATGGGCATTAATCTTAGCGTGGCAGAGCCTAACCCAGTGTTCTCTTGCTACACAAATTCATTAGCACAGATTTGCAGATGGATGGTCACTGGTACGTTTTTCTTGGGTTTTTTGGTTGAAATTTGAGTAAAGACAGCTGAAAGTTCAAGCCTTGTATCTAAATCTTAAAAATAATTGCTTGCTAGCAAGCAATGAACCCAGAGAATTCTAGATCAAAAGTAAATTAAATTAAAATAATTACTGCCTTTCCAGTTCCAGTTAATTTCTCTGTCTGCTCATTCAGAGATAGAGACACTGAGGCTGTGAGAAATAAATGTTCATGGCCAGTGCAAGAGTGACTTTCACTTTGTTCTCAGCAAGGAATGCCAGGTGCTTCGTCCTGCACGCGCTGCACAACAGACAGGGAACAGGGGCACAAGGGAGATGGCAAACAGGGAATTGCCAGGTCAGAGTTAGTTTAATACATTCCTTTGAGGATCATTTTAGACAGAAAAATGGATATGCTGGTTCAGAAGAGTCCTTGATTCCACACATGCAATATAAATAAGATCAAAGTCTGGGTCTCAGATGCTGTCCATTTAATGGGTTGATACATTGATGACCTTTAAGAGGATTCATAAAGCAGTTAAAAGGACCTGAATCCCAGGCTAGGCATTCACTACACACCTGTAACTTCTAGAACACTTCTAGAACAATCTATTCTCATTTCTTACACGTTCCAATAGCATTTTTTTCATCTTTTAATACAGGTCTAGAATTTGCATATTCAGCTGCTCCCAAATCTATGCAGAGTGCTATTATGGGGCTGTTCTTTTTCTTTTCGGGGATTGGATCCTTTGTTGGCTCTGGATTGTTGGCACTGGTGTCTATTAAAGAAATTGGCTGGATGAGTAATCACACAGACTTTGGTAAGTGTGTTTTTCAGTGTATTCATGGTCTGGAAAGTAGAAGGCTTCCCTCAGAATCAGTTGAGCTTCAAGGACATGGCACTGTTGAGTCTAACACAGTTATTATTTTCAGAATATTAATTTGTCTACTGCTTTGTTAAAGTTTCATTTTGCATCTAAGTACAAAATAACGTGACTGTGCAAAATGATTCACTGCCCTCATGAAAGCATGAGAAACACCTCTGCAAGGCCTCAGTTACTTGCTCAGCTGTTACTGCATTTCATCACCAGAAATTACAAATATTTTCATTTCAGTAAAAAATATTTAAATTACGTGCAGCAGAAGAATATATTTGGTGTAAAGTACTGAAATTGCTTTCTGTGATTATGGGAAGTCAAATGTACCCATCTCTCTCCTAGTGATTATTCAGCTTCCTCATTTCAAGTGACTTCATTGAAATTACCACGAGTTAATTTTGCATTTCTGTCTGCTAGCTATTTATACTCGTAAAGTTCAACAAATCACCTGCTTAGAGTTGCCAGTGGAGGTTAAAAATAATTATTGGCACCAGTAGGTGGCACCTTGGGAATTTCAGAAAATCTCCCCATCCTCAGTGGGCTAATTAGTTCAACCAGGAGGAGTGTGAACAGTTCTTAAAACATCTGCTAGACCTGCTGTGTGTACACAGCTTAAAAGTGCAGCCTAAACTTTACATTTGGTCTAAGAGAATTTGCCATTTCAACTGGATTTGCACCTACCAAAAAGCAATGGTGTCTGTTCCTGCATATGCCACAAGTTGGCATCTGTGGTTTATAGGCTGTGCTTTAAAAACTGCAGAAGATAACAAGTAGCCTGAGCTTCATGGAAGTGTCCTCACCAAACAAATACTTCATCCCACTGAGACTTCTTTTCCCCTGTCCATTTCAAAATTAGAAAAGCAGCCTTTTCTGCAGCTCCATATCAAGGTAATTCAGCTGATAAGGGCTCAATAGGAGGATAATAATTTCACACCAGTTAATGATGGTGCTTTTTCAGCCTCTTGCCTTTGTTCTCTGAAGCAGCCTATGAGAAGACACTGCCAAATATTCTCTCTGTAAAATATCTGGGCTGTGCTAAATCTATCCAGAGATGGCCAGAACTGGAAGGTGTTGCCTTTCGTGAGCCATTGCTCATCATTTTGAACAGGCTGCTCGGCTCAGTGGATTGGCCTTTGGGCACCTGTCAGCACTGGGTATTTGTACCTTTCGTAGTGCAGCTGAGTTTCCCCAGCAGGTCCGGACCTGGCTCGGGGTGAGCTGGAACTGCAGCACCCACAGCAGCTGCTGCTTTAACCCTTTGTAACTTTGTAACTCAGTTTTCGTTTGGCCTAGCATCGCTGAAAGTTACCAAATTCACATCCGAAATTTACCTGGGTTTTGCAGGGTAGGAATTGCAAGGAGGAGTCGGTGAATGGATGATCCTGCTGCTGTATAATGGCTATGAGCACGTGCCCCAAGTTCCTGCTATTGCTGCCAGCTCACGACATCACTGGGGGGGACTGACTGCCTCCAAACTCTCCTGAGGAAGTTCCCTCTCTGCCAGCACTTCAGGGGTGGTTGCTGCCATTGAACTGGCTTGTTTCTCCCACAAAAACTAAGATTTCATGGGTTTAATATCCCATCTCATAAAGGATAATTACTACTCTTTAAACACATCTGCTCTTGAAATGGAGATTCACATGTATATTGTATTTTAAATGTCAAGGAAAGCCTCAGTTTAATTTTCTTGCATTTTATTATAAGTTCATTTAATTGAATCTTAAGTTTCAGTAATTAAAGTAATTTAATCTGAACGTTTATAGGCTTGCTGCAGGAACAGCTGGTTAGGGTCCATGTTCACGTCACTGTTTAAGTCTCTGCAACCTGTCTGATAATCATAATGGTCCAGTTGGCTGTGGTGTGTTGGAAATGAGCCACAATATATTGTTCTTGGAAGTACAGCAAGAGTCGTGCATGCTTCCTGAGAGAGGAATGATGTTTTGGCAATGAGCTTTCTTCATTTAACATTGTTTAATGTCCAAATCACTAATTTGTGACAACTTTGAGGGAGCATCAAAGGCGAATTGAACCACAAAGAAGTCACCTATGTTTTCATGAACTCTAAACTTTGTCCCAAAAAAAGGCTGAGAAACCATTGCAGTAATGGCTTTTTTATATCTATGGGGTTGCCAACTTTTTCCTTTACAGCATTCATTTTTTGGGTTATTATTTTCTTTTGGCTTGGTCTAAGGCATTGGAGAACAAAAGAAAACATTCCTTATCCTGTGCACATCTTCCTCAGCAGTGCCAGCCTTTGCTCTGGGTAATTAAAAATGAACTGTGCTGAGGGATGGAAACGTGATTTGGTTTGGTTTTGCAGAAAAGTCCTCACCAACTCAAACTTGACGAGATTCACATTTTTATTTGTATCATCTTATTAATGTTGTTTTTTTTTTTCTCCCCAACTCTTTCTAGGTAATATTAATGGCTGCCAATTAAACTATTACTTCTTTTTGCTGGCTGCTATCCAAGGAGCAACCCTCTTGCTTTTCCTGATAGTTTCTGTGAAATACGAGCACCAGAAATCAAAGGTGAACGAAGTGGCTGCCAACGGGAGGCTCTGAGCCCTGGCCCGGAGCAGACTGTGCCAGCAGCACCCAGGGAAGGGGCAGTGCCCCCAGGCCAGGAGCTCTCCTGTTTCCCAGTGGGACTCTCCAGACCTGCCTGGGCAGGAGCTCTCTCCCTGCCCTGGTGGGAGTAGGTAAGTGCCTTATGTCACGGGGCTGTTTCTTGCACTACGTCCTGGCAGAGGACAGCAACCCTTGGAGTGAATTCCCTGCAGGCATTCGAGTTGCTCTTTGTTCATGGGGAGATGTTTACTGAACTCCTAAAGCTGGGACCCTTGGAAGTGGAGTCTAAGGAGTCCCATGGACTGTTCTGACCCGAAACTGAACTCTGGATCCACAGAAACACTCGGCAGTTCAAGCCTACCCTGAGGACACAGGAAAGAAACCATTTGACAGGAGCCTCAGCCAGTGCTTACAAGCATGGATTTTCAGTACTGAGAGTCATTTGCGGGCAGAAACAGGGACAAATTAAATTACAAATTAGCACAGGTTCAAAAGGAATATAATTTTATAATTGACCTGTTACTGACAGTGTTTCAAGGATTTAAGTCCAAGCTTGCAGTCAGGAGTATCCCATACTGAGGACTGAATCCTATATCCCAGTAGCTTGTCAGACAGCTGCTGCAGGCTTTGGTGCACAATTAACACTCATTGGGACTGGAATTGCTTGACTACAGCAATGTTTTTATTTTTGAGCCTGCATTAGATGTATTAGGACAACACCCACCTTTGGACAAGGCCCTGTTCAGTCTAACGCTGTTACTCCCCTAAGGACTATTCCAAATATTTGCAGGAAGCAAAGTGAGCTGGAATTGTGAGCAGATCAATGCACAATAACCATTTAGCAGCCTTTAGCCAGGTCCTTCAGTCTTATCTTACTTTTAGTTAACGTGCTCCAGGGTTTGGATCTTTCAGCAACACATTCCTCCAGCAGAGCAAATGGCTTTATGTTCAGCCTCTTGAATTTTAATGGTTCTAACAACTGTACTTCAGATTGTGTGCAGACTGGTATGGAAGGTGCAAGGAATTATGCAGAAAGACAATAAAGCCTTTTTATTAATGTGTTGAATTTTTATAGTTTCCTTTGTCTGCAGTTCTGTTGTTTAAAATGTCCTTATTTTGTACATGGACATCTTTTTAATGAGTTTACAAAATAAAATGAACCTCCATGCTGTGACTTTTGGCCCTTTGTTTCTAGGTGAATAAAATTATACTACAGCTATTTTATTCTTTAGCCTTTATTTCCTGAAGCCACAGTGGAATGGTGTTAGATTTCTGAATGTCCACAGGTCCCCCCTTACTCCTGGCAGGTACCACAGCAGTGTGCAAGCTGACCTGTCCTTGCCCAGGTGCATCAGTGAAGATGCTTCAGCTACCGCATTCCTTAGCATGATTTAAAACTGGAATAACTAAAGAATAACATCTCTATGAGGAAAAACTCATTTCCTTTTCTAACTCTGCTTTAGACGCTCCGTGAGCTGTGTTTCTGGAATATCCCATTCATACCCAGCTAAAAAGCCCTAATACTGAGACAGTGGAAGCTGCATAAGGGACAGAACAGGGACCAAACCGTTTTTCCCTCAGTGGCTGCTGTTCCAAAAAAAAAAAATCCTGTGTTGTTTCACATCTGCATCATTGATTCCCAAAGCTCACACAGGCCCAGGGCAGAGCTGGGTTGTGCCTCTTAGGTGGTGTTCTGGGAGACTGATGGAGATTTGGCTTTCAGAAGTGTTCCTTGCTCTGAAGGACTGGCACTATTGGCAGCACCTCCCAGAGGAGCACTGCTCCTGCTCACAGACACCATCAGCTTTGGGGTCTGGGTACTTGCCCCTTTCTGATCAGTGAACTTAATTATTGTGCTGTTTTTCCCCCAAGTTCTTAAGCTTTATCAACAACATTGATAAATTTCCCATCTGATACGGGATAGTTAAAGCCGAGTTTAATGACAGGAGAATAATCTGCAGATTGCCAGAGAAATCAGGTGTCTGACAGTGTGAGAGGCTGTGCAGGCAAACTTCAGCAGAACCGTTCTTTGGGGGAAAGGACAAGCAGCACCTGCTGGGTCAGCCTGCTCAGTGCTTGGGCAGAATCTGTCACCCGGCTACGAGCACACACCGAGCGGCAGCGTGGGGCTGTAGGACCCTGCTGGTTCTGCCACTCTGGAGATGAGCTGAACGTGCAATCCGTTGTATCATTTAATTTTTATTTGGGCTGACTTGGCTCGGCTCCAGGCACAAGTAGTTATGGCCATTTATGAATATTAATCTGACACTTCTCATCAAAGGGACGAGGCCTTGTAGTGACTCAAAGGCTTCGCTGGTTCTTCCTCCCCATCTCATCTTTCAGTGTTTCCACTCCAGTCACAGGAACAAGACCAATCAATTAACTTTGTGACTGAGCACTGCAGCTCATTAATGAAATACCTTGACGTTTTAGAGTTTGAATTTAGTTACATTCACTTCTTAGGTTGTTCCAGTGCAATGGGAAGATCTGACAGGAGTTACCCTAATGGATGCTTTTAAGCCTCTGTCTTTCCAGGTGCCTTAAATTCAAAGCACAACACAGAAAAGTATTTGTTCAACTTGAGAGGAGGTCTCTGAGTACAGTTTGGTACTTTTACTTGTAAAGAATTGTGGAAACAATTAGCATGTACCTTACAGTGCCTACCCAGGCTATAACCAGGGATGGAGGATGGGAGCCTGTGTTCCATTTGAGATGAGAAGGTGGCTGCATTGCTCATCTAATTGTGGATACTTCCAGAGTACAGCAAAACCTGGTTTTTTTCCTGCCTTTGTGTCTATACTGAATATCCCTCCTCAAAAAAGCCGAGTCTTTTTTCATTTATCTGCTTATATAAACCTCCAGCATGAGTTTAATTACAGTAGTTTAGACATCCATCACTATTTCTCTCAAAAGTCTGTAGTCACCTCTAAGTTGGTTTTCTTTGTGGATTTTTGGTGTTAACAGAAGTTGCTCAGGGCTGACATGAGACAAGGTTGCTCAGCTTAGCAATAACCCATGTTAGAAGCTGCACAGAGTTCTTAATTTCCAAAAAGCAATTTCAAACACCAAATCTTATCCCAGTGATTTTGTTTATATGCAGAGCAAGTTATGGCACTGCAGCAAAGCCCTCTGGGGAAGCAGATTAAAGCACTTTCCATTTGAACAGTCAGTGGTTTGAGACAGATTCATTTCTGAGGAAGCAGAGAATTTGTAAACCAACACTGCTGGTGGAACAATGCACATACCTGAGAGCGTGGTACCTGCTGGCCCCAGTGCAAGGATGGACCTGCAGGGAAAGAAAAGAGATGAGAGCTAAGGGCAGAAGCCATTAAACAGAAAATACCATTCTTTGATTATTTTTCTACTTCCTTGTATGTATTTTTCATTAAACACGCTTCCTTTATCAGGACATTTTCCTCCAGTGAATAAGTTCAAAATATGCACAGAACACTGAGAGATGTCCTTCAGGGACGCCTGTGCCCAGCTGAGCTGTTTGTGCAGTCTGTGGGACGGGCTGGAGCCAGCTCCAGCATGGAAGAAGCTCAGCCCAGGCAGGCACAGCCAGTCCCTGTCTGGCTCTGCTGCTCCGGAGCTGCTGCCAGCAGTGTCCCCAGCACGGAGCCAGCCTGCAGCCCCCTGGGACCAGCACAGACACTCAGCAGCCACCCCACAGCATCCTCTGAGAGGCCTCTCCTCCCCCTGCCAGGAGGTGTTAGCCAGTGAGGGGATCTGGTGACACGAGTCCGTAAATCGCTTCTGACAGGGAACAGAGCGCTTCCATGGACAAGGGAAACCAAGGGAAATACGGCTCAGGCTTTTGAAGGAACTTCAAACAGATAATGGACTTTCTGAAAGCTGAGAGATACATGTGATTGTCCCGAGTGACAGCCCTGGGACAGGCTGGACAATCGTGGAGTCTCCTCTGGAGCCATTCAGAACCTGCCTGGATGTGACCCTGCTTCAGCAGGGGCTTGGACTGCACGAGCTGCAGAGGCCCCTCCGGCCCCCAATCCTTTCTGCTCCATCCCATCACCTTCTCAGAGCAGCCTTTGCTTGGCTCTGATCTCAGGAGGCCCCAAGGCCCAAATTGTTCTGTCTGCTGTAGCCATGGAAACCGGTTAATAGCGTGTGCCAACACAGGAGCTATGGCTTATCTAAGTTACAATAACTGGTAACTTGATCATAATGACAAATGGCTTCATGGCAGGCAAGATGCTCTGAGGGGCAGCTCTGCAGGCTGAACACCTGTGAGGAGCAGCGTTCTGCTCAGCTGGGAGGAAAGGGCTCCAGGGAGGAGACGCTCCGGGCTGGTGTCTCGCTCCCAGTTCCAGGCAGGTTGTTAGGCAGACTCCGGAATAATTAAAATGTGGGAGAGGGTTCCTGTTAATTGACTGCACATTTTAGAACTTTGTCAAACATCAGAAGTCTAGAGATGCCCTAATTCCTGTTTGAACAGACAAATCTCACTAGTTTAACCTTTACAGCTTTCCCCTTTGCTGTCCCGCAGCGGTCCCCACTCCGTTGTGCAGTGATTAATCCCAGACACAGCCACAGCCCAGCCCGGGGCTGCCTGGGGAAAGCCTGGCAGTGATGCCATTGCAGGCTGTCAAAAGTTTAATAACTTCAAAAATTATACCACACATGTGCACAATCCTCATCATTTCTGAATTCCAGCTCATCAAATTGATGAGCTTTAATGTGATGAAATTGTTCTGTGCGATACAAAACTGTCCAAATTCAAGTCCTTATGAGAGCATGAAGCGCCACAATAATTTAAAGTGGGCTTTTCAAAGCACTCTCATGTTGCTGGAGCACTTCAAATATTTTTGCAAGGCTGTCAAAGCAGAATATGGTCAAATAGCCTTTTGAAGTAAAAGCAGTAGACATCAAAACATACTCCCCAGACTGAGGAAAACACTCGGAGTGTCTTGAAAAGTAAAAATTCCAGCTCATCTTCAGCTTGCAGCTTCCTGAAGCAGAAGTGTATTTGTTGATGGAGTTAAAAGCAAGAGATTTGTCCCCTGTGGATGTAAAAGCAGGGTTCAGGTCCTGTAAATATCCTCACTTGAGAGAGCAGCTGGCAATCATTGCAGAGGTGTCTCCTCTGACCTATCCCCAAAGTCTGTACTCTTACACGTGCACACACGTGGTGTGCCAGCCTGGGCCTGAGCAGAGCAGCTCTGAGACACCTCCCATGGTTTCTCAGCAGTGATTTATGCTGCACCCAGCAGCCTGGCGCTCGTGGTTTTTGGAGATGGCTGATTTGGGGTACAAGTTCATTTTGTTTGGTTTTGCAGATACGAGTAAGACTTGTCAGGAGCTGCTTCCAATTAAATTTGTGCTACAGAACTACAGAATGTAGTAGGAAAATAAGCCATGATAACATCCCCCTTCAATTTCCTTTTTAATTTTTGGTACAATAGATGGATTTTCTCCTGCCTTCTGGAGAAGAGACTAATGCATCCCTGAAGTTAATAAAATGATATGGGGTCATTTTTATTGAAAGAAAGTTAAACATCTGCTGTGTCTATTGCAGTATATTAAACAATATTTTATTATTCTCACTTCCCTGACGTGACTCATGTCCCTGGCAGGCACAGAGCCCCATTGTTTGCTTTTCATACACATGTGGCAATTTAAAATGTGCCAGTGAAATGAAGCCTAGAGACAAAGACCAGCTGCAGAGACAAAGCAGTCAAGGACGGGGGTACTGATGGTCCCTACCTGTCCTGGGTGTGCCCACCCAGCCCTCCCTGCTCCCCACTGCGCCCCTCAGTGCAGGGGGTGCTGAGCTGCTTCGCTCCCCCTTCAGCCCTGTGGGAATTGCAGCAGTTTTGGTAACGCTCCACATCCACTCCGGGGGAGCACAGGGGCGAAAGGGAGGCAGAGGCATATTCTGAGTCATTTTCCATCCAGTTCTGCTGGAGGCTGGGAGCCCAGGGACAGCGTGAAGGAAAACCACCTCAGTTCATGTTAACATTTCCTTCAGAGCCCTGGCTGTGCCAGCAGAGCCACAGAGCTGCGGCAGCCGTGGGAAGGAGCTCGAGAGGAGCCAGAGCTGTGCCCCAGCACCATTTACAGAGGAGGAACAGACTGGCCCAGGCATTTGCCCGGCTCCAGATACTTCATAGAGGTGCTTGCCTCCAGCTGCCAGCATTCGGAATAGATGTGCTTACAGTGGGCAGAGAAAAGTGACGAAATGCTGACAGCTACAGCCGAGCCATCAGCTGCTGGCACGAGCTGAAGTTCAGACAGACAGCGGGTGCAAGTGGTGTCACAAAATGCCCCTTTGTCCCACAGCTGCTTTTTCTTACACAGAATCACCTGAGCTCTGTTCAGGGACTGAAGTAATGCAACACCTGCTCAGGCCAGCACCTTGTTCTTGGGCAAATCTCTGAGCTGCTGTGGTGGCAGCAGGGACGTTCTCTCCGGCTCAGCGCCCCGGCAGCCCAGCACAAGAGAACTGCCACACCTCAGGGGAGAGGGAGGGCGAGGAAAGCCTCAGCTCCACACCTGACAGGACTTTTTCCAGGTGAAAGAACAAGTCTGTGGCAATTATCTGTGCCTCAGCTCCCCCCATTGGTGTAATGAGTGTAATGATCCTGATTTAGCTGACGGGCACTTTGAGGCTCTCTTCAATTCATTGATGTATTAATGCACCTCGAGAGCCTTTGTTTTAAGGGATTAAACCAAGAATTAGAACAGAATCAGTGTCTTGTCAGATCCAAGACACCTTCATGGAAACTCTAATCACAGGCTTAGGTAATTATTGTGTTTCTTTTCCAAGTGTGGCAAAATAAAAGACAAATGAGTAATTAGCATAACCACATGTGACATTCTTCTCATAATTAAAGCTTTTCCTTACCCCTGTTGGAAAGCAAAGGCTCACCATGGACTGATGCACCTCAATAGCCACAGAAACCTCTTGTCCCTTCTCTTCTCATCCCAAACCAGAGTCCAGAACCCTGTGATTCTCTGCAGCCCACAGATTTGCAGCTATAAATGACACCACACACGTTATGTACACCCAGCACCACCAGCTCTCTGGAAAAGCCAGCTGTAGAACACCTGGTTTGGTTGGTTTGTGGCAGGATTCTCTGTGACCCTCATGCTCTGAACCCTCTCGTTCAAACAGCTGCAGGAGCAGCACCTGCTTTAGGAGGCCACAAAGGATCAGCTGCCATGAGAGGGGAGGTGCAGCTTCCCTGACGCCTCCTGAACTGCCCCTGGGCAATTCAATCCCTCTTTCCTTGCCTTCTCTCAGGGGTAAGGAGGGGATCCAGTTTTTCCTTAAAGGTTATAGTTAAATTACAGACTTGCCCTGACTCTCTCCCACCCCATCCCCTTTGCTCATCCCCAGGGCCAAAGCTCTGCCCCCTGCCCGGCTGCACCACTCAACGAGCAGAGGCAGCTCCTGTTCCCAGCAGGGCTCCTTCCACAGCTCATGAAACTCAAGAAAAAATGGAGCAAGAGTCACTGCTATCAGTCCCCTGCCTGGATACTGGGGAGCATTTGAGAGAAATACATTCTCCCTCCCCCCAGTTGTTTCCACCTAAAGCCTTCACTAACACCAGGGTGAAATCTTCCAGCTGGGAAATCAAACCTCATTTTCCCCCAGGGCAGCTCAGGTGATAACTGCTTAGCCACTGGCAAATTTTATTATACCAAGAGCTCTTCTCCTTTTGTTTTCCATCAAAGTGATTTTCCAGCTCTGCTCTGTATCAGTCAGAGCATTTGCTTCTCTATTTCTTGCTCGTCAGCCGCGCAGAGGCGCGAGGGCCGTGAAGTGCTGCTGTCACCTGAAGGGACAGGCAGGGCAGAGACGCCGGCAAGGGAGACAGGAAAATGCATGTCCTGAAATATTAAAAATCTTCTGGGCTCTGGGTGTGCTTTCAGAGTTTCTGGTCATCCAGAGGCAGCGATGCATTAAATTGGAAAGCGATTTTATTGAATGCTATTGGAAAGGTTGCTTGCAAAAAAATAAAGGACGGAGACTATTGAGCTCCACCAGTGGCCTAAGTCCAGCTCAGCCAATCATTAACTCCCCCTGTCCTGGGATTTTTATCTGAACCAACACGGGTAAGTAAAGAGATGTGGGAATGTTCCTCAAGCACTTAAACCAAAGCCAAGGCTTCACCCACGCTGCCCTTGCATCACTCACAGCCACAACGCTGCGCTGGGATTCACATCACAAGGAAAAGCTGCAGGGCACAGGATCCCATTTCGCTCCCTGGCGTGGGCACATTCCCGTCTGTGTCACTTATCCCCCAGGGAACAGGGACAGACCTTCCGGAGAGGAACTCCTTTGGGAAGGAATGGATAAACATTCCACAGGGTCATCCTGTGCCCTCTACCCCACGATCAGATCTGCTCTGCCTTCCCTCCCACCCCTCTCTGCTCTCCCTCCACACAGGGTTGAGGCTGAAGGAGGGACAGGGCACTCAGGGCTGCTCTGCCGCAGTTTGGTTTTGTCACCCCCCAGGAGCTGAAAGCCTCCCAGAGCTGGGCATCTCCAGGACACTCCATTTCCAGAGTGACTGCCTCGAGAACGGTAAAAGCCTCCCCAGGAGCAGCCCAGAGGACACAGAGAGGGCTTGTTCTGCCCAAGCATCGCTCGGGCTGCTGGGCTTTTCTTGGTGCTGCCCAAATATTGACTCTGTTCGAGTGCCACTAAAACAACATTCACTGCTTGTGCAATCACTTCAGGCTCTCAGAGAATAAATATTTAGCTGAAGTGCTGCTTTAAATAAAAAGAAAGCCAAGCTTTGAGAGTGTGTGGTTGCCCCACAGTCTGTTTTAGAGCAGGACTTGAACGCGGGAGGCACAGGCTGGGCCACAGATAATCCTCAGCAGGATAAAAGAAAGGGAAGCAAGTGAGGAACCCCACAGCGATGTTCTGGAGTCTCCAAGGGGCTGGGCAGCCTGGCTGGGGCAGGGGACACCTGAGGAGAGCTACAGGCTTCCAGCAACAGCGACTCCTGAGCAGGGCTGGTGCCACCAACACCATCCAAGGAGTTGCTTTCCTGGTGCTGACCCAAGCCTGGTGCACAACCTCCCAGGCTGCTGCATCTTTCAGAACATTTCTGTTCAGTAAAACAAGAGTTTTGAAGAAAACTTCAAGGCAAAGCAGGAAATCCTGCTGCTTCTGAGGCTCTCTAAGGCTCGGGCCCTTCCCTCTGACATCACGAGCAGTGGGAGAGGTGAAATAAAATGGATAATGAAGAACAGGAAGATTAATAAGGAATGGGAGAGTGAATGAGGGAAATAACTCTTCCATTGTTAGAATGGTGCTAGTGGCAGCTTTATGGCAACTTATCATTTCTATTTAAAGCCTGGTTTGGGGGCTATAATCTCTCAGCTGTTTTCTGTACCATCTGGCTGAAATTTAGCATAAAATTTGTTATCTCAGAGGTAAATTAATTCTTCTCCCTTTATCAAACTTGCTGCATTTGGGCAAAAAAACCCCAAGATATAGAGACCCACATTCAGGAGTGTTTTTATCAGCTAAGAGCAAGCTTAGGAGGGTCTGGAGGGTGCCAGGGGCACCTCTGTGCAGACCCAGGAGGGTCTGGAGGGTGCCAGGGGCACCCCTGTGCAGACCCAGCAGCTCAGAGCTCCCAAAGCCAGGCTGAGCCCAGCCCTGCCCGTGCTGCCCGTTCCCCCTTCCAGCCTGGCTCTGCCCCGACACCCCCGGGTGTCCCCGGTCCCTGCACTCCCCTCACTGCTCTGACTCTGCTCCAGCCCCGGGAGATGCCCCAGAGGGGGAGATGCTGCTGGACCTGCCGAGGATGGACACACGCTCTGAGCCCGCTCCCAGCTCCTCTCCAGGCCACCCGGCCCGGGGAGCCCAGGCTGGCTGGGAGCAGCCCTGGCTCCGCTCTAACGGGGGCAGTGGTTTCTCACAGCTCTGTCCCCCTCTGTTAACCCGAATAAAAGCTGCTCCCAGCCCGGCCAGCTCGCAGGGACAGCGCTGAGCACCTTCCCCGGGCCCCACCGAGCGCTCCCATCCCACGGGCTGGGAATGCCACAGCTCCACTTCCCCGTTCCACAGCCGAGCATTTCTTGTTCTGTTAAACCCCACACAGCTACTTTCTAACTCATTTCACATTAACCTCATTATTTCAATGCTCTGTGCTGCTTTGCTCCACTATCATCTGCAGCCATGCACTGAGTTAAAGGTGTGCAGCTTTATCTGCTGAAAGAAGTCTTTATTTTCCAGTCTGGACCTCGATTGTGCAGAAAATAACACAGCTCAGTGGAGGAAGGTTGCTGGAATAATTTGTATCTTTTTATACAAACTGATAATAAAAATTTAGCTCCTTGATGCATTTTTTCTCCCTTAAACTGTAGCTATGTTTCCTTGAATAGACAAATGCAAGATAAATTCAATTACAGCATAATTTCTCCCAGGGTGAATAACCTTTAAATCAGCTCTGATCTCAAAACACATTATGAGATAACACACTGTCCATTACATTGTTGAAATTGGGGCTACGGCAGTGCCTAGAGTTGTCAGTATGAATATCAAATTATTTATGTTCCTCTCTGCATCCTTGAATACCAAATAAGCTGAGGAACTCTGACAGCATGGAGCCCTCCTTAAGGGCTGATTTTCAGTGGAGGGAAGAGGTGTTTGCCCGACAGCTCAGACTGCAGAGCTCCACTAACCAGAGAGTGCAGCCCCACCACGAGCTCTGCTCCACCCTCACCCTGCCCGAGTTTCCCCTGCTCTTGGGAGCAGTTCTGCAATAAAAGCTCAGCCCAGCCTGTCCCTCCCGGGGCTGCATCACTGCTGCAATCGCAGGAGAAGCACCGTGAGCGGGGGCTTTGGGTTTGAGCTGCTGATCAGCAGCAGCCCAGGAGCCTTTCCCAGCACAGGATTTACGAGTTCCCTCCACCCTCTCTTCCATTTACAGGCCTGAGCGCTTAACTTGGCCTCTGTCTGCTTCTGGGGGGTGCTTCTATAAAACATCATCTGCTGCAAAAGCCTCAATGGAATCCCTGCCCAAGGTCAGGGGTGTCTGAGGCTCCTCGGTGACTCGGAGCCATCCAAACACACCGTGCCCTGCTCCATGGAAATCCCTTCCTGCAAACGGAGTTACCCCTGAGTTAAATGGGACACAGCTTCCCATGGTCCAAACAACCCAATGCAGTGAAGTGCAGGCTTGGCAGAGGGAGGGAATTTTTCCTTCTGAGCAGAAGAAAGTCAGGATGCACTTGGAAAACAAATGGAGAAGGATCTTGCTCAAGCTACAAACCTGCTGGGTCAGGTTCTGCAAAGCAGCCACAGAACAGAGGTGGTCTGAGACCTCTTCTGAAAAGCCACCATCCAACAGGTACCATAAATAAACAATCTAAAGCCGTTTGAACGAGAGTCGGGGGGATCAAAATCTCTATCAGAACAAGAGCTGTGCTAATGAATGCTCACAGTTTAAACCAGGGAGTTTCATCATTCATTTCACATTGAGAAAGGTAAAAAGCAACAGTGAACCTGTATTGGCCTTATTTCCCTGGGATGGCTGAGGGAGGATGGAGGAGTTCTTGACTGACCCTAGAAAAAGCCCCCTTGTCCAACCACGTCACTGTTCAGCTTTCAGAGAGTGAGAACTAAAACGGAGTCAGTGACAAAACCTCCCCACGAGCTGTGGGACGGGCAGCAGGTTTAGGAAGCAGCAATTCAGCTCTCCAGCAGTTGTTTTCTTTACTAATTTTTAAGGCCATGAGCATGCCAAGCAGAAAATGCAGTCAGCTGATGGAGAGCTGTGATTACCAAGACAGCTCCCAAGAAGCCTCTCGTGCAGGACAACTTCACTGAATGGGGGAGGGCAGGGCTCTGCAGGGAGAAAGTGGGGGTTTGCTTAATGCCCAGACAATGGGTGAAGGGATTGTTTGACAGAAGCATCTGGAAGCTCCCACTCCTGCTTTCATTGTAATTTGAATTTTCTTTTGTTTGTGACAAGAATGACCTCTTGGGAATTCAGTACAGCTCGGGGCCAGGCAGTCCAGGTACATAAATGAGGTTAGATCTTACATTCGGTGGTCTTGGATGGGTATTTTTTTTTTTTTAAAGACACAACCTAGACTTGAATTAAACTGCAAACACAGCACCGAGCCAGGAGAACACGGAACTGCCATGTCCAGGGAGGCCGGGAGCAGCAGCTCCTCTGTCCCCGTGCTCCCAGGACACCAGACAGGAACCAGACGAGGCTTTGCTTCCCTCGGTACCAGGCGGCTCCCTGTGATGTGCCTTCTACCTCCTGCAAGGCACATCCTCCTCCAGGATCAAAGCCCTACCCAGCTCAGAGCCTGCAGCTGGTGCCACTTCCAGGGCGTACAGGAGGCTCTGGGTGAGGATGAGCTGCTGTCCCCAGAGCAGGAGCTTTGGGATGTGACAGCACAGGAAGCTCCTGCTGGTCACCCACCAGCAAAGGGCCCACGTTTGTCATGAGGATTTAGGTGGCCCTGTCTGCCCAGCTGTGCTCAGGGACCCCACAGATCACAGCACCTCTATCTGCCTCTGTTTTCCTGCAGCCAAGACAAGGCACGGGGTAAAAGCAGAACCAGGGAGCCGGAAGAACTCAGGATCAGCCTGCCAGGGGGGTTTACCAAAGAGGGAAAACCATTTCAATTCACGTGACACAACCAACAATAATAGTCCTGCCCCTCTGCAACTCATGAATATCTGTGCTTTGCTGGTGGTGCTGTACGAAGGAGACAGGAGATGATGCTTTTTAGCTGGGAGAGGCTGGGCCTGCAGGGCTGAGTGTCTGTGTCAGGGAAACACACACGTACAACAGTTTCATGGTGCAGTGAAGCCTCTGTGACAGAATTATCGTGGCAGTGATCTTCTTGAAGAGATTCCCAGGTGGGGAGGAGAAGGGAGAGGGCCTCTGATTAGGTGGAGTTGTTCAGGGGCTGAAGCTGGGAGTATTTCTCAGTGGAAATACATGTGGTAGGTGCTGCCAGCCCGTTCTGTAAAGTCATTTTGCTCTAGGTCAGCTGCAGGAACCCAAACGTGATTTCACAGCGAGAGCAGCATTGCTCAGGGGCTGAGAGGGCACGGGGATGAGGCACACACCTGTACCCCAGGGCAGGCCTGCACCATCTGATGCTCAGGAAATTAATTTTGCACCGGACCCTCAGCTTCCCTTCATTTTAAAAAGGGCAGGCAGCTCGTCATGCTGTTCAAGGAATTTCTCAGTGTTTAAAGCACCCAAGGCAAGTGTCTCTGTCTAGCAGAGACGGGAACTCAGACTGTGCTGACCGTGACACAGCTGCAGCCTCAGAGATGGAGAGGTCCTGAGTGAAGGCAAAGCCTGGTCAAAGCCAGCAGCACATCCTCAACGTTCCTTCGACAGGTCGAGCAGTGAGGGTGGGAACAGTTTGGGGTTTACTGTGCATTATGATTAAAGCCACTGCCCGATTAAATAACTGATAGCGTGCACCCAAAAGAAGTCATGCACAAGCCTAGGGAAAACTGCGCAAGGTCACCAAAACACCACGTTAATGGCACAGGGCAGTTCTGCCCAAATCCTCAACTTGGAAAGCAAAGCTGCTTTCACAAAACTATTTGCACTCTGCAGAGATCATGAGCAGCTAAATGAGGTTTTTCTGATGTTCTTTACATCCAGCAGTGATACAGAAAGCGGACAGAACAATTCCACAGGTTTCTCCCTCCCTGTCCTCTCCTCATAAATCATTTTTCTGCTGCCAAGACACACCGTGAAGTTGGTGATGTTTTCTCGCTGCAAAGAGCTGCAGCTCCACCTTAAGCATGACACATCTCCCTCATAATTACACTTTTCATCTTCGCTTTTAAAACCATTACTAATTCAGAACAAACCCTCTGTTCCTGCCCACACACACTCAGTTATTCCAGGGGGTCCCAAGCACAGCACAGCCATTATTTTCCAGGTGCAGCTGTAAGAACCGACAGCCCCATGCCTGCATTTGAGGGCAGGGGGATCACAGCGCCAGCTCTGGGTGCCGGGACACGACACATGCCAGTTCTGGGTGCCGGGACACGACACATGCCAGTGCCAGTTCTGGGTGCCGGGACGTGTCCCGTGCCAGCTGTGAGTGCCGAGATGTGTCCCGTGCCAGCTCCGGGTGCCGGGATGTGTCCCGTGCCATGCTTCGAGTGCCACCTCCTGGCTCCCAGCACCGGCATCTCCGGCAATCCCGGCACATCCCCGCCCGGGGAGCGCCCCGAGTTTCCCCGTGCTGTGCCGGGTTAACCCTTCTATCCCCGAGACATCCCTGAGCATCCCTTCGTGGCTCTTCAGGACACACCAGCTCCCGGCCCTCCCATTACCAGCCCGGGATAATTACCCCTGAGCAGCTCTCAGCGCTATCTTTTCCCTGCATGAGATGCAGGAGGGTTTTCCCTCCCGAAGGCGATGACGAGAGCCCTGGACAGCGGCCCAGGACGGGCAGTGCCCGCTCCTGAAGGGCACCGGGCAGAGGGTTTCTGCCAGGCGACTGCCGATGTTCTGCCGCAGCTCCGAGCACCAGCCCCGGCATCACGACTCTCCCGAGCCGACTTTTCTGACTCAGAACCGGGGACTTGGCATCCTTGAATCCGGCCACGCCAAGCTCCCGTTTAAACCAAAGGATTTAGGCGCGTCCGAGTGAAAGATTTCCCATCCTCAGCAGCCCTGGCTGTCCTGGGGTGCTCAGCAGCATTCCCATGCACCCGAACCCCGACAGCCCGAGGCTGGAGAGAGGCATTTCCTACAGCTCTGCACTCACAGAGCCTTTGAACTGCACCTTTAACCCACCGGGTCACCAACATCGGAAGGAGGCTCGGGAATTTCCAATTCCTGCAGATCAGCAATGCTGTCTGAAACTGAAACAATTTAATCTGTCCAATATGAAGCCACAGGGTTCTGATGGGAAATTGGCAGCAAGAAGATTTTCAGGCCCCTTTAGGACCAAAACTGCATCAAACCTTGTTCAACCACACCAGCGCTGGGTGCCAGTGCCCTGGGGCAATTCCTGCATTACCTGTGAGTGAATTCCCACTTTCCAACTGGCTCTGTTTTGAAATTCATGATTATTTTGGCTCCCTTACTTTGACATTCCTACTAAAGGGCCATAAATTTGTTTCTGAACCTGGGGTTCACTGTGCCAGCTTAATGCCATGAAATCCCCTAGCCTGTACAGGCCTTAAATGGACACATCTGCAGACAGAATTTGAAGTTAATTTATTCTAAAGAGCAAGACAACCTTTTCTAATACCTCCAAAGCACATTACCTCTATCAGTTTCCCAGTTTAAGGCAAGAAACAAACGTTGTTGGAAAGATGCTTGATGAGAGAAGAGACAAATGGGCTGATTAGGTTAATACTTTTCCTTAAAGTGACTCCTCAGCAGATGGAGATTTTTATGTCCATTACCTCAGCTAGAAGCTGACATCAAGCTCCCTGGCTGGCCTCCCCCTCCACGTGCTCACGCTGCTCTCGGAGTGTTTCTGGAGGAACATATGCTCACTGCTAACTGGGCAGCTTTGGGGAGTTAGAAAGGTCATTTATTAGTGCCTGTGCTGGGCCATGGATGGAGCTGCTGGCGAGGCACAGTCTGGAAGCGGCCACCTCGTCTCTCCCAGCCCTCTCCAAGGGTTCCCTCCAGACCCCCAGCCCAGGCTGGGCTCTGCCTCCCCTCCCTCCCCACAGAAGCCCCTTGCTGCTGCAGAAGGCTCTGGCATTCAGGGGTTTGGTACCACCCCCTGCAAGGGAACGCGGGCTGGGGAATTCCCTCTCTCACCCACCAAGGGCTCTAAGGGAACTGGGTCACCCGCAGCTCCCTCACTGTCCCCAGGGCAAGGCAGCTTCAGGTGGCAGAGCAGGGCTGGGACACAGGAACGAGTCCCACAGAGGCCGTGCATTTGCTGCAGGTGCTGGGAAGTTCAGCTAAAACAGCTTGGTGAGTCTGCAAAGTCCTCAGGCTGCCAGTTACCAGCCCTGCTCGTTTCCCCCATCCCCCACCATGATCTTGCATTTTATTTTTGTTGTATTAGGCTTTAAAATAAGACACAGTGCCCTACAAAGCAGAGAAGGTGCTTCTGGAGTACTTTTACAGAGCGTGTAAAACTCCTGCTGTGCTGATGGATGTGCAATGACGAACCTGGAGGCACGATGGAAAAAGCAAATGGCAGATCCCAAAACGCAGGGGTGGAGTGGAAGAATGGGAAATGGTGCCTTGATTTGCCAAAGTGCTTCTCTTAAAGAATATTAATCTTCCCAGACAATCCACAGAAAGGCCCTGTAGCAATATCATATTAAATTAATAGAGTCCCATCGTTATGGTGGGCTCAGCTCAGTTTTACAAGATGTATGGTGTCATCACACCAAAGAAGAGTCCCTGGATAATTCTGCTCCTACAGCAATTGCTGCTCAATGACACTGATGGGACAGTCCTCAGCAGTCTGGGTGCCTGTGTCTCACACGGGGTTCTCCACTGGCAGTGCAGCTGCCCAGCAGCAGCCTCAAAGCTGAGCAACTCGAGTTTGGGAACCAAAATCTTCCCCAGCATCAGAAAACACTGAATTAACAGCCCTTACCAACAGTACAGCCCATCACAGAGCTCCTTGGGGGCTGCCACAGGTGCTCACAGGTACCTCAAGGGGATCTGGGCAGATCTCACCCCAAAGCAGGAAAATTATCACTCCAAACCAGGAAAGACCACAGCAGTCAGGGAAACGATACACAGATTAGAAAGAGCAAACTGGGAACACAACCCTACCCTCCACACAACCGTTCTCCCGTCCTTCACTTCTGCAGCAGAACCTGTCCGCACCTCCTTCCACCTCCCCGCTCCCCACCAGCACAGAGCATGAACTGGTACCAGTGGCTTCTCATCAGTAAAGCTGCCAGTTAAACCTGCAGTCTCGGGAAGCTGGATGGCAGCTTCAAACACCCAACAGTGAAAGGAACGGTCAGTGAAGGAGCCGGGTCTGACACAGCACAACTGGCAATCCTCAGCCAAGCGCCTCTGCCACCGAGAGGCTGCGGCAGAACTCCCCAAAACCTCCTGCAAGATTCCCCTCCCACCTGCACTGGGAGCCAGACACAAGTGCCCAGGTAATTACGGAGCTGCAATCTGCTCATGAAGGGTTCCAGCCCAAACTCTGCCTTCCAGGAATTCAGCTGCTGCTCACATTATTCGAATTCAGGGGATTAAACCTGTCCCTGGCAGCTCAGGCTCAGAGGGGCTGGGGAGCTGCTCCAGCAGCCAGAGGTGCCTCAGTGAATGCTGCACCCACCACCCTCAGTGGCCACAGAGCAAAGCAGCTTCCCAAAACCCCTCAGATCCAGGCTCAAAGGGAAAAAGAGGGGGCAAGAAGTTACCAGCTATCTCTGAACACAGCACTGCACCTCCAGAAATCTGCGGGATGGCCTGAGAGTGCCCAGAGCAGCCCCTGCACAGCCCAGGGGACAGGCAGATGATTAATACGGGGTGTCTGCAATTAGCACAGGGTGTCTTTGCAACTTGACACGGCTCAGCTGAACATCAGTCAGTCTCCAAGATGCCCGAGGCTGGCTTTGACACTGTTGCTTCACACAAAGAGCTTTAATTCTGAACATAAGCATAAAAAGAATGGGTCTGAGTTTGTCCAAAATAAGTAATCAAGAGGGAGAGTTATTTGGTAATTTGCATCATTATCTCTGTCTGCTGCTGCATCTCTGCTGACAGCTCGTTTTTGAGCACTGAAATCCGGCCTGGGAGCCTTTCAAAACAGAGCAATCCTCTTGCTGCCATGGCTGCTTGGTCTGGGAGCTTGGCAAGGGAGGAAGAAATAGCCGTGGAAGCACAGGGGGGTCACTGTCCTGTTCCCACCCCAGCACATCGGGGGTAGCACCACGAGCTCACCGCCTCCCTGCTCTCCCAAAGCAAGAGCCTTTTCCAGCTCACCTCTCAAATTCAATCAATGTCAGAGGATTTCTAGAGCTGAGGGCAAGTGAAGAGTCTGGGGAAGGAGCATGGACTGCCCAGCAGCTCAGCCCTACCAGCAGGATTCAGGATGCAGCTCTGCTGCAGGATGTTCCATGGGGATGCTGCACTGGCAGGGGCTCCCATGGGTGCACCTCATTCCCTCAGCAGGGGCCCTCCCCTTGCCAAAGGCAGGGCAGGACAAACACAGTTTCTCCTACAGATTCCCAGACTTGGGACACTTAAACCATAAAAACTCCCCCTTCCCTCTAAATGGAACTCAGTAATAAAAAAAAAAACAAAAGCAGCACTCACTTTTTGCCCCGAGGTCCCTCCTGTCCCAGCACCAGCGGCCTCAGCACCAGGAGAGCTTCACTGACCTTCAGCTGCTGTGCTCTGCCACAGCTGCCTCCCATCACTCCCATCACAGCTTCCACCAATCCTGGCCTTCGCCTGCCCTCCCCACCTGTCCGGGCTCCTGCTCCAGGTGATTTCACTGATTACCCCTCCAGCAGCCAGCTCCAGCTCTGCTCCAGGCCTGGGCAAGGGCAACGTGCTCATCCAGCACTGTCTCCTCTGAGGACACAGGGCCACTCCAGCCTGCTCACATTTTTATCCTTTACAACTGCAAGTCACCGAGCTTCTCAGATGAAAGGCTCTCCTCTAAGTGCAAATTATTATTAATGAATTTCTCCCTTGGCTCCCTGACAGGAAAATGTACCTTGCAGCATGTTATCTTTGCAGCCACGCACCCCTGGCACCGGCAGATTCCCTCTCCTGGCAAGTGAGCTGTGGTGACAGGAGGGAAGCTCCAGCAGCTCTCTGTGCCCCATCCCAGTGCCTTTGTAACTGCGGCGCAGCAAAGCCTCAGAAATGTAAATCCTGGCATTTGACCCACTGTGAATTTCTCAAATAAATGATATTTCACGGCCCAGTGGTTTCCTCCCTGCTGAGATGATCGTTTACGGTGGCTCGCTCTGAACAGGCCTGTGACAGAATTTTTGGTCAGTGCAAGACAAATTGAAAAATTTCAGTATCGGCCTCTGAAGCCCCATGTTCTGTAGCTTCAGAAAAATTAAATGCCAAGGCAAGGCTCAGGTTTTTCCCTTTTTTTTTACCTCCCTCTGCTGTCTTTTCAAATCCAGCCTGTCCTCCTCTGCAAAGACCACACGATCCGGTCACCTCGCTCCTGTCCAGCCAGCAGCACTGGGCTCCTGGAGGTGCCACCCCTCGTAGGTGCTGCGCAGAACACCCTCCTTACAAATGCACGTGGAACTGGAACATTCTGTGCTACCACAGCCTCTTAGTTTTGCTCCAATGCCGTAATTCTCGCTCCTGTGCTGTTGCCTGTCGCAGCTCCACGCTGTGAATGCCCTTTTCACCTCAGGGACACCTGGGCTTTCCCAGGAAGAGCTCTGATCCCGGCAGCGTGGCTGCTGATGGCTGTGCTCAGCTGGGCTCCTCTGGGACACGGCAGCTGGGATTCAGTGCAACCTGCGTCCCCCTGAACCCACGTATCAATCAGCGAAGCCACGTAATTAATTAATGATGTCTGGGCTGCAGGGAGTTGCCCACGCCAGGAGCAGAGCCCGGAGCTGCTCGTGCTGGTGGAGGCACGGGATGAACAAGATGGATTGTGCCCCTGCCCTGAACTGTGCCTGCTGCTGCTGCTCCTGCCATCCATCACCATCACCACGAGCCCGGGAAGGGGAACTGCTTCACCCAGGAAGGGTCAGAGCAGGGAAAAGCTTTCATACATCTCTATTCTCTCTCCAGAAGGTGGCTTAAATCGTGTTCCAGGGCAGTGGATGCAGCACTTCAGCACAGGAACGACAGAGGAGCCCCCTCCCCTGAGGAAAGGGAGGTGAATTTGTCAAGCCGTGTAAAGCATTTTAATTACAATTCGTATAACATGTATAAATAAATATTACATTCTTTCAGTCTACAATGCATACTAGGCATATCTTGTTAAAACGTCCATCTATGTTACTGGGTGGCAGGATTGACTTTGTCCGAGTGAAAAAACCAAACTACCGAGTTTAGTAATTAAAAAACCCAAAACAAAGAAATACATGGCAAAGACAGGATGATGCAAGTGCTTCTGGCTAACAGTCAGGACACAATACTGCTTTCCAAAGGCTGGATGTGCCACCTCCTTCTAGTTATGAGGGGTTTGGGAGGACAGTGGATTCCTCATTGAATGGATTTTGATCTGTTGTCCGCCGTGAATGTGAACTGGCACTGAGTCAACACAGTTCTGCCACTTCACACCACGAATTAAACCTCTATTCTGTATTTGCTTCCAATTTATTACTGGGTTGGTATTTATTCAGAACATCAGCTTTACAATCTAGTCTAACATTTTCAGTCTTAGCTGGTCCAATGGCAAAAAAA